>SJYT01066545.1:51640-66615 GCA_006410635.1 Cephalophus harveyi
CTGAGAGCCAAAGAATTGATGCTTTTGAACTGTGGTGTTGGAGAAGACTCTTGAGAGTCCCTTGGACTGCAAGGAGATCCAACCAGTCCATTCTGAAGGAGATCAGCCCCGGGATTTCTTTGGAAGGAATGATGCTAAAGCTGAAACTCCAGTACTTTAGCCACCTCATGGGAAGATTTGACTCATTGGAAAAGACTGTGATGCTGGGAGGGATTGGGGGCAGGAGGAGAAGGGGACGACCGAGGATGAGATGGCTGGATGGCATCACTGACTCGATGGATGTGAGTCTGAGTGAACTCCGGGAGTTGGTGATGGACAAGGAGGCCTGGTGTGCTGCAATTCATGGGGTTGCAAAGAGTCGGACATGACTGAGTGACTGAACTGAACTGAACTGAATGTTCTATTGTGTGTGTATGTGTGTGTGTGTGTGTGTGTACACACATACACATACCTCATCTTCTTAAGTCAATCATCTGTTGATGGGCATTTGGGTTGTTTCTTTGTTTGGGCTATTGTAAATAATGCTGCTATGAACATTAGGGTACATGTATCCTTTTAGATTAGAGTTTTCATCTTTTCCAGATATATGCCCAGGAGTAGAATTGCTCAGTCATATGATAATTCTATTCTTAGATTCTGTTTTTAGATTTTTAAGACATCCATACTATAAGAGATTTCACTCAACAATTTCTAGATGAGAGAACTCTATTTCTACATTGTGTTCATTTTGTAAAGGAAGGTGTAAAGGTGAAGGTAATTCATTTTAAATGACAACATTTAAAGAAATGACTTTAAATAACTTGATATGTTGCTGTTGCTAGTGGACAGATAACTTTTAGCCCCAAGTAAGATGCAACCTAACTTTCAAAGCAGGGGCAAGGATGTACCAAATTCTGAGATCAAAATAAACTTGAATTCAAATACTGTGGATGCCATTAGAAACTTTCTGGAAAATAAATCCATTCTGATACATGATTTAGAAATGGCTTAGAATATCATCTTTTCCATCATTTAAGAAGCAGATATCCTGAAATGTCATCACTGAAAAACAATCTGGGAGATGTTTCTAAGACTCTGTCAAGGGTATGGTCTCCCTTCCTATAATAACCAATAAACTTGGCTTTGATTAATTAAAAAAAGTAAAATTTGGTAAGCAAACAAGAACGTGGCAAGCGAAATAATGACAATGAATATATTATTATTATATATTATAATATTATATTATGATAATAATATAATAATCATGATAATAATAATGACAGGAAGTGTGTACCGAGGGCTTACTAGGTACCAGACACTGTTCTAAGGGCATTACATGTCTTGACTCATTTGATCCCTGCAATAGTTCTGGAAGATAGGACCTATTATTATCCCTGTTTTACAGACAAATAAACTAAGTCTTGGAGAAGTTAAATAACTAACTTGCCTAAGGCTGTATAGCCTAGCAGCTAGCAGTGGTTTTCAAAACTTTGGTGTGCTTACAGTTCCACAGAAAAATAATTGAAATCAGTATTCCCAGCCCAAGACTATAGATTCTGATTCAGAAGTGTGGGGCAGGGTCTGAAAAATGCATTTTTAATAACTACCCAAGGAGTACTTTCTGTAGGTGGCCTTCAGACCACCCTCTGGGAATCACTGGCCCAGTTCTAGAAAAAAGGAGAGACTGGGAGTAAAAATTTGCCAGTGTTTCTCCAAAACTGGCCTTCCCTGTCCAGCTGAACAGTAGATCATTTGCCCAGCTAGGACTGTATGTCCTTGTAAAGAAAAAAACACTGCTTAATGAATATTGCCTTTCCAAATATCCAACTCAATTTGTTCAGCTTCCATATTTAACTTTTAGCCATCCAACTTTAATTTAATTTCTTAAATAGATTTTTCTACCAGGAAAAGTGTGTGCTGACCAAATATATGAATTTCAGTTGGTAGTTATAACTCTCATAGGTAATGAATAAATGGCATTGTACTTTATTAATTAGTCTATTATAACTCTGATTAATGTGAATCAGTTCCCAAGAGCCAGCTCTTTCACAAATGAACTGAGAACAATGAGTTTACAAACCTGCAAACTTCAGGGCCAACATACATTTTGAGGCCTGACTTATCCTTTCCTTGGTCCCATTGAGCTGGAAGACACATTTTGAGACCCAGAATCCTGATACCTCCATCCCTCCACAAAGGGATAATTTCATCAAATTTAGTGAAACAATTCATAAAAAGTCATTCACTTGGGCCTTACTTTTCTGCACTTGGCTTTTAACTACCTGTGACCTCTGAGATCTTGAGGGGCATGGTGATGAATTTTTAGCATCCTTGCCCTGTTGCTTATCTCAAACGTCATTTCATTTGTTTGGAACATGGGTATCACCTGATAAATCTTACAAAGACTTACAGAGGAATTTGGCCAGAGATAATGCTATGGAGACTGAACAAACCCATATTATACGCCCACCTTTTGCTTATTACATATTTTTAGGATAGAGTGAAAACATAAGGCAAGGTAAGGCAGTTACAGTTTCCACAGTCCCTCTAACTGAGGAAATTATCCTGGCATTTGCCCCCGACACATTCCCCATCCCGTGCTCCAGATGAAAGTCTTATTCTGATTCCCACTCTCCTCCTCACCAGCCACCCTCCAGCCTTCTTTCTCTTCCCTCACTCACCAAGCCTGTTTCTCCTTTCAGGCCTGTCTCAGGTCTCCTCTCTGACGATGTTCTTTACCCTTGCTAAGTCACGTCAGTCGTGTTCGACTCTATGTGACCCCATAGACGGCAGCCTACCAAGCTCCCCGTCCCTGGGATTCTCCAGGCAAGAACACTGGAGTGGGTTGCCATTTCCTTCTCCAATGCATGAAAGTGAAAAGTGAAAGGGAAATCGCTCAGTCGTGTCCGACTCTTTGCGACCCCATGGACTGCTGCCCACCAGTCTCCTCCATCCATGGGATTTTCCAGGCAAGAGTACTGGAGTGGGGTGCCACTGCCTTCTCCCGTTCTTTACCCTTATTTTCCTATAATTGGCTCCTACTTTTTGTTGAGGTTTCAGCTTAAACTGATGACCTCCATCTATTACATTATTCAGTTTTGTTTTCTGTAGCAATTACCAGGTACTGCTATTTTTCATGTTTATTATTTTTTCTTTTTTATAGTCTGTCTCCCTCAACTAGAATCCAAGACCCATTAGGTCAAGAATAATCTATCATGTCATATTTTCACTATTATAGCTACAGTGCCCCAAACTATGCCTCACACAGGAGAGACGTTTGGTGAGGAAAAAAAGGGAGACAGTGGGGGTAGATGCTTCTGATCCGAGACTGATTCTGATTGTAGAAGGCATCCAGCTAGCTTTTCTTTGCTCAAGAGTCAAATTGAAAACAAATCAGAGATCTTAAAGATGTGCTGAGTTTATTGCATAAGACTAACAGTGGTTAAAAACCAGATGAGTTATACTGAGAAGCTTTACAATGTATTTGTCATCATTAGCTCATATTATAATAAGTTATTACAATATGAAATCAGCAAAAACTGCTTAAGTGCTTGAATTCAGGTAGTTAAGTTTTAAAGTATAATAAAAAAAATTACACTGAAAGCTTTCTTTCCAGAGAGCTCAAAAATGCCTTTGTTGGCAGTAAATGGAGTAATGGCTTCCAAAGAAACCTGGAAGTAGGAAATGAGGTTGCCTTCTGGGAGTTAAATGACTAAGACACACACACACACACACACAGATTGTGGTAAGTCAATTGAAGTAAGCTGATAGATAATCAGTGTGTAACTGAAAACTTTGGAAACACCTATAAATTCAGCCAAGGAGACCTAGGGGGTAATCTCAGGTTAGCAAGCACCAGAAAGTAACTGTTAATTTAACAAGTGTAAAGTTAATTGATGGTTTGGAGAAGACCTGGATGAACAGAGGTGGTGGGCAGAGGTGCGGTCAGCCTGTAGCATAGAAAACCAAAGCCTAGGAAACCAAAGTTGGTAGCAGCTTCCCAAATACTCTTTGGGAGAGAATGGGCCTTGGCCCAAGGATGTGAGCTCTTTTGTCTCTGTGGCAAATGTATCCTTTGATAGATCATCTCCCTACTTCTCCCTGTTCAGTTGTGATGCTGTAAATACAGAATTTAAATCACTTTGCTCCCTGACTACAGGGAGCAAATGCCCCAATCTGCTGATGTGAGGGGCCATTGGCTAGCTGATTACACTTATCACTAAAATGGAATAAGTTTGAATTCTGGCTATATAGCAGTCTCTATGAGCTTGGGTCAGTTGGAGTCTATCCTGAGACAAAGTTCTAGAGCAGAGTGATTGTTGGCCCTGTACTACACAGCAGAGAATAGAGCAGAATTTATCCTGCTGTGATAGGCTGGCTCTGTGGAAATAAGGGCTGACCTAAGTTCTGTTTCTTCTCCCAAGTTCAACAGTAGTACAACTCATATGACTTCCTGAGGGGATGTTGAGCAAGGGAAAGATGAGAGGCCAGGAGTGATGGTGCTGGACCCCTGCAGAGGGGCCATGGCTGCCTTAGATCATGGGCTGACACATTTTTTTTCTGTAAATGACCTGATAATAAATTAGATTTTGCTAGCCATAAAGATAGTCAGCCACTTGATGTAAAGAGCTGACTCATTGGATCCTGATGCTGGGAAAGATTGAGGACAGGAGGAGAAGAGGGTGTCAGAGGATAAAATGCTTGGGTAGCATCACAAACTCAGACAGTTTGAACAAACTCCAGGAGATAGTGAAGGATAGGGAAGCCTGGTGTGCTGCAGTACATGGGGTCTCAAAGAGTTGGACGTGATTTAGCGACTGAACAGCAACAAAGCCATAAAGATAGGTAGGTCTGAGAGAGGAACAAGGATTTGAGTGGCCAGACAAGAGCCATTGCCTCTTAGAACACTAGGGAGAACAAGGATTTTTAGAATTAAAGTGGAGGGGGAGGCAGGGCAAGATGAGACTTTTAGAGAAAGCCAAGGAGAAAATGCCTTTGGCCAGGAATGAGATGAACTCAGGCCACTGGTAGAGAGTACCAAATTCAAAGGCTCTCTGAGACTTCTCATGAGGGTCTCCAAGCTACACCCTCACCCGTTGTGGGTCTGTAACTGCCTGGCTCTGCTGGGCCCTGTCAGCATTCTACTATCCCTTAGGTAAAGGGATATGCCCTTGCAGTTTGCATAACACACCTCAAATGCATCCCAGGAAATGAATGGCATCCTTTTGAAACTGCATCCTCCAGCTACAATTGAATGTCTGCTTCTTTGAGGGGGAAATGAGACTTACTGAATGAATCCAATTCAACCAACTCTGCCATTTGTTTTGGGGATTAAGTACAGTAGACAGTCGAAATACATATATTTTTTCTATGATAGCTTTTTCAATATATATTTCATTCTTTGAGATTTCACTTAAATTTTTTATTTATTTAAATTCAAAATATAGAGATGAACAGATTAGTGTATTGATCAGACGGCAAACCAGGATCACAAAGCATCTGGGGAGCTGGTGACAGAAATGTAAAGGGAACTTGGCCTCCAGATTCTAATCTGCTATTATCACTTTCTCCAGCAGTCATTCTCAGATGCAGCAATGGACAGGGATGGGCAGAGGGGTGCTGTGTGGTTTGAAAAAGCTCTTATCCCTCCTTACTCCCATTTGAAATTCACTGATTTACAATTCATCTCATTTTACTTTGGGTCTTCTTGAAACCTCCTCAAAAAAACAAAACAAAACATGAGTTTTACAACTCAAGCTGGAAGATAGTTCTTCTTATTTAGAAGTGGCCAACAGAAGGATACAAAGAACAGAATGATTCCTGAATCAGCAAACCCTATGCGCTTGTGTGATGCAAACCAAGAAACTGAGACTAGGACCAGCCTCAGACACTGGCAAGAAGCTGCCCAATAAATCACAGGGTAGAACCAATTTAAGGACTCTCTTTTCCAAAATAGAAAAGAGGAGTTAAGTCTCAGACTTGTATTCATTTCAAAAGGATCAAAGACAAGTAAAGTCTTTTAAAATTTGAGTCTGTGGAAAGTAACTTGAGTAAGATGACAAAGTCATTTTCCACCAAATCAGGCTGAAGGGGTACTGCACTCTCAAAACCGCCCTTCTTGGATAAAAAGTAACTGTGGGGTTTTAGGTAGGTTAATAACATAAGGAAAACATTAAGAGAAACCTGGAAGAGGCTGTAAGACCAATTTTGATGTCAGCATTGGAGAAGGTCTGTTAAATGCCTCAGCTGAAATAATGAGAAACCTAGAATCATATACATATACATCAACTAGAATCATATACATTTTATAGTTTGAATGGACCCTAGAGGAGTTATCCAGATGAAGTAAATGATTCTCTCCTCTGGACTCAAAATCTGTAGGTTGGGCTAGACCATACTCATGCCTCTAGCAGAGAATACGTATCACACAGTATTCCCATTATCTGAATCCTCTAGATTGGGCTAGACCATACTCATGCCTCTAGCAGAGAATACGTATCACACAGTATTCCCATTATCTGAATCCTCTAGATTGGGCTTTTTGACCCCAAAGACTGTAGTCTTTATCTTTGAATTCCTAACATTCAGCACAGTGTCTGACAATAAGGGTCCAGTGGTGCCTGTTAAACCAACCAGAATAAGCTAGAACATAAGTCCTAGGGCAACAGAGGAAAAAAAATATTGAGAGGAAAACTCTCTCTGATCTCCTAGAACATGGCAGAACAAAATTACCCTCAAAAACAAAAACTGATCTGACCTCAGTGTGTCTTTTTTTAGGTGAACACCCCAAGTCACAGGTAAGCATTTGCTCGACCGCCCAGAGGTATCACTTCCATCATTGCTATTAACAATATGGCTTGCTTATTTTGTCTTATTGGAGTATTAGAATGAGTTCACTCACAATTAAGTTCCTTGCTTTAATTACAGTAGAAATAAAAACTAGGCAGACAAGTGGCTTTGATTCAAGTATTTCAGAAATGTTTTCCTTTTGAAGTCTGAAGTATTAAGGGTAGATAAAAACAGCATCTGGTTTGAAGTTAAAAGTACAGGTTATCTCATGGAAAAGGATTAAATGTAATTCTGTGTATCTTCTGACTATAATGGTTCATCAGATTTAGTAACTGTTGGGAAACAATCATATCTTTTCTGTATCTTAATTATTTGGTTCTTTTCTCTGAAAGGACTAAAAATACTGTGAACCCTTAATTTCAGTGGCACAAAGAATTGTGCATTGCATATTTATAAGCCAGCCACAGGACAAAAGAAAGCAATAAAGAATTAAACATTACATTCTCCTAAGGAATATTTTTTTCCAGTATTACATAAATATCTTTGTACTTATCCATTTTCCTCTTGAAACCAAGTAACCCTTTGACATTTCAAAATGAAATAACTATACACACAATTTTTATATAGAGGCTAGGATGACTTTGTTCTTTAGAACTAAGTGTAATTAACCACACGTGGCATATTATTCATTTGTCCTATGACCTTTGTAATTTAATTTCATGTTCTGAAAATTTATGCTTCTAAATTTAGCCAAGAAAATGAGGGGATGTCATGGTTGCTTTGCTGGTTGTACATTACAGGGGATTGTACTTAGAGGAATTTTCAAATGTGGGTGTTTAAAAAATGTATGTTGTTTGTCTGCTTTGGCATGTAAAGTGAAAGTTGCTCAGTCGTGTCTGACTCTATACAGTCCATGGAATTCTCCAGGCCAGAATACTGGAGTGGGTAGCCTTTCCCTTCTCCAGGGGATCTTCCCAACCCAGGGATCAAATCCAGGTCTCCCACATTGCAGGCAGGTTCTTTACCAACTGAGCCACAAGGGAAACCCAAGAATACTGAAGTGGGTAGCCTATCCCTTCTCCAGGGGATCTTTTGGACCCAGGAACTGAACCATGGTCTCCTGCATTGCAGGCAGATTCTTTACCAGCTGAGCTATGACACAACAGTTTAATAAAGGAGTTTGGATGAGCTAGTGACATTTTGTAAGAGTGACAAAAGACATAAGTAATCCATAAATCATTCATTTATTTTGCAACATTTTCTTGATTTCAGCAAAATTACTATGATCTTGTTTTAAAAGTAAAAAATAGAGCCATATTTTATTTGTTTGTTTGTTTATTTATTTAGGCCATGTTGCATGGCTTGCAAGATCTTAGTTCCCTTACCAGGGATTAAACCCAGGGCTAGAGCAGTGAAAACTCAGAGTGCTAACCATTAGACCACCAGGGAATTCCTGATTATGTTCTTAAAGATTTTCATGTAATTTGTGTCCAACTGACAGTAATAACAAATTAAAAATAAAGTGCAAGCTCATTCAAAATGCTTAAAATTTGTGTACATGTTATCAAAATGTAAGTTAAAATGAATGTGCATTTTAAATTATAATTACTTAGAATATTTTCAAACAGTTACTGCTTAAAACCTGTCTCTTATACACATCTCCAGTGTTTCTCCAAAACTGGCCTTCCCTGTCCAGCTGAACAGTAGATCATTTGCCCAGCTAGGACTGTATGTCCTTGTAAAGAAAAAAACACTGCTTAATGAATATTGCCTTTCCAAATATCCAACTCAATTTGTTCAGCTTCCATATTTAACTTTTAGCCATCCAACTTTAATTTAATTTCTTAAATAGATTTTTCTACCAGGAAAAGTGTGTGCTGACCAAATATATGAATTTCAGTTGGTAGTTATAACTCTCATAGGTAATGAATAAATGGCATTGTACTTTATTAATTAGTCTATTATAACTCTGATTAATGTGAATCAGTTCCCAAGAGCCAGCTCTATACTGTCTCTTATACACATCTACGTGAATACACCATTTTAAATAAAATTATTTAAATATAGTTGAACTTTAAATTTAACTGAATATTTTATTAAATCTTATTAAATATATTTATAAATTTAAATGATTGCAATCTTTGTGTTTAATATCCATCTAGTTATCAATATAAAGAATCAGTATTATGTTTCATGCCACTACATCTACATATTTACATTTTAAAAGTAATATGAATGGTTTGCTTCTGTGAAATATCTTCAGTCACCTGTACAATTGTTACAAGTGCCATATAATTCTCAAGTACCTCCAGGATTATGAGATGGAACACAAAGAGGAGAAAGAAAAGGGATTCTCAGCACTCCTGGATAATGATACTTCATTATACAAGAATCTATTGCATTCATACTCTGAAAAGAAGAGTTTGACAACTTAATTCATCTTTTCTTATCTAAGAGCTTCTGACACTCAAATCTTCCCAAAATAGTTTTTATTTCTAATATGGGCAGTGCAACAACCCACAAACCTTTTATTTAGAAGACAGAGAGCAAAAGAGGTACAGAACCAGTCCCATGAGTTCAGGATGGTGTTATCTCAAGAAGAAATGTTTAGCATCATGCTGAACCAACATGAAGTGATGAATCTCAGGGAGTGGGGAACAGAGGACTTTCATCAAGTTAGTGTGTGTGTGTGTGTGTGTGTGTGTGTGTGTGTGTGCGCGCGCGCGCGCGTGCACGTGCTTGCTAAACACTGGGTGCAGCTCAGAGTGCTCTGTTGTTTGGATCTCAGGGAAAAACTCAGAATAAATTATTTAAAAAACACCTCTGGTGTCAGAATTCAGAAGTACATATCTACATGATAGAAATCCTGCTTTAATTCAGTTCAGTCCAGTCGTTCAGTCGTATCTGACTCTGTGACCCCATGAACCGCAGCACGCCAGGCCTTCCTGTCCCTCACCAACTCCTGGAGTTCACCCAAACCCATGTCCATTGAGTTGATGATGCCATCCAACCATCTCATCATCTGTTGTCCCCTTCTCCTTCCGACAATCTTTCCTAGCATCAGGTTCTTTTCAAAGGAGTCGGCTCTTCCCATGAGGTGGCCAAAGTACTGGAGTTTCAGCTTCAACATCAGTCCTTCCAATGAAAGCCCAGGACTGATCTCCTTTAGGATGGACTGGTTGGATCTCCTTGCAGTCCAAGGGACTCTCAAGAGTCTTGTCCAACACCACAGTTCAAAAGTATCAATTCTTTGGCGCTCAGCTTTCTTTATAATCCAACTCTCACATCCATACATGACCACTGGAAAAACTATAGCCTTGACTAGATGGCCCTTTGTTGGCAAAGTAATGCCCCTGCTTTTTAATATGCTGTCTAGGTTGGTCATAACTTTCTTTCCAAGGAGTAAGTGTATTTTAATTTTATGGCTGCAATACCATCTGTAGGGATTTTGGAGCCCAGAAAAATAAAGTCAGCCACTGTTTCCACTGTTTCCCCATCTACTTGCCCTGAGGTGATGGGACTGGATGCCATGATCTTAGTTTTCTGAATGTTGAGCTTTAAGCCAACCTTTTCACTCTCCTCTTTCACTTTCATTAAGAGGCTCTTTAGTTCCTCTTCACTTTCTGCCATAAGGGTGGTGTCATCTGCATATCTGAGGTTATTGATATTTCTCCCGGCAATCTTGATTCCAGCTTGTGCTTCCTCCAGCCCAGCGTTTCTCATGATGTACTCTGCATATAAGTTAAATAAGCAGGGTGACAATATACAACTTTGATGTACTCCTTTCCCTGTTTGTGACCAGTCTTTTGTTCCATTTCCGGTTCTAACTGTTGCTTCCTGACCTGCATACAGGTTTCTCAAGAGGCAGGTCAGGTGGTCCGGTATTTCCATCTCTTTCAGAATTTTCCACAGTTTTTTGTGATCTACACAGTCAAAGGGTTTGGCAGTCAATAAAGCAGAAATAGATGTTTTTTCTGGAACTCTCTTGCTTTTTCGATGATCCAGCAGATGTTGGCAATTTGATCTCTGGTTCCTCTGCCTTTTCTAAAACCAGCTTGAACATCTGGAAGTTCATGGTTCACGTATTGCTGAAGCCTGGCTTGGAGAATTTTGAGCATTACTTTACTAGCGTGTGAGATGAGTGCAATTGTGCGGTAGTTTGAGCATTCTTTGGCATTGCCTTTCTTTGGAATTGGAATGAAAAGTGACCTTTTCCAGTCTTGTGGCCACTGCTGAGCTTTCCAAATTTGCTGGCATACTGAGTGCAGCACTTTCACAGCATCGTCTTTCAGGATTTGAAATAGCTCAATAGGAATTCCATCACCTCCACTAGCTTTGTTCATAGTGATGATTCCTAAGGCCCACTTGACTTCACATTCCAGGGGATGTCTGGCTCTAGGTGAGTGATCACACCATTGTGATTATCTGGGTCATGAACATCTTTTTTGCACAGTTCTTCTGTGTATTCTTGCCACCTCTTCTTAATATCTTCTGGTTCTCTTAGGTCCATCGAGCCCATCTTTACATGAAATGTTCCCTTGGTATCTCTAATTTTCTTGAAGAGATCTCTAGTCTTTCCCATTCTGTTGTTTTCCTCTATTTCTTTGCATTGATCTGAGGAAGGCTTTCTTATCTCTCCTTGCTATTCTTTGGAACTCTGCATTCAGATGCTTATATCTTTCCTTTTCTCCTTTGCTTTTCACTTCCCTTCTTTTCATAGCTATTTGTAAGGCCTCCTCAGACAGCCATTTTGCTTTTTTGCATTTCTTTTTCTTGGGGATGGTCTTTCATCAAGTTTGTGTGTGTGTGTGTGTGTGTGTGTGTGTGTGTGCGTGCGTGCTAAACACTGGGTGCAGCTCAGAGTGCTCTGTTGTTTGGCTCTCAGGGGAAAACAGAATAAATCATCTTAAAAGCACCTCTGGTGTCAGTATTCAGAAGTACATATTTACATGATAGAGATCCTGCTTTAATTAGCAAATTACAAATAATATTTATGCTAAAAATCTACTTCCCATTGTGCTGTGAGAATAGTTCTTTTTTCTTTTTGTTTTATATCCTCTTTCCCTTCTTTCTTTCCTTCTCTCTTGATCCTTCCCTTTCTATCTCTCCCACTGCCCCTATGTATTGACAGTGAAATCTAAACTGGTCTGGGATACATCAACCAATTCGCATTCTGAACTTGCTGTCAGCATTCTGCTTTTTTTTTTTTTTAGCAGTCTTATTGAGATATTAATATAATCTAATACTATACATTTTTATCATTGTGTACTTGTCAATTTTTAAAAATTTATCAATTTATTTCTTTAATGTCATGTGATTTTTTAATTAAAGTATAAAGCTTGCTCCTTGGAAGAAAAGCTATGATCAACCTGTACAGAGTATTAAAATGCAGAGACGTTACTTTGCTGACAAAGATCTGTATGGTCAAAGCTATGGTTTTTCCAGTAGTCATATACGGATGTGATAGTTGGACCATAAAGAAGACTGAGCACGAAGAACTGATGCTTTCAAACTGTGGTACTGGAGAAAACTCTTGAGAGTCCCTTGGACAGCAAAGAGATCATACCAGTCAATCCTAAAGGAAATGAACCCTGAATACTCATTGGAAGGACTGATGCTGAAGCTCCTGTACTTTGGCATCTGATGCAAATAGCTGGGAGAAGGCAATGGCACCCCACTCCAGTATTCTTGCCTGGAAAATTCCATGGACGGAGGAGCCTGGTAGGCTGCAGTCCATGAGGTTGCGAAGAGTCGGGCACAACTGAGCGACTTCACTTTCACTTTTCACTTTCATGCATTGGAGAAGGAAATGGCAACTGACTCCAGTATCCTTGCCTGGAGAATCCCAGGGACAGAGGAGCCTGGTGGGCTGCCGTCCATGGGGTCGCACAGAGTCGGACACGACTGAAGTGACTTAGCAGCAGCAGCAAATAGCCAATTCACTGGAAAAGACCCTGATGCTGGGAAAGATTGAAGGCAGGAGTTAAAGGATGACAGAGAAAGAGATGGTTGGATGGCATGACTGACTCAATGGACATGAGTTTGAGCAAATTCCAGGAGATGGTGAAGGACAGGGAAGCCTGGTGTGCTGCAGTCCATGTGGTCGCAAAGAGTTAGTCATGACTTAGCGACTAAACAACAACAACAATAGTTAATTTACAATGTTGTGTTAGCTGTGGGAGTTTTTTGTTTGTTTGTTTGCATAGTTGCTCAACAATCATCACAATCAACTTTAGAGTATTTTCATTACTCCAAAAGGACACTGTGTAGCCATCAGCAGTCACTTCCTATTTCCTCCCCAATTCCTCTCCCTCTATTCTTCACCCTTCCTTCTCCTCCCCAGACCTAGACAACCACTAATCTACTTATGTCTTCTGTCTCTATAGATGAGCCTATTCTGGACATTTCACATAGCTGACATCCTATAATATGTGGTCTTTCATGACTGGCTTCTTTCACTTGCAGTGTTTTCAAGGTTCACCCATGTTGTAACATGTATCAAGACTTCATTCCCTTTTGCTGCTGGATAACATCCCATTATATGTATATACCACACTTTATTTAGCCATTCATCAGGTGATGGGCATTTCAATTGTTTCCAATGTATATTTGAGTTGTTTTCAGTTATTTTGTATAATACTGCTATGAACACTCAAGTACGAGTTTTTGTGTGCACTTATGTTTTTGTTTCTCTTAAGTATATAACTAGGAATGAAATTGCTGAGTCATATGACAACTCCATGTTCAACATTTTGAGGAATTGCCAGACTGTTTTCCAAAGAGGCTATACCATCTAACATTCCCACTGAGGTAGGAGACAGATGGGCCTCTTGGCTGGACAGCTGATATTTGTCAAGTGGAGTAAAATTGAAGCTTTAGTTTTCCCCAGACACTCCAAGGACAAAGTTAATGGCAGGAGCTGAGCTCAGCTGAAGTAAAGAGATGAGATGACCACTCCCGAGGTCAAGGAACACTTCCCAGTCTATACATGTGCAGGAAGGCTCCCTGGGGGTCAAAAAGGTAGGGAGTGCCACCCCATAGTAAGTGTGGACATACCCCCAAAGGCCTCTGCAGAGGGAGCCATCTTAGCAAAAAGTTGCACAGGCATGTTGGGGAGGATTCTAGGACCACTCAGGTGTGAAAAGAGAAGTGAGATAATTGGCCAAAGGTAAACAAATACCCAGAAGAACTGTCCTATATAAATACTTTAACTGCCTCTTTATTGTGTTCCTCCTCATTAGAGAGGACGCCCCTACCCTTTCTCTCGGGGTGTGTTTTTCTGCCTTGCTTCTGTCTTAAATAAACTGTTTCTCTGTATGCGCTCCCATTTCTTGTGCTCTGTCTCTAATAAGAAACTTTGTACCTGCTTTTACTCATTTGAAAAGACCCTGATGCTGGGAAAGATTGAGGACAGAGGAGAAGAGGGCAACAGAGGATGAGATGGTTGGATGACATCACTGATTCAATGGACATGAACTTGGGGCAAACTCCTGGAGAGAGTGAGGAACAGGAAGGCCTGATGTGATGCAGTTGAAGGGGTTGCAGAGAGTCGGACACGACTTAGCAACTGAACAACAACACGTTTTAACAGTTTTTCCATCCTTGAAACATTCTTGCTTTCAAACAGGGGCAAGGACCAGGGCCACTTTGCTTCTAGCTTCTAGCCTCTGGTAGTCTAGAGACTAAAATTCTTGGTTTTCCATACAGGCTATGCAGGTTCAAGTCCTGGGCAGGGAACCAAGATCTCTGTTCAGGACTGCCCACTGCTATTTCTCTGAGATCACCACCAGTAATACATGAAGGTTCTGGTTCCTACACAATCCTCATCAACATTCATTAGGGTCTATCTTTTTTGTTATAACCATCCTAGCGAGTGGTAAGTGGTGTCTCAGCAGTGGCCACAGGACTGGAAAAGGTCAGTTTTCATTCCAATTCCAAAGAAAGGCAATGCAAAAGAATGCTCAAACTACTGCACAATTGCACTCATCTCACACACTAGTAAAGTAATGCTCAAAATTCTCCAAGCCAAGCTTCAGCAATACATGAACCGTGAACTCCTTGATGCTCAAGCTGGTTTTAGAAAAGGTAGAGGAACCAGAGATCAAATTGCCAACATCCACTGGATCATGGAAAAAGCAAGAGAGTTCCAGAAAAACATCTATTTCTGCTTTATTGACTATGCCAACACCTTTGACTGTGTGGATCAC
>SJYT01066545.1:82235-92254 GCA_006410635.1 Cephalophus harveyi
AGACAGACCTAAAATTACATTTTATATAGTGCTTCTTATTTAAGTATAGTTCCATAATATGACTTTTATTTCAAATAACATTAAATAGTATTGACTTTTCTGTAAATATTGACTATATTTATAGTATTTAACTGAATGAAACAACGTTTTCACTTAGGGAAACAATCTGGAATATATTTCTTTCTGATTTAAAGCAAGTCTGACTAGACTTTTATATAACTGAAAATGAACATGTAGCATCATTAAGAAATGTTACTGTTATATTAAGAAATAAAAGTTAGTTATCCATGGGATAATATACTTATCTGTCTTGGAATCTCTCAAGCATTAATCATCCCTCATGCTGAAGTCTTTTGTGGTTATTATTTAATATCTATCTTTAATTTTCAAAGCCTATTCCTCTTAAAATATCCTAAATGACTAAAAAGAGCTAATTATATAAAACACTTTGTCTTAATGTCACTTTAACTAGATAGTGTAGGTCAAGCACAATAGTCATATCTGCATGAAAGGAGAAAGAAGCATATCCTAAAATTTCAATTTGTCTCCCATTCCGTGAGTCAACACACAAGTTTAATCATATTTTGTAGATATCATGGGAGAAAACATGTTTCAAAGTGTATGCTTTTAGCCCAGGATATGGGAAGGTATTCAACTCTCACACAAACTATAAATAAAAGGTTAAGAAGCTAGTATTTAAGGGTTCATATTTTGAGGTGGGAGATCCCCAAAGAGGAACATGGACTGATAAGTCTAGGACTATGGCTTAAATTTTAGGACTAGTCCCATGAAAGCAGGAAGGAAAAACTGGAGGAGAGTGTGGAGATAACAGACCAATGTCCAAGGGCAGTTCATAAATGACGACATCATCAGCCCACTCCTAGGCTCTAAATATGTAGCTGTTTTCAAAGCAATTTAATTTAAGAAACAGAAATCAAAAAGATCAGAGTAACTTGAGATTGAAAGTCACATCAAAACTAGTCCATGAAAATATCAACTGGCTCCCGACTGTCCTGAAAAAGATGATGATTGCAGCCATGAAATTAAAAGACACTTACTCCTTGGAAGAAAAGTTATGACCAACCTAGATAGCATATTCAAAAGCAGAGACATTGCTGACTAAGGTCCGTCTAGTCAAGGCTATGGTTTTTCCTGTGGTCATGTATGGATGTGAGAGTTGGACTGTGAAGAAGGCTGAGCGCCGAAGAATTGATGCTTTTGAACTGTGGTGTTGGAGAAGACTCTTGAGAGTCCCTTGGACTGCAAGGGGATCCAACCAGTCCATTCTGAAGGAGATCAGCCCTGGGATTTCTTTGGAAGGAATGATGCTAAAGCTGAAACTCCAATACTTTGGCCACCTCATGCGAAGAGTTGACTCATTGGAAAAGATTCTGATACTGGGAGGGATTGGGGGCAGGAGGAGAAGGGGACGACCGAGGATGAGATGGCTGGATGGCATCACTGACTCGATGGACGTGAGTCTGAGTGAACTCCGGGAGTTGGTGATGGACAGGGAGGCCTGGCGTGCTGCGATTCATGGGGTTGCAAAGAGTCAGACACGACTGAGTGACTGAACTGAACTGAACGTTGAAAATGAACCTCCACTGTCAGAGTAACTGCCTGGATCTAAAGAAATACCTGAACTCTAAGCCGAAACATTAACAGAAAGAGTTCAATAAAGTTTTTTTTAATTCACATTAAAACATTATATTAGTTTTCAGGTGGTGGCTCAGATGGTACAGAATCCACCTGTAATGCAGAAGACCCAGGTTCGATCTCTGTGTTGTGAAGATCCCCTGGAGAAGGGAAGGGCTACCCACTCCAGTGTTCTTGCCTAGGAAATCCCAGGGGCAGAGGAGCATGGTGGACTGCAGTCCAGGGGGTTGCAAAGAGTCAGACATGACTGAGTGAGCAACACTTTCACTTTTTGCATACAAAATAATAATTTGATATTTATATATATTGCAAAACGGTTACTACAATAAGTCTAGTTAACATCTATGCAATAAAATTTTATTTGTAATGAAATTCTAAACTCATACATTACTTTTTGTTTGGCATTAGCAGATTCCAGTTCCTAATACCGTAATGTTTTCAGATAAAGATAGCAGTTTTGAGAAGTTAAAGAATAGACACAAATGGGCCCAACAATGGCTGTTAAGAATAAAGTACTGCAACTTGAACTTTTTCACATTTCTTCATTGAATTCCTTGATAGTTTCCCCTCCTCCTCTATATGGCAAAAGTCTGGTTTTGTGAGTCACTGAAGTCAGCCTTTTTTCTTAAAGTGATCTCTCAGTCTGAGATAGTGAATGCTACTGGCAAGCTCTGTTACTTTACATCAGGCTGGCTAGAAGAATGTGGTTACAAAGTAGTCCTCAGCCAAGGACCTTGGGGACAAGAGAACTTGGAAAACCAAGCTTCACAATACAAAGGGAGCTCAAAGAAAGGAGCCCCGCTCACAGCCAAATTTGACAACGCAACACATTAGCAGCTCTACTTCACAAACTGAAATAGGCCGTGTCCTGAATTAGGTGAGAAAAGCCCAAACATCTCCAGAAATTGAGTCCAGTCTAGCTCATAACCAAAGAGTAGATACTAGCTATTAACAATGGCATTTTTATACTCAAAAATATATCACTGTTAATAGTGACTTGGATGGGAAGTGAGAACACAACAACTCAGCACAATAATATGCATCACCTAGAACTCCCCTGATCCTCCTTGGAGGCCCTGCCCTTCAGCTCCACCACTGTCTCCAGGCCCATATAAACAAGTTCCCGAGACAAGTAGGCGGTTACAGCATCTCCAATAGAGTCTCTATCAAATTGGATGGAGGCCAGTCACTGCTAATCATAACTCTCATGTAGAGGGAGTGAGGCAAGAACTCAAGCCCAGCTAAGACCGCCTGTCTTCTCTAGCTCTTTTATGCCCTTCCTCTGTTCCCTCAGCCTGGCTGTTATCCTTCATCTCAGCCCCTTTCACTGTAGCCTTTGGAATCCTAATCCCGGTCCAGTCAACCTCCTACATCCTCATCTTGTCATAGCAGTCTCTTTGCCTCCAGGCCTGAAGGGGAACCTGGGCCTCCTCCGAGGATAACTCTTCTCTTGCAGTCCCTCCTCCAAAATGGATAGAAGATTCTTTACCCACACATGTCTCCAAACAGGAGCATTTCCCTGTTTCTTGAAGCTTTTGCTGTGGGATCATATTCTCTGCTATGCTTCATTGCCTTTCTATTTTAGTTAAAAAAAAAAAATGAGTTTATTTTTTGGCCATACCTCTCAGCCTGTGGGATCTCAGTTCCCCAAGCAGGGACTGAACCCAAGCCAGAGCAGTGAAAGCCCAGAATTCTAACCATTAGGCCACCAGGGAACTTCCTTCCCCACCCTTTTAGATCCATCCCTTACCCATGTTCCCTTATTCAGTGGGAACTTTGGGGCTTGGGTCCACCCTTCTCCACCCTAGTGTTCACATGATGCTGGAGATGATGTTATCCATAGAGAACGGAATAAAAAATAAATTTGTTCAGTGATAATGTAAGACTGTGCTGCTCCTCCTCAGGAACTCATAATTTAATCAATACTATTAAAAGTAATATGATTATAGCTTGTGTATAACAAAATTCATTTAAGATATGTAAATATTTATATAAGTGTGTCAAAATAATTGTTACTGGTTCCTATTCACTAAGTGAAACGCACTTTAATTTGTTTCCAATTAATTAATGTAAGAAACAGTATGTCACCACATTAAAATGAAACTACTTTTTTTGAGGGATCTGCATACATATTAAAATGTATATTCAGTTTAACTTCTGAAAAAAAAAAACCTTTGCTTTCATGACTTGATGTTTAGAGTCTTACATATTAAATCTTACATATCATCACCATACCTTTTCATTAGCATTAATTTTTTAAGTTCTAGAGATGTGGGGGAAATAATCTTGAGGTGGATTTACAGAATTATCATGTCCCCATTAACTTAGGTTTTCCCCCACAATCGGTATCACTTTCCGTTCCCTCAATCATGCATGCTCATTAAATAATAATACAATTAAGTATTAAAAACCAAGGTAAAAATAAAAATGACAAACAATCCACTCTTTCATACTTAGATAATCATTCTTTCATAAATAGCTATATGGGATTAGAGGCTTCAAAATTTTCTTTTACCATAAATAGTAAATTTCCTTCTTCCTTAAAAAATAATGTTGCCTCATGTGTAACATATCAGACTTTTCTGGTATACAAACATATCCTCGATATATAGCATGCTATGGGGTTTGTGTGCATCTGTATACAAAGTGTAGGGGCCATTTATTTTTATAATAATGTTATATTTTGTGGGGCTCCGAAATCACTGCAGATGGTGACTACAACCATGAAATTAAAAGACACTTGCTCCTTGGAAGAAAAGCTATGACCAACCTAGACAGCATATTAAAAAGCAGAGACATTACTTTGCCAACAAAGGTCTGTCTAGTCAAAGCTATGGTTTTTCTAGTAGTCATGTATGGGTGTGAGAGTTGGACTAAAAAGAAAACTGAGCGCCAAAGAATTGATGCTTTTGAACTGTGGTGTTGGAGAAGACTCTTGAGAGTCCCTTGGGCTGTAAGGAGATCCAACCAGTCCATCCAGAAGAAATCATTCCTGAATATTCATTGGAAGGACTGATGCTGAAGCTGAAACTCCAATACTTTGGGCACCTGATGTGAAGAACTGACTCATTGGAAAAGACCCTGATGCTGGGAAAGACTGAAGGCAGGAGGAGAAGGGGACGACAGAGGATGAGATGGTTGGATGGCATCACCAACTTGATGGACATAAGTTTGAGCAGGCTCCAGGAATTAGTGATGGACAGGGAAGCTTGGCATGTTGCAGTCCATGGGGTTGCAAAGAGTCGGACACAACTGAGCGACTGAACTGAAGATTTTCATTCTGAACAATATTATGAAAATCTCTCCAAGTCAACTGACATAAAGAGAAAATACAGTGTATTCAACAGTGTTCACTGAGGCCTTGGATAACTTTGTAACAATGTAACCTGTAACATCATTACTACCTATTTCATCAGGTTGTTGAGAGGATCATGAGAGAGCCAACCAGGGGAAATGCTTCAAAAGAACACAATTTATTTCTTTCAACAGGTACATAATACCTGATATGGTTATGCCATAAATACTTAAATCATTTACCTCCTGAGGGTCATTCACTTTGTTTTCAGTCTGACTAGTACATTGTACAATAAACATAATCTCATATATACCTAATCTAGTGATTTTATTCCCATGGAGTAGATTCCTACAAGTGGTTTAAGTAAATGTGTTATCAACTTCAATGGCTAATAACATATTTCTTTTCAAAACGGCTGAAACAATGGCCATTTCCACATACATTAGAGTACCCTTCTCCCCAGCTTTCTTCACAAGAGGTGTTTTCACTCTCAGCTTTTGGTCATCTAATGGCTTTGAAAGGCTATGTCATTGTTTACTTCCCTAGCTCCTAGCGAGGTTGAGCAAGAGCTCACATTCACTGGCCACTTGGATTTGTTTTCTCCAAATCTCTTTTGCCCATTTTTCTTTGTGGTTATTTATGTTTTTCTTCATTGGTGAGCACTTTTGTATAGTTTCAGTTCAGTTCAGTCACTCAGTTGTGTTAGACTCTTTGCGACCCCATGGACTGCAGCACGCCAGGCTTCCCTGTCCTTCACCAGCTCCCAGAGCTTGCTCAAACTCATGTCTATCAAGTCATGAAGCCATCCAACGATCTCATCCTCTGTCGTCCCCTTCTCCTCCTGCCTTCAATCTTTCCCAGCATCAGGGTCATTTCTAAGGAGTTAGTTATTCTCATCAGGTGGCCAAAGTATTGGAGCTTAAGCTTCAGAAACAGTCCTTCCAATGATATTCAGGACTGATTTCCTTTAGAATGGACTGATTTGATTTCCTTGCAGTCCAAGGGACTCTCAAGAGTCTTCTCCCACAACATGGTTCAAAAGCATCAGTTCTTCAGTACTCAGCTTTCTTTATAGTCCAACTCTCACATCCATACATGACCACTGGAAAAACCATAGCTTTGACTAGATGGACCTTTGTTGGCAAAGTAATGTCTCTGCTTTTTAATATGCTATCTAGATTGGTCATAGCTTTTCTTCCAAGGAGCAAGTGTCTTTTAATTTCATGGCTGCACTCACCATCTGTGGTGATTTTGAAGCCCAAGAAAATAGTCTGTCACTGTTTCCATCATTTCCCCATCTATTTTGCATGAAGTGATGGGACCAGATGCCATGATCTTAGTTTTTTGAATGTTGCGTTTTCAGCCAGCATTTTCACTCTCCTCTTTCACTTTCATCAAGAGGCTCTTTAGCTCCTCTTTGCTTTCTGCCATAAGGGTGGTATCACCTGCATATCTGAGGTTATTGATATTTCTCCCTGCAATCTTGTATAGTTTAGATCTTCTCTACTATGTATATCAAGTAATTTCCCCTGTTATTATTCTCTTCTTTAAAGTTTATTGAGGTACAACATTCATTTCTAATTTACATTTAATCTTTTGTAAATAGATTAAATTTTAAAATGAGTATCTTTTCCTTTACAGCTTCCTAGTTAATCTACAACCTAAGTGATACTTGTATGTATATAAAATCTATTATTTTCTTCTTTCTTTTCTTTACTCAATCTGGAAGTTATCTGATATACTTTTTTCCAGATGACCAGGTATTTGAGTTAGCATCATTGTAAAAATAACCCATCTATTCCCATGCTACTGAAATACCATTTTTGTTTTATGTCAAATATCTGCGTGTACTAAGATCTATTTCTGACCTTTTAATCTGTTTTCTGACTGGTCTCTTTCTAAGCTCAAACCAGAGCCAAAAAGGAGGTCACAATATGCTTCAATCATATGAAACAAGTAATTTTTTCCTAGTCTTATTTACAAGATTTCAGTAACCCTTAAGATCACTTTATCCACCCATCTTGTTCACATTTAAATCAGAATTGTATTACATTTGCTTAATTTCAGGAGAATTCATGTTTTTATGATATTAAGTCTTTCTGTCTAAAAACAGATACTGTTTAATATCTTTGTATAAAGTTTTTCATCTGACCCATTGTTATTTTTTCTCTTTTATAACTTGCTGCTAGTACTGAAAAAAATAATTTATATTTATCTATCTTGAGTCAAATTCAACTTTAGTATTTCAGTGAACATTCTAAACCTTCCTCACTGTTCAAGCCATCCTCGTTCTCACCAGACACACTTGCTCCTACTTAATTTTACTTCATTTAAAAAAACTGAGGTTATCCGCTTTCCAGACTCCTCCATGCTCAATCACCTATGTTCAAACCCATTCTTAACACCTTCCCTCATTTCTGAAGGATGAAATTTGTTTCCTCCTCTTCAAATCCGGGCTTTATTGACTCCAACCCTTTCAACCTCCTTGAGTACCTTGCTCCATTAGCTATGCCCCCTTCACTCTTGTGCCTTCCACCTCTGCTTCTTATTTCTTTTTTTCAGTCTTGGTTCTCTGTTAAATTCCCCTTTCTGTTGTGGAGAGGCTTCTTTAATTCCCTTGGCCAGATTGTACAGTCACGCAGCCATTTCCAGCCACCAGAAAGACATCATTCTGATGGCAGCTCTTCTCCTATGCTGTCTTAACTTAGGCCAAAAGCTATGCCCTGTTGCTTAGAGTGAGAAGAAAGGGCAAGGAACAGGTGTCAGATAGCTATTTTCGGGATAAAATTTTATGAATCCCAATTTCTTGTATCTTCTCATGCTTAGAAAAGCACTAAAATCATTAACTAAGATATCTGTGCCTTGTCATTTGCAGTAACCTTCTACCAAGATGTGTGCTTGACTACGCGGACTCCCTTAACCGAAATCATATTCTGACTCTCCCCAGCTTCCTACCTTTTTAGAGCAGTTCCTCCGAATTATTTGAGAGGCTGTCTCCCAGGCTCTAGTCCTCACTAGACTCCAAATAAAACTGAACTCACAACTCTCACATTAGACATTTTTTTTTTTACCCAGTCCACACATGGATTGTTAAGTGTTAGTTGCTCCTAGTACTCGACTCTTTGCGACCCCATCGACTGCAGCCCACCAGGCTCTTCTGTCCATGAGATTTTCCAGGCAAGGATACTGAATTGGGTTGCCATTTCCTTCTCCAGGGGATCTTCCCAACCTAGGGATTGAACCCAGGTCTCCTGCACTGCAGGCAGGTTCTTTACTGACTGAGCTACAAGGGAAGCCCATATGGATTCTTAGGTAAGGTTCAAAAAACATCTCTCTCCGGCATAGTTTCTTCAGAAGATCAGCCTACAGGCGTGCATTTCTCTCCACTCCCCAATTAATTCCTACACAGGCAGTCCACCTCATTGCCTGGAGTAGATCCCATTCTTTGACCAAACAGTAACAATATTTTGCAACTTCTCTATAAGAATGGAGTTAACTTCCCCACCCTTTGAATCTGGACTCAGCCATGAAATTTGCTTTGGCCAGTGGAACATAAGAGAATGTGACTTTTGGGATTTGTATGCAACTATAAGGCATACTTCTATTGTAAAGCAAAACTGAGCACTATGCTGTAAACAAAAGGCACTCCAGAAGTAATACAATTCAGTTCAGTTCAGTCGCTCAGTTGTGTTGGACTCTTTGCAACCCCATGAACCGCAGCACACCAGGCCTCCCGTCCATCACCAACTCCCTGAGTCCACCCAAACCCACGTCCATTGAGTTGGTAGTGCCATCCAAGCATCTCATCCTCTGTCGTCCCCTTCTCCTCCTGTCGTCAGTCTTTCCCAGCATCAGGGTCCTGTCAAATGAGTCGGCTCTCTGCATCAGGTGGTCAAAGTATTGGAGTTTCATCTTCAACATCAGTCCTTCCAATGAACACCCAGGACTGATCTCCTTTAGGATGGACTGGTTGGATCTCTTTGCAGTCCAAGGGACTCTCAGGAGTCTTCTCCAACACCACAGTTCAAAAGCATCAATTCTTCTGTGCTCAGCTTTCTTTATAGTCCAACTCTCACATCCATACATGACCACCGGACAAACCATAGCCTTGACTAGATGGACCTTTGTTGGCAAAGTAATCTCTCTGCTTTTGAATATGCTATCTAGCTTGGTCATAACTTTCCTTCCAAAGAGTAAGCATCTTTTAATTTCGTGGCTGCAATCACCATCTGCAGAAATTTTGGAGCCCAGAAAAATAAAGTCAACCACTGTTTCCGCTGTTTCCCCATCTATTTCCCATGAAGTGATGGGACTGGATGCCATGATCTTAGTTTCTGAATGTTGAGCTTTAAGCCAACTTTTTCACTCTCCTCTTTCACTTTCATCAAGAGACTCTTTAATCTTTCTTCACTTTCTGCCATAAGGGTGGTGTCATCTGCATATCTGAGGTTATTGATATTTCTCCTGGCAATTTTGATTCCAGCTTGTGCTTCCTACAGTCCAGCGTTTCTCATGATGTACTCTGCATATAAGTTTAAGCAGGGTGACAATATACAGCCTTGACATACTCCTTTTCCTATTTGGAACCAAGTCTGTTGTTCCAAGTCCAGTTCTAACTGTTGCTTCCTGATCTGCATACAGGTTTCTCAAGAGGCAGGTAGGGTGGTCTGGTATTCTCATCTCTTTCAGAATTTTCCACAGTTTATTGTGATCCACACAGTCAAAGGCTTTGGCATAGTCAATAAAGCAGAGATAGATGTTTTTCTGGAATTCTCTTGCTTTTTCAATGATCCAGCAGATGTTGGCAATTTGATCTCTGGTTCCTCTGCCTTTTTGAAAACCAGCTTGAACATCAGGAAGTTCACGGTTCATGTATTGCTCAAGTCTGGCTTGGAGAATTTTAAGCATTACTTTACTAGTGTGTGAGATGAGTGCAATTGTGCACTAATTTGAGCATTCTTTGGCATTGCCTTTTTTTGGAACTGGAATGAAAACTGACCTTTTCCAGTCCTGTGGCCACTGCTGAGTTTTCCAAATTTGCTGGCATACTGAGTGCAGAACTTTCACA
>SJYT01066545.1:92285-105726 GCA_006410635.1 Cephalophus harveyi
TCTTGTAGGTCTTCATAAAACCGTTCAACTTCAGCTTCTTCAGCATTACTGGTTGGGGCATAGACTTGGATTATTGTGATATTAAATGGTTTGCCTTGGAGACGAACAGAGATCATTCTGTCATTTTTGAGATTGCATCCAAGTACTTCATTTCGGACTCTTTTGTTGACCATGATGGCTCCTCCATTTCTTCTGAGGGATTCCTGCCCGCAGTAGTAGATATAAAGGTCATCTGAGTTAAATTCACCCATTCCAGTCCATCTTAGTTCACTGATTCCTAGAATGTCTATGTTCACTCTTGCCATCTCCTGTTTGACCACTTCCAATTTGCCTTGATTCATGGACCTAACATTCCAGGTTCCTATGCAACATTGCCCTTTACAGCATCAAACCTTGCTTCTATCACCAGTCCCATCCACAACTGGGTGTTGTGGATGTTATTCAGTAAAGAGAAAAAGAAAAGGATGAACAAATACTAACAAAAAGAAAGCATGGCAGTGATTTTGGTATCAGTGAATACAGATACCAAATCAGATTCAGTTTAGTGAATACAGAACTGAAATAAAAAAGCAATTTTAAAAGACTTTTTTTTTTTAATGCTAAGGGTAAGAATTCAAAAGGAATATAAGGAATGAATACCTAGGTACCAAATAAGTGACTTAGCAATAACTAACTTTATGAAGTAAAAACCCATAGACTATACAAGGAGAAACAGAAATACACTACAAACAGGATGCTTTAATTTACTTTCCAATCCAAAAATATCAAACAGTCAAAAAATAAGATACAAAATAAATGGAAATAATCACAAAACCAAAAGGGATTATAGAACTATTTTGTACAACTCTATGAAAAATAAAGAAAGAAATAGATAAATTCCCAGGAAAAAGTATTCAACCAAAACTTACCCCAGCAGGTTTAGGAATTTTATTGAGCTCAACTTCTATCGACACTTATAAATTAGGCTGAGTAGCTAAAGTACAGTTAAGAGTATCAAGGTTAAACACTGTAGGGTACTAAAGTTGTGTATTGGAATTGAGGGAAATCTGACAGAAGTGGTTGCAAACTAGCTTAATTGCTGGTTATATGTATTGCAAATAT
Source organism: Cephalophus harveyi (assembly GCA_006410635.1). Taxonomy (NCBI): domain Eukaryota; kingdom Metazoa; phylum Chordata; class Mammalia; order Artiodactyla; family Bovidae; genus Cephalophus; species Cephalophus harveyi. The sequence goes on from SJYT01066545.1 coordinate 93,387, forward strand.
CTACTCCACCCCTCCAAAAGTACTATTTTCTAGTTTCACAGAGAAATCTTTAGAGAATAGGTAATTCTAACATTATTTAAACTGTCTCAGATCTCAGAAAATGTCTCAGTTCTCAGAATAATGAAAACTTCAAAATTATCTCATAAATCATTGATACTAAAGCTGATACAATGCAAAAAGATGAATTATATTTATGAATATCACTTCAAAAAGACAATAAAATATTAATAAACAGTACAGTAAGATAATTATTTGTCATAATCAAATTAGGTTCCTCCCTACCTCCTTCCTGTCCAGTAATGTCTGAATAGTTCAATAGTACAACATTTAGTCCTGTATTTTAGCATATTAACAAATCTATGGAAAAATTACATTTATATATAATCATGGAAGGGAAGATCCCCTGGAGTAGAGCATGGCAGCCACTCCAGTATTCTTGCCTGGAGAAGTCCAGGGACAGAGGAGCCTTGCAGGTACCAGTCCATGGGGTGACAAAGACTCGGACATGACTGAAGCGTTTAGCATGCATGCACATAGGCACAGAAAATAAATTTGCTAAAAATAAATCTACCCTTGATTTACAACAAAGAAGCACTCAGAACAAGAGTTGATGAAAACTTCACTCATATGATTGGACATATTGTATCTCAGCTCTAAGGCAAACGTATTTCCTAATGGAGAAACATATGAGATATTTCTCCTAAAGTCAGAAACTAGACAAACTGTCATTATCAAACTATCAAACTTCTACAACAATCACTACAATAATCCACTACATTGGATACAAATGAGAACTGTCTAATTAATTGCCTAATACCTCCAAAACCATAAAAAGTTAAAGGTACAAAAATTGGAAAAAAATTAAGTTATCTCCATTTGGCAGATGATATGATCATATACTTGAAAAAGTCCAAGAGACAGCAAATGAAACTGACAACTAAAGAGAATTCAAAGTAGTCTGATATAAAATGATTATTATATAGAAACTAATCTATTAAAATAACAATGACAGAAATAATGTGTTAAGTAGACACTCTTTCAATAACAACAAAAGATGAAGTATTCAGGGCTTAAGAAATACCCAGAACCCAAAGGAGAATCTTTCTAATACAAAGAATATGAAACTTAACTTGGGAGGATGTGGAGAAAAAAGAACCCTTGTGCATTGTTGGTGCGAATGTAAACTGGGGCAGCTGCTATGGAAAACAGTATGGAGGTTCATGAAAAACTTAAAAATAGAACTACCATATGGTTCAGTGATTCCACTCCTAGGCCTATACCTGGAGAAAACCGTAATTCAAAAAGATACATAAACCCCAAAGTTCTCTGCAGCTATTTACAATAGCCAAGACATGAAAACAATCTAAATGTCCAATGACAGAAGAATGGATAAGACGATGTGGTACACATACAATGGAACATTACTCAGCCATAAAAAAGAATGAAATAATGCACTTGAAGAAACATGGATGGACCTAGAGATTATCATACTAACTGAACTATGTCAGAGAGAAAGGCAAATATCATTTGATATGATATCACTTATATGTAGATGCTAAAAAATGATACAAATGAACTTATTTACAAAACAGAAGCAGACTCACAGATCTTAGAAAAAAATTTATAGGTATCAAAGGGGAAAGGTTGGTGGGGGGGGAGGTGGGATAAATTAGGAGTTTGGGATTTACATGTATAAACAACTATATATTAAATAATCAACAAGGACCTACTGGATAGCACAGAGAACTCTATTCAGTATTTTGTAATAACCTAAAGGGTAAAAAAATCTGAAAAAGAATAGAAAGAATAGACATATGAACGTGCATAATGGAATCACTTTGCTGCACACATGAAACACAACACTGTAAATCAACTATACTCCAATATAAAATAAACATAAAAATAAAGCTTAAAAATAGAACTACCATATGATTTAGCAATTCCACTTCTGGGTATTTTTCTGAAGGAAACAAAAACATTAACTTGAAAAGATACGCTCATGTTTACTGCAGTATTATTCATAAAAGCCAAGATATGGATATGGAAGCAATTGAGGTGTCTACTACTGATGGATGAATGGACAAAGCAGATGTTGAATAAATATTTATGATAATTTAGCCATAAACGAAGGAAATCCTGTCATTTGCACCTTGAGAGTGCTATACTGAATAATAGAACTACCATATGATTTAGCAATTCCACTTCTGGGTATTTTTCTGAAGGAAACAAAAACATTAACTTGAAAAGATATGCTCATATCTGCAGGATTATTCATAAAAGCCAAGATATGGATATGGAAGCAATTGAGGTGTCTACTACTGATGGATGAATGGACAAGGCAGATGTTGAATAAATATTTATGATAATTTAGCTATAAACGAAGGAAATCCTGTCATTTGCACCTTGAGAGTGCTATACTGAGTGAAATAATGAGAGAAAGACAAAATAAAATAATGAGAGAAAGACAAATATTGTATCATCTTACTTATAAGCTCAGTTCAGGTTTTTTAGCTTAGCTCATGTGGAACTCAAACACGGAAGCAATTAACATAACCAAGCTGGTACAAATGATTATCAAAGCTTGGATATTTTGAGTATGTTGGCTATCTCCTACATGATATAATGTTGATTGTTCTCAACTGATGTCTCAATTTGATCGCTATCAACTTCAATTGGTCTACCTGGCTGTGGAGCATCATCCAGAGAAAAATTTCCAGCATGAAATTTTCCAAACCATTTTTGACATGTTTGGTCACTCCTTCTCCATACACTGCAAAAATCGTTTTCTTGTGTGTTTTAGTTGTGTTTTTACCTTTCTTGAAATAACAAAGCATAATGTGCTAAAAATTTTGCTTTTCTTCCATTGTCAATAATAAAACAGCAACAAAAATTTGCCAATTTTGTTTTTTTTAAAAAACGCATGCCAATATGACAGCTGTCATAATACAATCTAACAAAATGTTTTGAATGAATCTGAAGACTGCTGCTGCTGCTAAGTTGCTTCAGTCGTGTCCGACTCTGTGCGACCCCATAGACGGCAGCCCACCAAGCTGCCCTGTCCCTGGGATTCTCCAGGCAAGAACACTGGAGTGGGTTGCCATTTCCTTCTCCAATGCATGAAAGTGAAATGTGAAAGGGAAGTCGCTCAGTCGTGTCCGACTCTTCGTGATCCCATGGACTGCAGCCCACCAGGCTCCTCTGTCCATGAGATTTTCCAGGCAAGAGTACTGGAGTGGGGTGCCATCGCCTTCTCCGAATCTGAAGACTAAGTGCTACTAAAGCCATCTTATGGGAAAATCCTGAATGAACTTTTTGGCCAACCAACTATATCAAATTATTATGTTGTACACCTGAAACTATTAACTAAATTTTCTGTGTCAGTTATATTGCAGTGAAAACAACTTAACTCAGATTAATGTAAAGATGTATTGTGTTCTTTAATGGGAAGACAATATCATAAAGCAATGTGTGATATTTTTAAATTATCAAAGAACAAACAGTAAAAATATGGATTATTTTCTGGAACTAGATAAACCAGTTTTAAAGTGCACAGGAAAAAATAAATGATCAAAGAAGAATAATCTGGAAAATTCTGATAATGAGTAATGAAGGTACTACTCCTACCAGTGTAAAAATACTGTAATGCATCAATCATTAAATTATAGGATTGGCTCATGAAAAGACAGACTAATCAAATAGGATAGGAAGTGCAGAGATAGACTTGAATACCTATGGGAATTTAGTGTACAGTGAACACTGCACATCAAATCAAACAGTAAAGATAGACTTTTTAATAAACAGTGTTGGGAAAACTGGGTAGCAAGTTGGAAAAAATAAAGCAGATTCCATACTGATGCTATGTATCAGGTTAAACAAATAGATCCAAATGGATCAAAGATTTGAATGTAAGAAAACGAAATTTAGAAGTATTAGAAAACAGCAAAGGTGGTTTTTATTATAACCTTGGGAAAGTATGTTTTCATAACTATTTAACTGTGACTCAAATTTTGGAAAGGCTAACAGTTAAAAGTAGATACAAATGAAATCAACACTTCTGCATGTCAGAAATATGCCATTAGCAGAGTTAAAACAAACATAACAAAATAGGCAAGATATCTCCAACTCATAGCACAGACCAAATGCTTACAGTCTCAATATACATTAAAAACTTTTAGGAATAGAGATGAAAAAGACTAACTTTATAGAAAAGTGACCAAAAGATATGAATGGACAAGTCACAGAAAAAAACCCATTAGCATAGCCACTAAATCAATAGCATCTAAAATGGTGCTAACTTCACTAGCAAAAATGCAAATTAATACTATTCTGAGATATAACTGCTTAACCATCAGATTGGCAAAATGCAAAAATGTTATAACATGCTGTTGGAGAGGAGGCTATGGAGAAATGGACACTTTCAAACATTGTTGGTAGGTGCAGAAATAACCATTAAGAAAGAATTTCTGGAATTATCATCCAAAATCTCAGATGCATTTACTCTTGATGTAACTGTCTAAATTTTAAGAATCTCATACATATGTGCAGGAGATTTATTTTGCTGCTGCATGTCCTCTGTCATGTCTGACTCTCTGCAACCCCACAGACTATTGCTTGTCAGGCTCCTCTGTCCATAGGATTCTCCAGGGAAGGATACTGAAGTGGGTAGCCATTTCCTTCTTGAGGGGATCTTCCCAACCCAGGGATCAAACCCACACCTCCTGAGTCTCCAGCATTGGCAGGCAGATCTTTACCACTGTACCATCTGGGAAGCCTGTGTGTGTGTGTGTGTGTGTGGACATAACATAGGAAGATACAGATATTGTATGTAATGTGCATACACATACAAATATATACACATGTGTGCCAACTCTATATCTGTGCTAATTTGAAATGACAGTTTATTTTTTGCAGAATTATTTGTAAAAGCAAAAGACTAGAATGCAGCATCCATCAGTATGGGACTACCTGAATAAATCATGGTATATAAAAAATTCTGCATCTGTAAGAATGACTAAAGAATATCTGTATCAACTACTGACTTGGAAATATCTCTAGGATAAATTTTCATGTTAAAAAAAACAAAGAATTAAAGTGTGTATATATTTTAGGCTATGTAGTGCAGGAAACACAGGAGAGGCAGGTTCGATCCCTGGGTCAGGAAGATCCCCTGGAGGAGGAAATGGCAACCCACTCTAGTATTCTTGTCTGGACAATTCCATGGACAGAGGAGCCTGGTGGGCTACAGTCCACGGTGGTCACAAAGAATCAGACACAAATAAGTGACAGAGTACAAGGCAACCTTTTATATAAAAATACATTCATATTCGCTTGTTTTTGCATAAAGAAATACTGAAAGGACAACAAACAAACTAATAAAAAAGGTAATCTAGTGTAGCTAGAGGAAGAGGAAAAAGGTGAGATGGCACAGGTAGGAATGAGACTTCAATAAACATATTTTAAATTCAGACTGCAATTGAAGAAACTAGGGAAAACCACTAGACCATTCAGGTATGATCTAAATCAATACACCCTTATGATTACACGGTGGAAGTGACAAATAAATTCAAGGTATTAGATCTGATAGACAGACTGCCTGAAGAACTATGGGCAGATGTTTGTAGCATGGTACAGGAGGCAGTGATCAAAATCATCCCCAAGAAGAAGAAATGCAAAAAGGCAAAATGGCTGTCTGAGGAGGCCTTACAAATAGCTGAGAAAATAAGCAAAACACAGAGGAGGAAAGGAAAGCTATATCCATCTGAATGCAGAGTGCCAAAGAATAGCAAGCAGAGATAAGAAAGCGTTTCTCAGTGATCAATGCAAAGAAATATAGGAAAATAATAGAATGGGAAGGACTAGAGATCTCTTTAATAAAATTAGAGATACCAAGGGAAATTTTCATGCAAAGATGAGCACAATAAAAAACTGAAATGGTATGGACCTAACAGAAGCAGAAGATATTAAGAAGAGGTGGCAAGAATACACAAAAGAACCATACAAAAAGGATCTTAATGACCCAGATAACCACGATGGTGTGATCCCTCACCTAGAGCCAGACATCCTGGAGTCCAAAGTCAAGTAGGCCTTAGGAAGCATCACTACGAACAAAGCTAGTGGAGGTGATGGAATTCCAGCTGAGCAACTCAAATCCTAAAAGACGATGCTGTGAAAGTGCTGCACTCGATATGCCGATAAATTTGGAAAACTCAGCAGTGGCCACGGGACTGGAAAAGGTCAGTTTTCATTCCAGTCCCAAAGAAAGGCAATGCCAAAGAATGCTCGAACTACCGCACAATTGCACTCATCTCACACACTAGCAAGATAATGCTCAAGATTCTCCAAGCTCGGCTTCAACACTACATGAACTGAGAACTTCCAGATGTTCAAGCTGGTTTTAGAAAAGGCAGAGGAACCAGAGATCATATTGCCAACATCTGATGGATCATCAGAAAAGCAAGAGAGTTCCAGAAAAACATCTACTTCTGCTTCACTGACTATGCTAAAGCCTTTGACTGTATGGGTCACAACAAACTGTGGAAAATTCTTAAAGAGATGGGAATACCAGATCACCTTATCTGCCTCCTGAGAAATCTGTATAGAGGTCAAGAAGCAACAGCTAGAATCAGACATGAAACAGATTGGTTCCAACTTGGGAAAGGAGTATGTTAAGGCTGTATACTGTCACCCTGCTTATTTAACTTATATGCAGAATACATCGTGTGAAATGCCAGGCTGGATGAAGGACAAAGTGGAATCAAGACTGCCGGGAGAAATATCAATAACCTCAGATATGCAGATGACACCACCCTATGGCAGAAAGCAAAGAGGAACTAAAGAGCCTCTTGATGAAGATGTAACAGGAGAGTAAAAAAGCTGGCTTAAAACTCAACATTCAAAAAACTGAGATCATGGTATCTGGTCCCATCACTTCATGGCAAATAGAAAGGGAAATAGTGGAAACAGTGACAAACTTTATTTTCTGGGCCTCCAAAATTGCTGCAGATGGTGACTGCAGCCATGAAATTAGAAGATGCTTGCTCCTTGGAAGAAAAGCTAGGACAGACCTAGACAGCATATTGAAAAGCAGAGACATTACTTTGCTGACAAAGGTCCATCTAGTTAAAGGTATGGTTTTTCCTGTAGTAATGTGAAAGTTGAGAAAACTTTCACATAAAGAAAACTGAGCACTGAAGAGTTGATGCTTTTGAACTGTGGTGTTGAAGACTCTTGAGAGTCCCTTGAACTGCAAGGAGATCCAACCAGTCCATCCTAAAGGAGATCAGTCCTGAATATCCACTGAAAGACTGATGCTGAAGCTGAAGCTCCAGTTCCTTGGCATCTGATGCAAAGAGCTGACTCACTGGAAAAGATCCTCAGGTTGGGAAAGATTGGGGGCAGGAGGAGAAGAGGGAGACAGAGGATGAGATGGTTGCATGGTATCATCAACTCAATGGACCTGAGTCTGAGCAATCTCTGGGAGCCAGTTATGAAGGACAGCAGCCTGGTGTGCTGCAGTCCACTGGGCAGCAGGGAGTCAGACACGACTGAGCGACTGAACAACAAAGTAAATTAATTATAAATAAAATGGACTGCATTTATATAACTTCTTTTCAATAGAAAAGTGTTATTTTCTGGAGAAGGAAATGGCAAACCTCTCCAATATTCTTGCCTGGGAAATCCCATGGACAGAGAAGCCTGGTGGGCTGCAGTCCATGGGGTTGCAAAGAGTCGGATATGACTGAGCAACTGAACTGACTGAATCAAATTAAAAGGAATAAAAATATAAATTTTTCTTAAAACCTCATGCCAATTTTTAGAGCAAAGATATCTGGATAAACTTTAGTAAAGTAACACAGTTTTAGAGAATTATAAATTACCAGTCTTTACTTTCAATGTGCCAATCTTTTATTAGGGCATTTTCCTTTTTAGTGGAAACTGAAAACTCAAAAAACTTGACAAAATCAAATTTTAATGAAATCATTTATGTCAGGTACTGAGGATGCAATAAGAATACAAGTTCTTGCTCTCAAGGAGTTTGTGGTCTTATAGGGAAGACCACAAAAAAAGCATTGATTATGGTGTAAGAGCACCAAGAACTATATGCAATACGTAACATGATTAACTATCTTCTTTGCCAAGGCAGTCTTCCTAGAAGAGACAAAAGCCAAAAGTGAAATGAAAGTGTTAGTAGCTCAATCATGTTCAGACTCTGTGGGCTACAGCCTGGACCAGGTTCCTCTGTCATGGAATTTCCCAGGCAAGAATACAGGAATGGATAGCCATTCCCTTCTCCAGAGGGTCTTCCCACCCCAGGAATCGAATCTAGCTCTCCTTTGCAGGCAGACTCTTTACTATCTGAGCCGTAAGCCAGTCTCTAAAGCATGACTGCGAGCTTGAAGACCCTGGAAGAGGGGGCGTTGCAAGCCTAGGCAGCAGCAAATCCCAGCATCGGTGCTGCGCTGTTATGCTTGTAGGATAGATCTCAAGTTCCTTAGCCTCAAAGCAGCCCTTCACAAGCTGGCTCTGGCCTGTCTCTCTCTCCGTATCTCCTACCATCCTGGAGGCCTGGGTAAGTGTGGCAGGAATTAGAAAGTCAGAAATTGTGGTCAGGAGTTTACTGGCATATAAGATGCCTCCTGCAGGGTGGCCCCTGGAGTTGAGGATGTCAGGCGCTCTGAAATAGGAGAAGAAGCTGAGCTTATCAACAGAAGGCAGCAGGAATCTGGGTTAGAGAGAAAAACTGTGACCCAGGGAGACTGCACTCAGTAAATCCTACAGAGCAAAGCCCACGTGAACGTAACTGCAATTACTGAATAAGTACTGTTCTAAATGCTGCCCTCAGAGACATTTTTTTACCTGCATAAGTCGTGTTACACCCTTACATAAAATCATTGCTTCGCGTTACATTTAAAATGAAATTAAAACTCCTTCATCTGGCCTTCACATTCAGGTCCCTCAAAGGCCTTTAAGGTCCCCTCTGTCCACAAAGCTCTCTCCTTCCTTTGCTCCACTGCTTATATCCTAACTGTCTTTCTCCTCTCATTTTATTTGTTTATTTAAAAAAAATTTTATTTTTACTTTATTTTACTTTACAATACTGGACTGGTTTTGCCATACATTGACATGAATCCGCCACGGGTGTACATGAGTTTCCAATCCTGAACCCCCCCTCCCACCTCCCACCCCATATCATCTCTCTGGATCATCCCCGTGCACCAGCCCCAAGCATCCTCTCACTTTAAATGCACTTCCTCAGCCTTGCTGCCTGGCCACCTCTCCACCACCTAAGTTATATCTCTAAATAAACCTTTGTTACCACCCCCTATATATTCTCCCATATTAGATTTTGTAATTATCTGTGTATAGTCAACTTTCTTGCCTCATGAAACTACAAGCTTCATGAGGGAAAGATTTGTTTTGTTGAGTACTTAGAAAAAAATGCCCAGCACAGGGTAAGTGGCAGCGATTTGTGAAAAGGATGAGTACATTTAATCTCCATAGCCTTGCGAAAACAACTCCCCTTTTTCAGATGTGGAAATCGAGACTCAGAAATGTAGTGTGATCTATTCAACATTTCAAAATATGGGTTCAAATCCAAATCCCATGATCCTAAATGCTATATACAGTGTCTCCCAAATGAAGAAGGGCTTCTCATGAAAGTAAGAAAAGTCTGGAAGTGGCCTAGGTGGCTAAAGTGGATGACAACCTGCCCCCTGGCTCTGGTTTACGAGGTTAAGGTTATGCACAAAGAGCAGGCTCTGTTTGAGGGGGCTGAAACATGAATAAGGTCTGAAATAAAGATGCAATGGAATATACTCTAAAACGGGTTGAGCAAAGTGCATTTGCAAAGGAATAGGGCTTTCAGAGGACCCTGTGGAACTGAATGTAGAGACTGGACCCCAGTAAGAAAATGGGCAAGGAAAGAGGGTGAGACTTTCACGCATCCACAGGGATCGAAGCACAGACAGATGTTTGACTGAATGCCGTGAATACTTAGGGAAGCACGTGGGGACTCTGGGAATAAGCAGCTTGGACATGATTAGAGGGATTGAACGACCAGGAGTATCAGGAAGTACTCAGCCAGTGTGAGGCTACAGTGTTCACTACCATCCTTCTCCCTGGACAGACTTCTCCACTAAGATGGCCTGTCTGTCCCTCATCAAGCTCTGGCGTAACCCTTGGTTCCTCTGGAAACTCCAGCTTCACTGCTGTATCCTGCTGCAAGGGCCAGAAGCAAGAAAATAAATCCCAGTCAGTAGCAGGAGTAGAAATGTAGAAATACAAGGCAGAAAAACAAGGTGGCCAGGGATGGGTTTGTCAGGAGGAGTTGAAAGTTCCTGGGGTATGTTTAACACCATATCTTATATTCTTGGAAGTGGGTGTAAATCTGGGTTATCATCCTAGACCACTGAAGAATGTGTCAAGCCTAAAAGAAACAGATAGGAACATTTTTTAAAAATCACTAAAGCTCATGACTTCAGACATATTATAGTGTAGTTTAGAAGATCTATATATTTACGTTATCTTCAGAGGTGGATTAAAAGTAATAATTGTATGTTTATTGTATCAGTCACTAAAAAGCAAAATATTTAATATTAAGAGTGGCTAAGAAAAATTCTACCTTAAAACTGGAATTCAGATCATCCAAAACAGATATCCCAGGAGGTGTGTAGAAGTAGGCAGATGGCTCCTGAAAGGCGGCAGCAGCAGCTGACTCCCAGCCACCTTTCGCCTAGAGACAGTTGCTAGGCAGTACTAGATTTGCTCATAAATGCACTTTTTACCCAAGGATCAGTATTATGATAACACATATACCCCCTCCCACTCAATTTCTCTGCTCCTGTTTCATTAAAGGCAAGAGACTGATAAACATTATTGGTGATGATTAATAGTCTCATGGATACTGAATTGTGCTGGGCTGTTTCCTGGACAAAAACATTATTTTTACCTCCTAGGAGGATGTAGAAAAGCCTGAAAGCTACTTGCTTCATTTGTTCTTAAATTTCTTTGAGTCTGGGTACAAATGCTGTCCAGGGAGAAGAATGATGGGATAATGGACCTGAGACTCATTTTTCTTTCAAGTTCTTTTGTTGATTCATAAACAAGCTAATAATTAATTAATTATTAATACAAATTAATAATTAATCTAATTTAGATTAATGGGAAAGACAGACAAGAATTTGAACTATGTAAAGAAAACAAAGATGTTTTCATTCTAGAGTTTTAAGGTTTTACCTTTGTAAGATGCTAGTGAAGTGCTCAGTAATACAATGAAAGGAAAAAGCGTTGTTGGCTTTGTTTTTGTCAGGATGGTTTATTTCTCTTCATCAGTTCTTGTCTCACTGCAACAATAAATTGGAGTGACAGACTGAAAGGTGCAGACCAACAGACAAGTTAAAGCCCAGTTCAGCTCAAGCAGACAAATCTTTTATTAATCAGATACTCCCAAAGGAGTCTTCCTATTGATCATCCTTTAATAGGTCATCCTTCCTATCGATCCCTCTTGGGTTCCCCCTTTTATACTTCCAGTCTCCTCCTTTTGGTTATGCCTGATGCACAGTAGGGCTTGTGCCCACAATCAATCAGTGAAAGTGGAATGGAAATGAGCATACGTTTAAGGCCGATTGACAACTGTAAGTTATATAACAGCGGGCTCTGTTGTCTGTCTTCCCATAATTCAGTCTAATACCCGCCTGCCAATGCAGGAGATTTAAGAGACACTGGTTCGATCCCTGGGTCTGGAAGATTCCCTGGAGGAAGGCACTGCAATCCACTCTGATAGTCTTGCCTGGAGAATCCCATGGACAGAAGGAGCCCAGAGGGCTATGGTTCATAAGGTTGCACAGAGTAGGACATGACTGATCCCGTGAAGGCAGGGAAGATCCTCTGGAGAAGGCAATGGCTGCCTACTCCAGTATTCTTGCCTGGAAATCATCTATTTAAAACCATAAAGTAAAAATAAAGGAGCATGCCAATTCTTTTCATGTCACTTATATATGTCTATTATTTAAATAAAAACTACCTACTTCCCCCCTTTTTCTTACCACTTTTACTCTCCGCAAATCTATGATTTTGTGGGTCAAATTTTGTTTATTTTGTCTTTCTTTACCTAAAGTCCTAATTCTATAACTTATTTGAATATGCATGTAGGCCATTTCATATCCAGGAGCTTTTCCTATGGATCTAAAGTAACATTAACCATCAAGTGAAGATTTTTGTTGTAGTTACAGAAGGAAATAAAATAGAACAATACTCCTTATATTTATTTAGATGTATTTAGAATGCCACATAAAATAGCTCCTTGTAGATTTCTCATATATGTGAACTAGGGAGATGTGTA
>SJYT01066553.1:0-35041 GCA_006410635.1 Cephalophus harveyi
AGGTCCATGAATCAAGGCAAATTGGAAGTGGTCAAACAAGAGATGGCAAGGGTGAACGTCGACATTCTAGAAATCAGCGAACTAAAATGGACTGGAATGGGTGAATTTAACTCAGATGACCATTATATCTACTACTGCGGGCAGGAGTCCCTTAGAAGAAATGGAGTAGCCATCATGGTCAACAAAAGAGTCCGAAATGCAGTACTTGGATGCAATCTCAAAAATGACAAAATGATCTCTGTTCATTTCCAAGGCAAACCATTCAATATCACAGTAATCCAAATCTATGCCCTGACCAGTAATGCTGAAGAAGCTGAAGTTGAACAATTCTATGAAGACCAACAAGACCTTTCAGAACTAACACCCATAAAAGATGTCCTTTTCATTATAGGGGACTGGAATGCAAAAGTAGGAAGTCAAGAAACACCTGGAGTAACAGGCAAATTTGGCCTTGGAATACAGAATGAAACAGGGCAAAGGCTAATAGAATTTTGCCACGAGAACACACTGGTGTAAACCCATAGGACTAGACAAAAAAAGGTGAGACCATGTTGTGAATATTCTCTTCAATGTGTGGTCATTACATTGCCTACATCCAAAATAGAACGGGTGCTTCATAAAAAATGCTGTATCCTAACATACTGAAAATTCCTTAGGAATCTGTCCTAAATTTTTATATTTTAAAAAGGAGATTATTTAGCACCCTACAGTTTAAAACTACTGATTGTCTTTCTCTGTCTTTCCTTAACATAATACCCTCTGCATCCATCCATGTTGGTTCAAATGACAAAATTTCATCCTTTTCTGTCTGAGTAATGTTCCATTGTGTTCCATTATATATCTTTTCAAATTATTATTTTCATTTTCTTTGGATATATACCCAGGAGTAGAATTGCTATATCATATGGGTGGTATTTGTGGTAAAGTATCTCCCTGCCAATGCAGGAGACATAACATATGCAGGGTCAATCCCTGGGTAGGGAAGATACCCTGGAGGCGGCCATGACAACCCACTCCACTATTCTTGCCTGGAGAATCCCATGGACAGAGGAGCCTAGTGGGCTATGGTCCATAGAGTCACAAAGAGTTGGATACAACTGAAGTAAATTAGCATGCACATGGTAATTATACTTTCAGCTTTTTGAGGAACTTCCATACTGTTTTCCACAATGGTTGCACTAATTTACATTCCCACCAACAGTGTAGGAGAGCTCTCTTTTCTCCTCATCCTCACCAACATTTCTTATTTGTCAGCTTTTTGATGATAGCCATTCTGACAGGTATGAGGTGATATCTGATTGTGGTCTTGATTTGCATTTCTCTGATGATTAATAATGTTGAGAATCTTTTTATGTGCCTGTTGGCCATCTGTATGTCTTCTCAGGAAAAGTTTCTATTCAGGTCTTCTGCCCATTTTTTTAATCAAGTTGTTTGTGTGATTTTTTTGAAATTGATTTCCAAGAGCTGTTTATATATATTTGCATATTAATCTAGTCAGTCATATTGTTTGCAAATATTTTCTTCCACCTAGTAGGGTACCTTTTTGTTTTGTTGATGACTTTCTTTGCTGTAAAAAATCTTTAAGTCTAATTAGATCCCATTAATTTGTTTTTGCTCGACCTTACTTTGCCTCAGGTTGCAGAGTAAAAAAAAAAAATCTATTGTATATTCTTGCCTCCATTGTCCTAGATTAAGTGACTCTAAGTGTGTGTTTATTTCCCCAGGCTGTCTATCCTGCTCCATTGAACTATTGTGCCAGGATCAGACTGTTTTGATTACAGGTTTATAGTATAGTCTGAAGTAATGAAATGTGATACCTCCAGCTCTGTTCTTCTTTTACAAGATTGTTTTGGCTATTCAGGGTTTGTGTGTTTCCATACAAATTTTAAAACTATTCTAATTCTGTGAATAATGGCATTGGTATTTTGATTAGGATTACATTGGATTGGCAGATTCCCTTGGACAGTATGGTCATTTTCATAATGTTAATTCTCTAATTCCATAAGCACAGTGTATCTTTCCATCTATTTATGTCATTTTCAATGTCTTTCATCAGTTTCTTAGTTTTCTGAGTACTGGTCTTCAACCAGTAGGTTGCTACTGCTGCTAAGCCGCTTCAGTAGTGACCGACTCTGTGCAACCCCATAGACGTCAGCCCACCAGGCTCCATCCCTGGGATTCTTCAGGCAAGAATACTGGAGTGGGTTGCCATTTCCTTATCCAATGCATGAAAATGAAAAGTGAGAGTGATGTCACTCAGTTGTGCCAGACTCTTAGCAACCCCATGGACTGCAGCCTACCAGGTTCCTCCATTCATGGGATTTTCCAGGCAAGAGTACTGGAGTGAGGTGCCATTAGGTAGGCTCATTTCTAGGTACTTTATTCCTTTTGATGTAATAGTAAATTGGATTCTTAATTTTTCTGATAATTCAATGTTCATGTATAGAAATGAAATAGATTTCTATATGTTAACTTTGTATCCTGCAATTTTATCAAATTCATTGATGAGCTAGTAGTTTTTTGGTAAGGTTGATCCTTAATATGGTTATCCACTTTGATCACACAGGGTATTGTAGGCCATGGTAAGATTTTATTTTATCCTACCTGTGATTAAAAGTCACTGAAGGGTTCAAAAGCAGAAGAATGGAATAATTTGATTTATACTTTTAAAAAGATTATTCTGGGTGCTCTGTGATAACAGATTATCATGGGACCAAAGTGTCAATTAGCTGGAGCATTGTACTAGACACTAGGTAGGATTTGCAAGTAAAGAAAGGCAATATACTTGGATCACAAAATCAGTTAACATAAAACATTTTGTTATTAATAGAATATAAATATGCAACTTTGCTACATTAGTGGTGAAGATTATAAATGTTATGGAATTTAAAATGAGAAAGATATTTATAATTTAGTTTTAGGGACGGGCTTCAATGGGAAAGGTAGGAATTGAGTTGATGCAAGATACATAAATAGTGATGGGATGGCATTCCTGGAAAAAGATAAAAAGTTACAGATGGTATAATGGTAATATGTTTGTGGTAGAGGGGAGAGTGAACTGAGTAAGTCTGGGGATTCTTTTTAATAAGCAGCATGCCAGGACTAGTTCACATTAGGATGACATTGACCATTCAGGGGTTTGGGGTGGAGAAATCAAGTTGCTACTCTTTGTTTCTCTTATTGATATAATAGGGTATGCCTAAATTAAACACTATATAGAGTTGAAAATACCAAAGAAAGAAGAAAACTTAAATCTTCTTCCTTCTTTTTACTGATATTGTGATACTTACCAAACTCACTGATCCTCTTTAGCAAATCTAAATGGGTAAGATCTGGCTAGCAGACAACAGTAAGTTAGTTGAGAACACTCAAGAGTTCTTGTACCAGAATAGTGACCAGAGGAGGGGGATTTCAGCTATGTGCAACCTCATGGGAAGAACTAGATTGGGTACTGAAGAGCCAATAGGCTCTGACATCTCTAGGATGATATCTGTGGCTTGTTATTCTTAAAATAGACAATAAAAATCTGAGATTGCCAGCTGTCTATTATTTACCATATTATAATGAGGCTTTAATGCTAAATTTAGGTGAAGGAACACAGTGGCCAATATCATATTTTGAAAATTCACCAGCAGGATGATCTTATTTAGTATGGAAAGATCTAGATCCTTTAAAGGACACTAGCAATTGTATTATGAGCATTATTTTATTTTTATTTGGTAACTTGCCAGTGGAGGAAAATGATTTGTGATCTATCCCTTTACTAATACACTGATTCATGACCAAGATCAGATCAATTTTATTGTAACTGAAAGTATGGTCACTTTACTCCAATTCAGAATGAAAATCAGGAACATTTGTTTCGTAAAATGAATTTTGGGGTGCTACTGAATCATCATTTTAATTTGCTTGTGATCTTCTCACATTGTTACTCTAGTTCTTTTTAAAAATCTTTTGAATTTGACTAAAATATCTTTCCTTTTAAACACAAGGTATTACCAAGCAGTGTCTAGCAAGCATTTCTTTTTTTTTTTCAATATTTAATTGCCATAATATTTTTATTCTTTTAATTTTTCTCTTGGCTTGTCAATAAAGCTTGTGAGGTGTTTAAATTAGCTCCCAGAGGACTGAATATTACTCTTAAATAAATGAAAAAATTGAATCAACCAACAACTGATAACTTTCAATCTGAGCACATGTGAGTGATAAGGATTAGTGAGTATGTATGTATAAAGTTTAGATATCTGTTACTTGATGACAGATGGGAGTTGGAACCTGTAATTCCATAGCCTGGACTGCTTTTTCTGATTTTCCATCTAATCAAATCTTCTTGTTGTATTCCTTATTATGTGGGGCCTATGAACCCCAACTGTTGTATTTGAAAGTAAAATCAAGATTAATTCATTAAGTTCATTTCAGGTTGCAATTGGGTGAGAATGGTTTAGTGTGTTCAGTCAGTTCAGTTCAGTCGTTCAGTCCTGTCCGACTCTGCGACCCCATGAATTGCAGCACGCCAGGCCTCCCTGTTCATTACCATCTCCTGGAGGTCACTCAGACTCACATCCATCGAGTCAGTGATGCCATCCAGCCATCTCATCCTCGGTCGTCCCCTTCTCCTCCTGCCCCCAATCCCTCCCAGCATCAGAGTCTTTTCCAATGAGTCAACTCTTCGCATGAGGTGGCCAAAGTAATGGAGTTTCAGCTTTAGCATCATTCCTTCCAAAGAAATCCCAGGGTTGATCTTCAGAATGGACTGGATGGATCTCCTTGCAGTCCAAGGGACTCTCAAGAGTCTTCTCCAACACCACAGTTCAAAAGCATCAATTCTTTGGCACTCAGCCTTCTTCACAGTCCAACTCTCACATCCATACATGACCACAGGAAAAACCATAGCCTTGACTAGACGGACCTTAGTCGGCAAAGTAATGTCATTTCAGGCTGTAATTGGGTGAGAATGGTTTAATGTGTTAACTTGCATTTAACTAGGACCTCTTAGAGACCCTAATTGATACAAAGAATATTATGCGAATGGAAAACAACAGATTGTGGTGAGAGAATGGGAATATATTGATATTTCTGGTCATACTGCTAAATACATTTTAATGGAAGCTGGACCCACAACAAAGATCTGGTAAAGAATGGCAAGCATACAAAAACATCTATGCCAATTAAAAACTAGAAATAAGATTTGAATGTAACAAAATTTAGCATAAAATATGGTTTTAAATATTTGCCTGTCCCCACATAATGGGTTAATATTAGTGTGTCACTGTTTATTCATTCAAAAATATATTGTGGGCTAAACACAAATAAATACAGAAGAACATCAGAAAATAATTTATTCATTAATTTCAGGTTACACTACTCTAATGAAGACATCTACAATCACAGTAGTCTTCAGAATACCAAACATATGTTTTTTTCTCGGTTCCAGAGTGGGTAGACAGAAGAACAACATTTTTCCTTCCATCTTACTGCTTTACACTGTACTAGGGTGTTGATCTTGACCATGAATTCAAACCAGCCTTTGAGAGGGATTAAAAAAAAATAAAACCCAAATCCACAGGAATAAACTTGTCTTCCAGGTAGAAATGATTTAGATCTTACATACATTACATACGTTCACATTCTGTTGACTTGAACTAGTATTATGGTTACAGCAGCTGAATAGGAGGATGAGAAATGTAAATTCTAGCTGAGCATGTGGCTATTTGGCCAAGAAGAAGGGGAGAACAAATTTGGGGGCATAAGTTTCTTTCTCTGTAACTGATTTTATCAACTGGCAATAATTCACTGCTTCAAAGTCTTAGTCTTTTGCCCAAGTTTTTCTTGCCTGTATATTATATTCTGAGAAGTAGAATCAAAGTGAGGAATTATCAGTTAGATAGTCTGAACTGATAGGAAGACAGACCTCTTGGAAAAGAAAAGCATTCTCCTCCAGAGAGAAGGGGAGAGAAAGCTACTTTTCCCTTTTTTCTAACTGTATCTCAGGGTTTTCTCTTTATTGAAGACCGCAAAATGTAAGTCTGAGTCTCGCCTTGTGGCTTATCAGCATCATGCACTGCATCTGTAGCTTCATTAGTATTCTTCCTCACCATGGATTGTTAGTGAACAAGGTGTCTGACAACAGCTCTCTCTCTCACCGAATACCCAAGAACACCAATTGATGATCTTCTTTTTGCCTTAGATCTTGAAGTATAGTCTAAAGGAAATACATTTAAAGTGCCCTTTTCCTTTCTCTGTGTAAAAGGAGAAAAAATGCTTCTACTATAATCAGGAATATTTTCTTCTGAAATTTCAGATACTACTTGTGTAGGTCAGTTTTATCCTGGAGAAAAACTGGAAAGGCTCCAAGGGAGATTGACCTGAGTTCCATGCTTTGGTGTTGACGTCCTCTGTGTGGAGGTCCTCTGTGTGAAACTTGATTTCCTTTGTGGATGGCCAAGCCTGGCATCAGGAAGGCTGGAGTCACCTTGAAATCCATACCTCTTTGAGGGGTGAGTGTAGATGCTAGAGAAACAGTGGTAGATGACTTCTGATTGCCACTGCTTATTGTGGTAGGTTACTGCTGTTAGAAGAGGGGTGCTGGTACCTCAAAGAGGTCCTGACTACAAAGTGGAATCAGAAACTTGGAACTCTGTAGCTGTCCCTTTTTTCTCTCCAGAGTGCATCTGTTTGGTATTCAATTGCTTTATCCGTTGTATGGGCAGAGGCATCTTAGATGTGGGTGGAGGATCCCTGACCAAAAAAATTGGCCCACTCTTGAGTCCCAGAGATGAAGTCATCATTGCTATCAGAAAAAGAAGGGTGAAACTGTTGCTAGTTCATTTTTAGCCTACCCAAAACAGGATGTCTGGCTCTAGGCGAGTGATCACACCATCGTGATTATCTGGGTCATGAAGATCTTTTTTTTTTTTGTACAGTTCTTCTGTGTATTCTTGCCACCTCTTCTTAATGTCTTCTCCTTCTGTTAGGTCCATACCATTTCTATATTTTATTGAGCCCATCTTTACATGACATGTTCCCTTGGTATCTCTAATTTTCTTGAAGAGATCTCTAGTCTTTCCCATTCTATTGTTTTCCTCTATTTCTTTGCACTGATCACTGAGGAAGGCTTTCTTATCTCTTCTTGCTATTCTTTGGAACTCTGCATTCAAATGGGTATATCTTTCCTTTTCTCCTTTGCTGTTCACTTCTCTTCTTTTCACAGCTATTTGTAAGGCATCCTCAGACAGCCATTTTGCTTTTATTTTTCTTCCATTTAGCTTTTTTTCATTTTTTTTCCCTTGGGGATGATCTTGCTCCCTGTCTCCCAAACAATGTCATGAACCTCAGTCCATAGTTCATCAGGCACTCTGTCTATCAGATCTAGTCCCTTAAATCTATTTCTCATTTCCACTGTATAATCAGAAGGAATTTAATTTAGGTCATACCTGAATGGTCTAGTGGTTTTCCTGACTTTCTTCAATTTAAGTCTGAATTTGGCAATAAGGAGTTCATGATCTGAGCCAGTCAGCACCCAGTCGTGATTTTGCTGACTGTATAGAGCTTCTCCATCTTTGGCTGCAAAGCATATAATCAATCTGATTTCGGTGTTGGCCATCTGGTGATGTCCGTGTGTAGAGTCCTCTTCACTTGTGTTTTTGGAAGAGGGTATTTGCTATGACCAGTGCATTTTCTTGGCAAAACTCTATTAGCCTTTGCCCTGCCTCATTCCGTATTCCAAGGCCAAATTTGCATGTTACCTCAGGTTTTTCTTGACTTCCTACTTTTGCATTCCAGTCCCCTATAATGAAAAGGGCATATTTTTTGGATGTTAGTTCTAAAAGGTCTTGTACGTCTTCATAGAATTGTTCAACTTCAGCTTCTTCAGCATTGCTGGTCAGGGCATGGACTTGGATTACAGTGATATTGAATAGTTTGCCTTGGAAATGAACAGAGATCATTCTGTCATTTAGGAAACTGCATCCAAGTACTGCACTTTGAACTCTCTTGTTGACTATGGTGGCTACTCCATTTCTTCTAAGGAATTCCTGCTCACAGTAGTAGATATAATGGTCATCTGAGTTAAATTCACCTATTCCAGTCCATTTTAATTCACTGATTCCTAGAATGCTGACATTCACACTTGCCATCTCCTGTTTGACCACTTCCAATTTGACTTGATTCATGGACCTAACATTCCAGGTTCCTATGCAATATTGCTCTTTACAGCATTGGACCTTGCTTCTATCACCAGTCACATCCACAACTGCGTGTTGTTTTTGCTTTGCCTCCATCCCTTCATTCTTTCTGGAGTTATTTCTCCACTGATCCTACTGACCCGGGGCATTCATCTTCCAGTGTCCTATCTTTTTGCCTTTTCATACTGTTCATGGGGCTCTCAAGGCAAGAATACTGAAGTGATTTGCCATTCCCTTCTCCAGTGGATCACATTCTGTCAGACCTTTCCACCATGACCTGCCCATCTTGGGTGGCCCCACATGGCATGGCTTAGTTTCATTGAGTTAGACAAGGCTGTGGTCCACGTGATCAGATTGGCTAATTTTCTGTGACTGTGGTTTCAGTCTGTCTTCCCTCTGATGCCCTCTTCTAGCACCTACCATTTTACTTGGGTTGCTCTTACCTTGTACGTGGGATATCTCTTCACAGCTGCTCCAGCAAAGCCCAGCCATAGCTCCTTACCTTGGATGTGGGTATCTCCTCACAGCTGCTTCTGACCTCAGTTGGACGTGGGGTATCTCCTCTCAGCCACTGCTCTTGACCTTTGACATCGGGAATCTCCTCTCAGGGGCTCCTGCGCCATGCAGCTTGAACTTCCAGACGTTCAAGCTCTTAAAAGATACTCTCAAATTGAATAAACTTCAGCTATATACTTAAAAGATGGACCTGGGCATCCCGCCTTCCCCTCATGCAACAGCGGTTCCCAGGTATGCGACCATAAGACTAGGAACCACCACAGTGCATGCCCTAATCCTTTTTTGCTGCTTCCCGCCCGATTTGCCACACACCAAAAGCAATGGCCACAGGACTGGAAAAGGTCAGTTTTCATTCCAATCCCAAAGAAAGGCAATGACAAAGAATGCTCACACTATCACACAATTGCACTCATCTCACACGCTAGTAAAGTAATGTTCAAAATTCTCCAAGCCAGGCTTCAGCAATACGTGAATCATGGATTTCCTGATGTTCAAGCTGGTTTTAGAAAAGGCAGGGGAACCAGAGATCAAATTGCCAACATCCACTGGATCATCGAAAAAACACTGTGGCCATCTGATGTGAAGAGCTGACTCATTTGAAAAGACCCTGATGCTACGAAAGATTGAGGGCAGGAGCAGAAGGAGACGACAGATGATGAGATGGTTGGATGGCATCACCAACTCAATGGACATGTGTTTGGGTGGACTCCAGGAGTTAGTGATGGACAGGGAGGCCTGGCGTGCTGTGGTTCATGGTGTCGCAAAGAGTTGGAAATGACTGAGTGACTGAACTGAACTGGACTGAAAAGCTCCTTGTTTTCTTATTTTAATTTTTTCCTTTCTGCTGTGAACTCACCAATAAACTTCAGATTTTGTTTTTAGATATCATAAAGTTCTTGCTGTAGCATATTTCTGTACATTTCCTTTACTGTACAGCGGTCACATACTTTGGCATTTAATTGATCTCACAAGTCATGTATAGTGCCATTCAGGACTTTCTGTTGCTCTATCAACTCTGTAATTCTGGCTATGGAGCCTGTCCACCTCCCATCTGACAATCGCTTTTTCATCAAACTTGTTATTTTCCCTTGTAGGCAGTGTAGCTCTCTGTCATGGAGCTCTTTCAGTGTTAGCCAGGTTGTTTTAAAATCATCTGAAAATACATCACACAGGCTAACCTGTATTTTGTCTCTTTTGGAAGATCTCTGCCCACTTCCCCTGTCTCCTCTACCCATGTTTCCGGCCTTCATCTTCTTTCCTTGTCCGGGAAAGGGAAACAGTAGAGACAGGCTCCACCAAAAAAGGCAGAAGGGCCACTGACTAGAGCTTGGCCGCAGACAGAATGAGAGTTTCCCCCATTCTACAGACCTCCCTCAGGGCACTGGGAGAGCACAAGGATGTATCACAAATGGCTTGGGGGCCCTTTTCTCGAAAAGAGCTAAGGGTGCAAGAGAAGGATGATGGAAAAAGGTGCATTTCAAGCCACCCTGTGAGGAGAGACTGGAGAGACCTGAAAAGCAGTGACTTCTGAGAAAGTCCCACTGAGCTGAAGGGCATTCCACAGGGGGAGTGGGGTGGGAGTGGGGTGGGGTGGGGGAAACGGAACTTACTCTTTGCTGAATTTTTGAAACAAGTGGAATTTGACCCTATTTTAGCATCTTTATTCCTGACAGCATTCTATAATCATTGAAAAACACAAATACTTATGAGTAAATTGGAAATAAAAACCATGCGTTTTTTCCTTCCTAGCACCCTCCGGTTTAGTCAGCATTGCCTAGTCTTCTATCCCTAGCTTCAGAGGCTCTTGGAGAGACTGGCAATTCTGTCACTGCTTACTTTGGCAAGCCCTGCTAGGTCTTCCTTGGTGGCTGAGTCAGTAAAGAGTCTGCCCACAATGCAGGAGAGCCAGATTCAAACTGGGGTGGGAAGATCCCCTGGAGAAGGAAATGGCCACCGACTCCAGTATTCTTGCCTGGAGAACTACATGGATAGAGGAACCTGGGGGCTAGAGTCCATGGGGTCACAAAGAGTCAGACACGACTGAATGACTAACACTTTCACATCCAATGAGTAGTCTAGAATACAGTGCTCTTCCATTCCATTCTCAGATTTTTTTTCATCATTCTATAGGTACTAGGAGCTACTGAAAGATTTTACACAAAGTAGTGTTATGAAGGACCACTTAGAATAATTTTTCAATAATCCAAGGATGAGATGATCTACTCTTTAGCCAAGGCAGTAGTCTACATTTATGGTTTATCCTAAACTGTACACTTAAGTGCTAGGCATGCTAAAAAAAGAGGAATTATATCTATTAATTAAAAAGGAGTGGAGCCCACTAAATATATCCCATTCTCCTACCTCTATCTCAGAGAAGATGACTTTGAACATTCTTGTCTGTGGAACAGATGAAACTCAATTTGTCACATAAATTAAGAATAGAGAATAGGCCTGATTAGTCTTATCTTCCAGTTTTTGCTCAATTTCAAAAGTCAGTAAATGGACTATTTTTTGTTTATATCTGTGTTATAAGTATTACAGGGGATCTTTCCAACCCAGGTCTCCTGCATTGCAGGTGGATTCTTTATAGCCTGAGCCACCAGGGAAGCCCAGTTGCATAGTAATATTTAGTATTATTGGACAGTTTTATTTCAATTTTCTTTTACTACCATGTTACTTGTGACATTCTTATCTTCCTTTCCAAAATCGGAGAGAGAGAAAAAAAGAACAGATAATTGTTTTGTAGGGGGAGTTACTAGTTTTTATTCTCAATTGATGAGCTGATCATAAAGAAGCCTGAACGCCAAAGAAGTGATGCTTTCAAACTGTGGTGCCAGAGAAGACTCTTCAGAGTCCCTTGGAGAGTCAATCCTTAAGGAAATCTACCCTGCATATTCATTGGAAGAACTGATGCTGAATCTGAAGCTCCAATACTTTGGCCACCTGATGCAGAGTGCAGTTCATTAGAAAAGACCCTCATCCTGGGAAAGATTCAAGGAAGGAGAACAAGAAGTTGGCGGCATCACTGATTCAATGGACATGAACCTGGCCAAATGCTGAGAGATGGTGAGGGACAGGGAGGCCTGGCATGCTACAGTCCATGGAGTCACAAAGGTTCAGACACGACTGAACAACAACATGAGCTGACCAAGGTCACACGAAATACGTCACCAGTTCTCCTTACCCCCAGTATATTTTTAATAGTTACTTGGAACACATTCCCTTTCCTAGGTTAAGGAAATGCAACATCACTGTGTCTCTTCGGTTTCATAAAGTTAACTTATGAGCTGTCCAATGACCCAGTGGAATCAGTCACCTAGATGTTTGTTTTTTACTAAAAACAATGCTTCTGGTGACTCTTAGTACAATTCTTATTGTTTCCAACTTAAATAGATTAGCAGTGATATATTGGTAATTAAAAAATCCAATGGATTTGACCCTGAAAAGAACATTTTTAATCTTTCTTAATTTTTTTTTAAATCTCAATAACCCTGAACATAGTTAGCCTTTACCCATTTGCAAATGACCTATCTATATCTCTTCCATATGAATTAGCTTACAGTTCAAACTTGATTCATTTTTTTAAATGATGTTTTAAAAGTTAGTTTTATCTTCTATAATCTAACTTAAGTAATACAACTATTTTAAAGACATAAGAAAATAAGAAAAAAAAAGGAAATGAAAAACATTCATAGCAAAACTTTAGCATACTAATAGATTATTCTGCATTTCAATGATATGGTACTTCAGAGAATTCAGGCAAAACTTTCTGTTCTTGAGCATAGTGACTTCCTGTTCTATATTTCTTATAATAAATCACTGTAGAATTTCTACAAAAATTAAGCTAGGAACTCATAGTAATGAAATAAATGGCCACTGTATTTGAGATCATTAGGAAATTTTAGTGATTTTACTACATAACATACAGTGTATTAGTAATCATACTAGAATACTTGCAAAGAAAAACTCTAACAGGCTTTGGAGGCATGTCCTAATATTAAAATTTTTATCATATTTCAAACGGTACTGCAAAAGCACTGACCAACAATACTGCATAATTTCATATATTTTCCTCATACCTGGCATATCAATAACATTTTATAAACTTAGTGACCTAGCAAAGAATGATTCAGAAGCAGGGAATTACGTGCAGGACTCAAAGACATAAAAATAATATGACTTGCATATAAGAAAGGGATGCTAAGAAAGATTTTAGTACATTAATATCAATTGTAGTTTTAGAATATTTGTGTATTTTCTAATGATTAATTTTATGTGTCAACTTGCCTGGGTCAAAAGGTGTACAGATAGTTGGTTAAATTTTATTTCCAAGAATGTCTGTGAAGTATTTCTTGATGAGATTAGCATCTGAACTGATAGACTGAGTAAAGCAGATTGCCCTCCCCAGTGTGAGTCAGTTCAGTTCAGGTCAGTTCTGTCACTCAGTCATGTGCGACTCTTTGTGACCCTATGAATCGCAGCATGCCAGGCATCCCTGTCCATCACCATCTCCCAGAGTTCACCCAGACTCACGTCCATCGAGTCAGTGATGCCATCCAGCCATCTCATCCTCAGTCGTCCCCTTCTCCTCCTGCCCCCAATCCCTCCCAGCACCAGAGTCTTTTCCAATGAGTCAACTCTTCGCATGAGGTGGCCAAAGTACTGGAGTTTCAGCTTCAGCATCATTCCTTCCAAAGAAATCCCAGGGCTGATCTTCCGAATGGACTGGATGGATCTCCTTGCAGTCCAAGGGACTCTCAAGAGTCTTTTCCAATACCAGAGTTCAAAAGCATCAATTATTCAAAAGCATCAATTATTCGGTGCTCAGCCTTCTTCACAGTCCAAATCTCACATCCATACATGACCAATGGAAAAACGATAGCCTTGACTAAACGGACTTTTGTTGGCAAAGCAATGTCTCTTCTCTTCAACAAGCTATCTAGGTTGGTCATAATTTTTCTTCTAAGGAGTAAGCGTCTTTTAATTTCATGGCTGCAGTCAACATCTGCAGTGATTTTGGAGGCCCCCCCTCCAAAAAAAAAAAAACATAAAATAAAGTCTGACACTGTTTCCCATCTATTTCCCATGAAGTGATGGGACTGGATGCCATGATCTTGTTTTCTGAATGTTGAACTTTAAGCCAACTTTTTCACTCTCCACTTTCATTTTCATCAAGAGGCTCTTTAGTTCCTCTTCACTTTTTGCCATAAGGGTGGTATCATCTGCATATCTGAGGTTATTGATATTTCTCCCAGCAATCTTAATTCCAGATTGTGCTTCTTCCAACCCAATGTTTCTCATGATGTACTCTGCATATAAGTTAAATAAGCAGGGTGACAATATACAGCCTTGATGTACTCTTTTTCCTGTTTGGAACTAGTCAATTGTTCCATGTCCAGTTCTAACCGTTGCTTCCTGACCTGCATACAGATTTCTCAAGAGGCAGGTCAGGTGGTCTGGTATTCCCATCTTTTTCAGAATTTCCCACAGTTTATTGTGATCCACACAGTCAAACGCTTTGGCATAGTCAAGAAAGCAGCAATAGATGTTTTTCTGGAATTCTCTTGCTTTTTTGATGATCTAGAGGATGTTGGCAATTTGATCTCTGGTTCCTCTGCCTTTTCTAAAACCATCTTGAACATCTGGAAGTTCACAGTTCACGTATTGCTGAAACCTGGCTTGGAGAATTTTGAGCATTACTTTAATAGCATGTGAGATGAGTGCAATTGTGAGGTAGTTTGAGCATTCTTTAGCATTGCCTTTCTTTGGGATTAAAATGAAAACTGACCTTTTCCAGTCCTGTGGCCACTGCTGTTTTCCAAATTTGCTGGCATATTGAGTGCAGCACTTTCAGAGAATCATTTCTCAGGATTTGAAATAGCTCAATAGGAATTCCATCACCTCCACTAGCTTTTTTCACAGTGATGCTTTCTAAAGCCCACTTGACTTCACATTCCAAGATGTCTGGCTCTAGGTGAGTGATCACACCATCATGATTATCTTGGTCATGAAGATCTTTTTTGTACAGTTCTTCTGTGTATTCTTGCCACCTCTTCTTAATATCTTCTGTTTCTATTAGGTCCATACCATTTCTCTCCTTTATCGAGCCCATCTTTGCATGAAATGTTCCCTTGGTATCTCTAATTTTCTTGAAGAGATCTCTAGTATTTCCCATTCTGTTGTTTGCCTCTATTTCTTAGCATTGATCGGTGAGGAAGGCTTTCTTATCTCTTCTAGCTATTCTTTGGAACTCTGCATTCAGGTGCTTATATCTTTCCTTTTCTCCATTGCTTTTTGCTTCTCTTCTCTACACAGCTATTTGTAAGGCCTCCTCAAACAGTCATTTTGCTATTTTGCATTTCTTTTCCATGGGGATGGTCTTGATCCCTGTCTCCTGTACAATGTCACAAACCTCAGTCCATAGTTCATCAGGTACTCTGTCTATCAGATCTAGGCCCTTAAATCTATTTCTTACTACCACTGTATAATCATAAGGGATTTGATTTAGGTCATACCTGAATGGTCTAATGGTTTTCTCGACTTTCTTTAAGTCTGAATTTGGCAATAAGGAGCTCATGATCTGAGCCACAATCAGCTCCTGGTCTTGTTTTTGTTGACTGTATAGAGCTTCTCCATCTTTGGCTGCGAAGAATATAATCAATCTGATATTGGTGTTGACCATCTGGTGATGTCCATGTGTAGCGTCTTTTCTTGTGTTGTTGGAAGAAGGTGTTTGCTATGACCAGTGCATTTTCTTGGCAAAACTCTATTAACCTTTGCCCTGCTTCATTCTGTATTCCAAGGCCAAAGTTGCCTGTTACTCCAGGTGTTTCTTGACTTCCTACTTTTGCATTCCAGTCCCCTATAATGAAAAGGACATCTTTTGGGGATGTTAGTTCCAAAAGGTCTTGTGGGTCTTCATAGAGCCATTCAACTTCAGCTTCTTCAGTGTTACTGGTTGGGGCATAGACTTGGATTACCGTGATATTGAATGGTTTGCCTTGGAAATGAACAGTGATCATTCTGTCGTTTTTGAGATTGCATCCAGTTACTGTATTTCAGACTCTTTTGTTGACCATGATGGCTACTCCATTTCTTCTAAGGGATTCCTGCCCACAATAGTAGATATAATGGTCATCTGAGTTAAATTCACCCATTCCAGTCCATTTTAGTTCGCTGATTCCTAGAATGTCAACGTTCACTCTTGCCATCTCCTGTTTGACCACTTCCAATTTGCCTTGATTCATTGACCTGACATTCCAGGTTCCTATGCAATATTGCTCTTTACAGTATTGTAAAGTGTGGGTGGGCCTCATTAAACCACTGAATGTCTACCTTGTATAAAAGTCTGAGTAAACAAGAGTTCTCTCTTAGCCTTTTGATTTGGGCATCAGTCTTCTTGGGCTTCAGACTTGGATAGTAATCTATACCATTAGCTCTACTGCTTCTCATGCTTTTGGATCCTGATTAGTACCATACCATTGACATTCATGGGTCTGGACTTCTCAGACCCCATTACTGAGTGAACTATATACCTTATAAACCATATAAATTATATATTTCTGTAGCATAAAAGTGCCATATATGACTCAACAGTGAAAGGTTGAAAGTTGTTCTCCAAGATCAGGGGCCAGACAAGTGTGCTCACTATCACCACTCCTATATAACACATTACTGCAAGTCCTGGGCAGAGCAACCAGGCAAGAAAAAGAAACAAAATATATAAGAATTGGAAAAGCAGAAGTAAAATTGTTTCTGTTTGCAGATGACATGATTTTATAGATAGAAAATTCTAAAGTGTCAAAAAAAAAAAAAAAACTTGTTAGAGCTAATCAACAAATTCAGTAAGGGATACAAAATTAACATACAAAAAATCAGAAGCATTTCTATACACTAAACAGTTCTCCTGGGTTCCCTTACCCTACTGTGCTCTCCACCCAGCTGCCCTTTCCCAATAAAATCTCTTGCTTTGTCAGCACATGTGTCTCCACGGACAATTCATTTCCGAGTGTTAGACAAGAGCCCAGTTTCGGGCCCTGGAAGGGGTCCCCCTTCCTACAATAAATGGCGACTCTGGCGGGGACTCTTCTTCACTGAGACTGACATCCTGACCACTCGGGGTACTCAGGAGCCAGCTTGCCTGCCAATGGACCAGACCCAGCAGCCGCAACTGGGACCCTTTTGTCCCTGGTCACCTCCTAATATGGAAAACTGGCCAGAGTGCCCCGACCGGTAAGGAACAAGAGACTTTATTGACCTCTCTTCCCTTCCCTCTCTCTTTCCTCTCCTTAACCCTTCCTATCCTTCCCTGTTTTTCTAGTCCCCCAGTCCTGGATGCAGGAATCTGGTTGAAGGGTCCTCAGCCTGAGCTGAGGATTGGAGATTGATCACCACCTCTTGGCAGAGAATTCGAATTCTGGTTCTGGTCTGGTCTGATTTCTGGTAGGGCCAAGTTCCAGTCCTCCCTCCTCTGGAGGCCCAGGGAAAAGTCCCTTAACACCTGGGAATCTGTAAGTGCTAGGAGACATCTGTAAGTCCACCCCTTTTGCCCCCCCTCTCCCACCTCGTCTCCCTTCTTCCTCCCTCCTGGCTTCCTCTCCTCCCTTGAAATCTTTGATGTTAGTACTTAGATTCTTGTATTTAAGGGCTTCCCTGGTGGTGCAGATGTTGAAGCGTCTGCCTGCAGTGTGGGAGACCTGGGTTCGATCCCTGGGTCAGGAAGATTCCCTGTAAAGGAAATGGCAAACCACTCCAGTATTCTTGCCTGGAGAATCCCATGGATGGAGGAGTTTGGTGGGCTACAGTCCGCGGGTCGCAAATAGTCAGACACGACTGAGCAACTTCACTTTCACTTTCATATGAAAAAAGAAATAAAGATAATGATTCCATTGACAAACAACACTAAAACCATAATCAATAAAATAAATTTAACCAAGGAGTTGGAAGATCTCCACACTGAAAAGTACAAGCACTGATTAAGGAAACTGAGGAAGACACAAATAAATGGAAAGATACTCTGTGTTCATTAATAGGAAGAATGTTGTTAAAACATCCATATTACCCAAAGCCATCTATCTATAGATTCAATGTGACCCCTATGGAGATTTCAATGGAACCATAATAGCCAAAGCAATTTTGAAAAACAACAAAGCAGGGAGTGTCATATTTCCTGATTTTAAGTTATATTATCAGTTTAGTTCCGCTCAGTCGCTCAGTCATATCTGACTCTTTGTGACCTCATGGACTGCAGATTGCCAGGCTTCTCTGTTCATCACCAACTTCCGGAGTTTACTCAAACTTGAGTCAGTGATGGCATCCAATCATGTCATCCACTTTTGGCCCCTTCTCCTGCTTTCAATCTTTCCCAGCATCACGGTCTTTTCAAATAAGTCAGTTCTTCGCATCAGGTGGCCCAAGTATTGGAGTTTCAGATAATTTAAGCCACAGTAATGACATAAAAACAGACACATAGATCAATGAAACAGAATCAAGAGCTCAAAAAGGAAGCCAAGTTCAGTTCAGTTGCTCAGTTGTGTACAACTCTTTGCAACCCCATGGACTGCAACATGCCAGGCTTCCCTGTCCATGTATATATAGTTACCTAATATTTGACAAGTGAGCCAAGAATACTCAATGGAGAAACAACAATCTCTTCAATAAATGGTGCTGGGAAAATCAGATATTCACATGCAAAATTAAAAAAAAAAAAAGACTAAAACCCTATCTATCACAATCCATAAAAACCAACTCAAAATGGAGTAAGAACTAAATGTAACACTGGAAACCATAAATATTCTGGGGAAAAAAAGGAAACAAGTTTTTTGACATAGGTCTTGGCAATGAGTTTTTAGATATGACCCCCAAAAGCACAAGCAACAAAATTAAACGTGTGAAAGTATCAAACTAAAAAGCTTCTGCCAAAAAAAATCAACTAAATAAAAATATAACATATAAGGAGTTTATATCTAAAATGTATAAAGAATTCATGCAACTCTATAGTAAACCCCCCAAATAATCCAATTAAAAATTAATCATGGGACCTAAATATACATTTTTTCCAAAGAAGATATACAAATGACTAACTGGAATATGAAAAGATGCTCAGAAATGCAAATCAAAACCACAATGAGATTACCTCACATTTGTTAAAATAGCTATTATCAAAAAGACAAGTGATAACAAACGCTGGAAAAGATGTAGAGAAAAGGGAACGCTTGTGCATTATTGATGGGAATGCAAACTGGTATAGCCACCATAGAAAACTGTAGGAGTTTCCTCAGAAGATTGAAATTAGAACTACTATATGATTCCATAATTCCACTTTTGGGAGTGAATTAGAAGGAAATGAAAATACTATATCAAAGAGATATCTGCACCCCTATATTCACAACAGCATTGCTTACAAAAGCCAAGATATATAAACAACCTACGGGGCTATAGATAAATGAATGAATGGAGATAACATGGTATGTATATATATCTATATTTATCTATCTACTCACATACACACACACACACATATATATATATATATATATATATATACACAACAGAATACTGTTCAGTCATAAAAAGGAAGAAATCCTGTCATTTGTGAGAGCATGGAGGACATTATGCTAAGTGAAATAAAATCAGACAGTCAGTTCAGTCTCTCAGTCATGTCCAACACTTTGCAACCCCATGGACTCCAGCATGACAGGCCTCCCTGCCCATCACCAACACCCAGAGCTTGCTCAAACTCATTTCCATTGAGTTGGTGATACCATCCAATCATCTCATCCTCTGTTGGCCCCTTCTCCTCCTACCTTCAATCTTTCCCAACTTCAGGGTCTTTTCCAAAGAGTCAGTTCTTCACATCAGGTGGCCAAAGTTTTGGAGTTTCAGCTTCAGCATCAGTCTTTCCAATGAATATTCAGGACTGATTTCCTTTAGGATGGACTGGTTGGATCTTCTTGAAGTCCAAGGGACTCTCAAGAGTCTTCTCCAACACCACAGCTCAAAAGCATCAATTCTTCAGCGCTCAGCTTTCTTTATACTCCAACTCTCACATGCATAAATGGCTACTGGAAAAACCATAGCTTTGACTAGACAAGCTTTGTTAGCAAAGTAATGTCTCTGTTTTTTAATATGCTGTCTAGGTTGGTCATAGCTTTTCTTCAAAGGAGCAAGCATCTTCTAATTTCATGGCTGCAGTCACCATCTGAAGTGAT
This sequence comes from Cephalophus harveyi, assembly GCA_006410635.1. Lineage (NCBI taxonomy): Eukaryota > Metazoa > Chordata > Mammalia > Artiodactyla > Bovidae > Cephalophus > Cephalophus harveyi. Next base: position 19,910 of record SJYT01066553.1, read on the forward strand.
TTTGGAGCCCAAAAAGATAAAACCTGTCACTGTTTCCTTGTTTCTCCATCTATTTGCCATAAGGTGATGGAACTGGATGCCATGATCTTCGTTTTCTGAATGTTGAGCTTCAAGCCAACCTTTTCACTCTCCTCTTTCACTTTCATCAAGAGGCTCTTTAGTTCTTCACTTTCTGCCATAAGGGTGGTGTCATCTGCGTATCTGAGGTTATTGATATTTCTCCTAGCAATCTTGTTTCTGGGATTGTATTGTAAAGAGAAATCTTGCATAGGAACCTGGAATGTTAGGTCCATGAGTCAAGGTAAATTAGAAGTGGTCAAATAGATGACAAGAGTGAACATCGACATTTTAGAAATCAGTGAACTAAAAAGGACTGGAATGGGTGAATTTAACTCAGATGACCATTATATCTACTATTGTGGGAAAGAATCCCTTGGAAGAAATGGAGTAGCCCTCATAGTCAACAGAGTCTGAAATGCAGTACTTGGATGCAATCTCAAAAACGACAGAATGATCTCTATTCATTTCCAAGGTAAACCATTCAATATCACAGTAATCCAAGTCTATGCCCCAACCAGTAATACTGAAGAAGATGAAGTTTAATGGTTCTATGAAGACCTACAAGACCTTCTAGGACTAACACCCAAAGAAGATCAAGAGATACCTAGAGTAAGGCAAATCTGACCTTGGAGTACAAAATGAAGCAGGGTGAAGTTTAACAGAATTTTGCCATGAGAATGCACTGGTCATAGCAAATACCCTCTTCCAACAACACAAGAGAAGACTCTACACATGGACATCACCAGATGGTCAATACTGAAATCAGATTGATTATATTCTTTGCACCCAAAGATGGAGAAGCTCTATACAGTCAGCAAAAACAAGACTGGGAGCTGCCTGTGACTCAGATCATGAACTCCTTAATGCAAAATCAGACAGAGAAAGTCAAATTCTGTATGATCTCATTAATATGTGAAATCTAAAAAAGTGAAGTTCATAGAAACAAAGTATAGAATGGAACTTGCCAGAGACTAGGTGATAAGGGAAATGGGGAGATGTTGGTCAAGTGTACAAACTTCTAATTATAAGGTGAATAAGTTCTGGGTATATAATATACTGCGTGGTGACTGTAATTAGCAAAACCATTATATGCTCGAAAGTTGCTAAGGAAGTACCTCTTAAATTTTCTCATCATAGGGAAAAATGGCAATTATATGTGGTCATGAAGATGTTAACTAATACTATTGTGGTAATCACTGAATATGTAATTCTATACAAGGTGTACAACATCACCACATTGTACATCTTAAATTGAGCATGTTATACATCAATTAAATCTCAGTAAAGATGGGTTATAAAGAAAACAACATGTGATTTTCCTTTATTAATTCATATAATGACAAAAAAGAAACATGTATGAAAGTACACTGAATTACAAAAAGGACTATAGCAGAAGCCTTTTACATTGCATTAAGAGAATGACACTTAGGCAGGTTTTGGAAAATTTTAGGTATTATTTGGGATACAAGGGTATTGTTAGTGAGAATGGACACTAAGAGATACAGTTGGCTCTACTGCTAACAAAAAAAACCACAGTTCTTAACTGATTATTCACAGGAAACAATGAAGAAAAGAAAAAAATAGATATTCTAAAATATTGAGCATGAGAAAACCATTAAGAATGGTGTTGAAATTGAAGCTGTGATCAAAAATCTCCCCAAAACAAAAGTCCATGATCAGATGGCTGCACAGGAGAATTCTATCAAACATTTAGAGAAGAGCTAATGCCTATCCTTCTAAAACTCGTTTAAAAAATTGCAGAGGAAGGAACACTTCCAGACTGATTCCACGAGGCCATCATCCTGATACCAAAACCAGAAAAAGACAACACGAAAAGAGAAAATGACAGGCCAATATCACTGATGAACATAGATGTAAAAATCCTCAACAAAATTTTAGCAAACAGAATTCAACAACACATTAAAAAGTTCATACACCATGATCAAGCTGGATTTATTTCAGGGACACAAGAATTCTTCAATATATGCAAAACAATCAATGTGATACACCATATTAACAAATTGAAAGATAAAAACCATATGATCATCTCAACAGATGCAGAAAAAGCCTTTGACAAACTTCAGCACCCATTTATGATTAAAACTCTTCAAAAAATGGGCATAGAAGGAACATACCTCAACATTCAGTTCAGTTCAGTCGCTCAGTAGTGTCCAACTCTTTGAGACCCCATGAATCGCAGCACGCCAGGCCTCCCTGTTCATTACCATCTCCTGGAGGTCACTCAGACTCACATCCATCGAGTCAGTGATGCCATCCAGCCATCTCATCCTCGGTCGTCCCCTTCTCCTCCTGCCCCCAATCCCTCCCAGCCTCAGAGTCTTTTCCAATGAGTCAACTATCACCATCTGCAGTGATTTTGGAGCCCCCCCAAAATAAAGTCTGACACTGTTTCGTTTCCCCATCTATTTCCCATAAAGTGATGGGACCAGATGCCATGATCTTCGTTTTCTGAATGTTGAGCTTTAAGCCAACTTTTTTGCTCTCCTCTTTCACTTTCATCAAGAGGCTTTTTAGCTCCTCTTCACTTTCTGCCATAAGGGTGGTGTCATCTGCATATCTGAGGTTATTGATATTTCTCCCGGCAATCTTGATCCCAGCTTGTGTTTCTTCCAGTCCAGCGTTTCTCATGATGTACTCTGCATATAAGTTAAATAAGCAGGGTGCCAATATACAGCCTTGATGTACTCCTTTTCCTATTTGGAACCAGTCTGTTGTTCCATGTCCAGTTCTAACTGTTGCTTCCTGACCTGCATACAGATTTCTCAAGAGGCAGGTTAGGTGGTCTGGTATTCCCATCTATGATAAGTCTACAGCAAACATTATTATCAATAGTGAAAAAGAGAAAACATTCCCCTAAGATCAGGAACAAGACAGGGTGTCCACTTTCACCATTATTATTCAACATAGTTCTGGAAGTACTAGCTACAGCAATCAGAGAAGAAAAAGAAATAAAAGGAATCCATATTGGAAAAGAAGAAGTAAAGTTCTCACTATTTGCAGATGACAGGATACTGTACATAGAAAACCCTAAAGATAGTATCAGAAAATTACTAGAGCTAATCAGTGAATTTAGCAAAGTTGCAGAATATAAAATCAGCATACAGAAATCACTTGCATTTCTATATACTAATAATGAAAAATCAGAAAAATTAAGGAATCAGTCCTAGAGCCTATTATACAAAGTGAAGTAAGTCAGAAAGAGAAAGATAAATATCTATACTAATGCATATATACAGAATCTAGAAAAATGGTACTGAAGAATTTGCTGTATGTCTCAGGAAACTCAAAAATGGGCTCTGTATCAACCTAGAGAGGTGGGATGGGGAGGGAGATGGGAGGGAAGTTCAAGAGGGAAGTATACCTATGGCTGATTCATGTTGAGGTTTGACAGAAAACACCAAATTTCAGTAATTTCCCATTGGCTGTCTATTTTAAATATGGTATCGTAAGTTTCCATGTTACTCTCTCCATACAGCTCACCCTCTTCTCCCCTCTCCCCATGTCCATAAGTCTATCCTCTATGTCTGTTTCTCCACTGCTGCCCTGAAAATAAATTATTCAGTACCATTTTTCAACTATCAAGCTTTAATAGTCCATTCTCTCTCTTCATCCTGGTGGTGTTCCAGAGGATATGTTTTATATGTTTATCCTTTTATGTCTTGGAGAAATATGGTATGACCTCCATATTTATCAGTTTTGTGCAAAGATTCAAGAAAAATATTTTATATCAAAACAAACCATGAAGTAGAATATACAATTTGCATGGAAATAACTAGTATAACAAATTTCAAAGAACTAGCATAATAGGAGATGGCTGCTCTAAATCATGCTTATTAATGTTCTCATATTGACTTCTATTTTTGCTGCATTCTCCTGGTCACTTTCCTATCTCTGAGTGCCTCTTCTCAGTTCCTCTTCCTAGCTCAATTTACTCCTTACATGTGGCTTTTCCAAGGGTTATGTCCTTGTCCATTGGCTGTTTTTTTAATGCTGATGGCACAACATTAGCTGGAATCTCTAGTCAAAGACAAAGGAGGATATCAACACTGCCTACCTCTGTTCCATATTTACTATTGAGTGGCTTGGTAGAAACCTAAACAAATGGAATTGAACACTGTTCACCTGGTGAATCAACAACTGAAGTATCAGTTGTAAGATATAGTGGTTCACATTCACGTCTGTGAAAATATTAATAGCACCTAACAGGAAGCCAATAGCCCATGACATTCTGAGACATGCAACTTGGCAGAAAGATGCAAGGAGAGTTGTTTGGAAAGAAAATAAATTATAAGACTTCAGTGTCTTGTATAGGGTGGGGTTAATTCCTCCAAAAATTGAAAAGCTATATAAGAAGGAAGTATTATAAGTTCTGCTGCCTCATTTCTCTTTGTTCTTTCTGCTACCAAATACACTGAAATAATGAAGTATGTCTTGAGTCTTCTGGCAATTACATCTCTGCTAAACCCATGATCAGGACAGTATTGAAATGTGTCATCAAAGAAGAAAGCAGCATCTCCTGGAAGCAACAGAGATGCCAAACTGAAGACCATTATTTAGAATACCTTCAACAATTAATTATCATCACTGTGGCATCTGAAACCACATTTTCAATTGTCAGTCTGACAAGAATCCCTTCCCATCAATAGCACCAAGAATTCATCCATTGGCAGCACTGCTTTGTACTTGTGTTATTCACAAAGTACTCATATTTTCCTTACTGTGAGACTTTCATCTTTAATACCTGATGGGATTTAGTATACTCCAGTAGCTCAGTGAATATATGGAAGAAGATTAGAGACACATTAGTTTACCAGCTGTTCAAGTTCTTCTCCCTCCCAATCTTGACCCATCCCTCCAACATGAGACAAAAATACATATTCCTAAATTTCAAGATAAAAATCACATCAGCTTCTCTTTATAATCTCTTATTTTCCTGGAACATACCCTGGGGAATCTGCTAACAAATCTTTTCTATAAACAGTCATATGTTTTAGATTCTAATTCCTGATGTATTTGAATTCTTTCTTTTACAAAATGCTTTTAAGTCTTGCCTTTGCAGCCAAGGAATGGATATATATCTGTGAGATAACCATACTGTAATTTAGCAATGAAAGGATTAGTTATTTTGAAAACCTTGTGATCTTCATATTTTTGGCAAAAGTGATTTTAAAAATTATTTTGTGAAATGACTTTTATCAATCTTTGATACACTGAGTCAACTTTCATATGACACTGTTGGCTATTAGGGCAATATCTGGAAATAAGATGCCTTGTACCCTTAGAACAGGATAGATCTCATAGTCTTCACTGTCCAAAGAGTAATTTAGATACCAGAAAATGTCATGTGTTCTGACAGTTTCTTAATTTCATTCAAATGGATTTCAAAACTCATTTCTCTTAAGATGGCTTTCCATTTTGCATTTTACTACACATGCTTGGATCTGTAAGTAGAGAAGTACTGCAACCTTTTGCACCTCAATCAGAGCTTTTTAATGCCTGAATTTATTGTTGAATGTTTTGCAACACGCATTTTCTGTGCACTGTTGACCTTACTGTCAAAACTGTGTTGTGAATGGCATTTATATTTGTCCAAATCAGTAATGCTGCTGCTTTAAACAGGCATGCTGACTACCTTTAAAAAAAGTATAAGTGAGTTATATTGATGGTACAAAAACCCTGTTATTTCAGAGCTCATTATGTTTTCTTCATGTCCATTATTTTTATGTATGGTCTCTCAAACCAATCAGTATCATAATAAAAATTAATTTCACTCGCCATTTTGAATGAAAATTAATTACTAATTTAGCATGAACTAATGGATAACATTTGGTAGATAATTGAGAGATTTGGGTTTTAATCCTGATTTAGACACTAAGGAGCTTGCAACCTTGGGTAAGTCTTTTTCATCCTCTAAGCCAGGTTTTCCCCATCTCAGACTATAGTGTAGCTTACTGCGAGGCATGGGCTATGAAACCACATCCATGGATTAAAATTTTGACCTTGCTATTTATCACATGTGTGACCACGGGTAAGATAATTTATGTGTGACACTTACAAAGTGTTAACCAAATACTAGAAAAGCTAAAGTATAAAGTTAGTTAGGCTGTTGGATCAGATAAAATTTATAAGATTTTCCAACCCCTCAATTCTCTTTTTGTGATTGTGAATTATAAGCTCCTTAAGAACAGTGTGTGTTAGTCACGCAGCTGGGCCTGACTCTTTGGGATCCTAGGGACTGTAGCCTGCCAGGCTACTATGTCCATGGGATCCTCAAGGCAAGAATACTGGAGTGGATTGTAATTCCCTTATCCAGAGTCTTTTCCTGACCCAGGGATCGAACCCTGGTCTTCTGCATTGCAGGCAGATTCTTTACCGTTTGAGCTACAGGGACATCAGTTTACATGAAATTATTCTTCCATAGTGCTAACCACTACATTTTCCACATAATGCAGGCTCAAAAATGCCTGATGAATTAAACAAAGAGAAAAACCTATATTAAAGCAAAAGGACAAGCATTTGTTCTCTACTATTGCCAGGTAATTTTTACTTATTAGCAATTGAAAAAATATATAGAATTTTCAAAAAGTTTTTAAAAGCATCACTACCAATTAATAGAAACTACTTTAGTTTGTTGACTGATCTTCAAATTCCATATTCCAAGATGGAAACTGATATTCTCTAATAAGTGGAAATTAGATTATCTGACAAACAGGACACTTTTAAAATCTAGTGATAAGCACATTTCCTAACCTAATTAAACAGTCCAAAATTAAAACCAAACTGCATCTAGAAAACAACATACAGTGTCAATAGATGTTGAGTCTGACAATTAAAACTTACTTTATGATTCACAGCCTTCTACTATGGATATGAAATTCTTTTGCATTCTTTTGAAAATGTAAAGCTTTAGTTCTTATAAGTGAACTTAATCTGGATGCTATGCAAAAGGAGAGTGAAAAGAAAGAAGTTGATAAGATAAAAAGTGTTGAAAAAAGTTGGATACCAAGCCTATTTTTCTCTGTTCTCCACTCATAAATAACATATCCCTCTCAGGGTAATTACTACATATATTAAAATTACTTTTATGTGTAATTTTCTCTCTAATGGTAGAGGTTTTTGAGAGCAGAGACTGTGTTATTGATCTATGTATCCCCAGTGTTTATTTCATTTCCTGATAGAAGTAGGTGCTCAATGTCTGCAGAATAGATAATTAAACTGAAACATAGAAGAAAAAAAGAATGAAAAAAAAATCATTATCATTTGTATCTCTGAGAGTTAAGAAATCTCAACTAAAAAGCTTATTTTTAGGTATCTGTTCTATTGTTTCTTACTTAATAATTATTTAAATATAAACAGAAAGCAAATGGATGGGAATTTAGTATGGGTTCACCAGATTGGAAAAGAACTATTGATGATAACACATTAGCAGACTGTCTGAATTCTTGACTTAACACCAGAATTGGAGTTGGAGACGAGTACCCGGTCATCCAGGTCAAGAATGAATGGCTGGCAACTTGTTTCTGATGCTTCCTGAGTTAAATATAATGAAATTATATCTTGAATTATGCTGATATTTTTAGTCTTTCAAATATTATTTCTGACTGGATACATGTACCTTCCTCGAGAAATTCATAAGTCAACAAAAGAACCAAGTCAGATGACCAATTTTATTCCCCCAAATGAGATTATAGCCTTAGAAAAATACATCGTTTAAAACATATTGTGAAACAATGACACACCAATTAAAATTAAGGGAGGGTTACCCTGTTCAATTCAATTCAGTCCCTCAGTCGTGTTCAACTCTTTGCGACCCCATGAACTGCAGCACACCAAGCCTCCCTGTCCATCATGAACAGCCGGAGTCTGCCCAAACCCATGTCCACTGAGTCGGTGATGCCATCCAACCAGCTCATCCTTTGTCATCCCCTTCTCATCTTGCCCTCAATCTTTCCAAGCATCAGGGTCTTTTCAAATGAGTCAGCTCTTCCCATCAGGTGACCAAAGTATTGGAGTTTCAGCTTCAACATCAGACCTTCCAATGAACACCCAGGACTGATCTCCTTTAGGATGGACTGGTTGGATCTCCTTGCAGTCCAAGGGACTCTCAGGAGTCTTCTCCAATACCACAGTTCAAACGCATCAATCTTCGGTGCTCAGCTTTCTTTATAGTCCAACTCTCACATCCATACATAACTACTGGAAAAACCAGAACCTTGACTAGATGGATCTTTGTTGGCAAAGTAATATCATTGCTTTTTAATATGATGTCTATATTGGTCATAACTTTCCTTCCAAGGAGTAAGCATCCTTTAGTTTCATGGCTGCAATCACCATCTGCAGTGATTTTGGAGCCCCCAAAAATAAAGTCTGACACTGTTTCCACTGTTTCCCCATCTATTTCCCATGAAATGATGGGACCGGATGCCATGATCTTAGTTTTCGGAATGCTGAGCTTTAAGCCAACTTTTTCAATTTCCTCTTTCACTTTCATCAAGACTCTCTCTAGTTTCTCTTCATTTTCTGCCATAAGGGTGGTGTCATCTGCATATCTGAGATTATTGATATTTCTCCTGGCAATCTTGATTCCAGCTTCTGCTTCTTCAGCCCAGCATTTCTCATGATGTACTCTGCATAGAAGTTAAATAAGCAGGGTGACAATATACAACCTTGACGTACTCCTTTTCCTATTTGGAACCAGTCTGTTGTTCCATGTCCAGTTCTAACTGTTGCTTCCTGACCATGGTACTTCTGATTTAAAGATATTAACTTCCTTCAATACTGATGTTGCTTAGTCACTCAGTTCTGTCCTACTCTTTGTGATCCCTTTGACTGTAGCCTGCCAGGCTCTTCTGTCATGAGATTTTTCAGGCAAGAAGAATACTCTTTCTCTAACTAACATTGCCATTTTCTAATATTTAAAGGGACTTCCCTGATGGCTCAGTGGTAAAGAATCTTCCTTCAATGCAGGAAAGCCTAGTTTGATTCCTGGGTTGGGAAGATCCCCTGGAGAAGGAAATGGCTGGGAAATCCCATGAACAGAGAAGCCTGGTGGACTACAGTCCTTTAAGTCACAAGAGCTGGACAGGACTTAGCAACAAAACCACCACCACCACCAATATGTAAAAATATAATTCAGTTAACTTCTTGGTTGAGGGTCAAATTTACAGAGAGGACCCTACCTTTGGCTTCCTGCAGCTTTATTTTCCATACTCCCCAGCTGTATTGGCAAACTAGGTCCCATTATTTTTTGTTGCCTAGTTACCATCTCAGCACTGTCTAGAGAGAACACTATCTCGATAATCAGTTACTTCTAGGAAGCTGAGTACTGTACTTCATTAGGAAAAACACATGCCAAGAAGAACTTCCTTCAATGTATAAAGTACATTTTAAGCAAGTAACTGCAAGATTTATTTAGGCCAAGTCAACTGAAGTTAAATCCCCAGGGGCAAATATCAAATATAAAATGCTCATAGAGAGTTTCCCAGTATATAAAAAAAGGACATGTACGTGAAAAAAAAGAAAGTTTTAGCATTAAAATAGTGGTAACAGGGCAATGATAGATATACATATACATTGATATGGTGGGCTTGGCATCTCTAGAATCAATAACACTTTAGGGGTATAGCAAGAAGTATACAGGATGTACAGAGTCAGACGTGAGTTCCTGTACCAACTTCAGACCTTTCTTCTGTTGGTGGTGGAAGTAGAGGTGAATCTCCATTTTGCTATCTATAAAAACAGGGAAAATTATTTCAATTGCCTATTGTTGGGGTGGTTTCCAAGACACCATGGGAGAGTTGTCTACCAAGGAAACTCATTATAGATTCAGCCAGCATCCATAGTTTCACTTGGAGGCTGGTCACATAGGTACACTGGACTTGCTTTTAATTGTGCCCTCCACTGTCCTAAATTTAGGCACTTAAAGCAAATCCAGTTAACCATAAAGGTCTGCTGCTAAGCTGCTAAGTCATGTCAGTCGTGTCCGACTCTCTGAGACCCCATAGACGGCAGCCCACCAGGCTCCCCTGTCCCTGGGATTCTCCAGGCAACAATACTGGAGTGGGTTGCCATTTTCTTCTCCAGTGCATGAAAGTGAAAAGTGAAAGTGAAGTTGCTCAGTCAAATCCGACTCTTTGCGACCCCATGGACTGTAGCCTACCAGGCTTCTCCATCCATGGGATTTCCCAGGCAAGAGTACTGGAGTGGGTTGTCATTGCCTTCTCCCCATGAAAGGTCTATAAAGCTGGTGGCTTCCTCCTTAAGTTTCTATATTATCTTTTCTTACTTGGTCTGAGGTATACATTCAGGCACAGTACAAATGTATTTAGTCTGTGTTAAAAATATACAGCCTATGTACAGCTCCATTTCAGATGGTTCTATCAGAAAACTGGCTGTTTCTCATGGGCATCCGTGAGTCTCCCAGACAGTCCTGCCAGCATCCGTAGTGTTGTCATCAATTATGGGCTCACAGAGGCACATCTTAAATCTGAAAACGTCCATGGGTCTGGGTTCTATTCATTGAGCACATGCCTGCTTTCATTTGAGCACAGATCTTACTGAAATGAAAACAGCTAATAAGCAGACAATAGAAGGTTTCAGTTTAGAATCAGATCTAAAATGGTAAGATGTGAGAATACAGGATTCCAAAAAGCTAGTGGCTTTGTTTTGGGTACCCCGGAATCTAGATACAGGAGGGTCAGACTCTGTGTTGCAAATTCAAGAACTGAAATAAGGCTTCCCTCAGCCCATTTTATCTTGTTAATCTTAGAGTCCAAATGGACTTTCTTTAAACAGTGCACTTCAGGTAGGAAAATCATCAGTTTCTAGGGGTCAGACCAGAGAAGGCAATGTCAACTCACTCCAGTACTCTTGCCTGGAAACCCCCATGGATGGAGAAGCCTGGTAGGGGGTCGCGAAGAGTTGGACACGACTGAGTGACTTCACTTTCACTTTTCACTTTCATGCTTTGAAGTAGGAAATGGCAACCCACTCCAGTGTCCTTGCCTGGAGAATTCCAGGGACAGGGGAGCCTGGTGGGCTGCCGTCTATGGGGTCGCAAAGAGTCAGACACGACTGAAATGACTTAGCAGCAGCAGCAGGGGTCAGACATCTAATTTTTATAAAAATTTACTATTAATAAACCAATAATACTTTTCCACGTGATGACTGCCTCTCTTTTTGTCTCATTTCTCTTATTCCACTGCTAAGTCACTTATTCCAAGAACCTCCAATAGGCAAAAAAAAAAAAAAAAGGAAAGAAGGAGGGAAAAAAATCATTTATAAAGAAATTGTTTTATTTCCAAAACTCAAAGGATTTAAATTTCAGTGGCACCACCAACAAGGAAGTTGTATCCCACTAAATTGTGTAAGAGTGTGCACAACTTTCACTTTAAAATTTATGAAACTGCAAACATATCACATTTTGCATTCATTTTTTCCTGCACTCAGATGCCATAGCTACAAAACACAAAGCCATTCGCTTTGATCTCACTGCAAGTCTACTCAAACACCTAGCAGTAAATTTAGCAATTAAAGGATTAACATGGGGATAGGGTGGCTGCTGTAGCACTGACAGCAGCAAGGATGAAGTGCTTCTGTTTTTTTGTTTTTTGTTTTCCTCCCCTTTGGTTTATCTAAAACTTTGCTCAAACCTGGTGAACTCATTTAACTTTTTCTCATTCTACTTGGAGGAGAGAGCAATGTAGATCTTTAACATTGTTGTTCCACTCAAAGCTCTGCTTTACATTTTGGGGGATTATGTTACCTGTCACCTGGAAAGGAGAACAATTAGAAATTACATTTTATTGGCTTTTCCCATTCCAAAGGCCATTTTGGGGAAGTTTTGGGTCCCTTCTGCTACCACCTAAAGGAAAACAAAAAGGCATCACCTGGGCTCTCCTGCCCCCACCCCACCCCACTTTAGCTAGCAAACCCAAAAGCATCTGGGGGACCCAGGGGGACAACCCTCCCAGGATTGGTTTTATCATTTTGAACTCTGTAGGTAACTTTCATCTTTCACTTTTTTCATACCATGTATGACTCTATAACCACCCAGAGACCAGGGTGCTGCCATCCTTCACTCTTCTCATTTTCTTTTCCCCAAACAGCACTGTTTTTTCTGTTTAGTCACTAAATCAAGTCTGACTCTTTGAGGCCCCATGCACTGTAGCCCACCAAGTGCCCTTGTCCATGGAATGCTCCAGGAAAGAATACTGGAGTGGGTTGCCATTTCCTCCTCCAGGGGATCTTCCCAACCCAGGGACTAAAACTGCATTGCTGGCAGATTCTACACTACTGAGCCACCTGGGAAACTCAAATATCACTGAAGTCATATTTCAATGAGATAAAGTCACTCTAGTGAATTCCACCTCAGTCATTGATGTGTCAGGGGTCCCAAGACAATTCTCACATACCCAGATTCACTAAAATGCATGGAACTCAGTATATAGATTTCTAATATCTAACTGGGCTCCAAAATCACTGCAGATGGTGACTGAAGCCGTGAAATTAAAAGAGGCTTGCTCCTTGAAAGAAAAGCTATGACAAAACTAGGCAGCATACTAAAAAGCAGAGACATTACTTTACCCACAAAGGTCCACATAGTCAAAGCTATGGTTTTTCCAGTAGTATGTATGGATGTAAGAGTCAGACCATAAAGAATGCTGAGTGCGAAGAATTGATGCTTTTCAACTGTGGTGTTGGAGAAGACTCTTGAGAGTTCCTTGACAGCAAGGAGATTAAACCAGTCAATCCTAAAGGAAATCAGTCCTGAATACTCATTGGAAAGAGTGATGCTGAAGCTCAAGATCCAATAACATGGCCACCCGATGCAAAAAAATAACTCACTGGAAAAGACCCTGATGCTGGGAAAGACTGAGGGCAGGAGAAGAAGGGGCTGACAGAAGATGAGATGGTTGGACATGGCATCATTGACTTGATGGACATGAGTTTGAGCAAGTTCCATGTGTTGGTGATGGACAGGGAAGCCTGGCGTGCTGCAGCCCATGGGGTCGCAAAGAGTCAGACATGACTGAGCAATTGAACAGAACTGAACTGAAGGCACATTAAAGTGATGCAGTAAAGTTACACAGCCAGATGATAAATAAAAAAGGCAAAAGAAGAGTCTGAAGGAAGTCAAGTATATGCTTCCTTATTCTTTCTCCCTGCTGACTAGCCACACAGATTGCTATCCCCAGCAATGAAAAGTCAGCAATACGCATGTAAAGTTTTTGTCCAGGTAAACAAACCCAGTGCCCAGATTTTTACTGGGCGCTGATCACTTAGGTAGCCCCTGCCTAGCACATAGTAAAATTCCAGATTCCAAGAAAGAATTATAATTTGCACAGTCTATGTATAGTGAACCATACTTATTTAGGGAACTACTTTTATCAGTATAAGGAAATGTTTACCAATCAAGTCTCAGACACCAGCCAAGGGTCAACTTTATGTTAACTAATTCCTTCCCTTTCTTCCCCTCCCTTCCTGTCGAGTTATAGTTCACATACCATAAAATTCACACATGTAAAGTATACAATACAATGATACATTCACAGAGTACTACAGCCATCATTAAAATCAATTTTATAATATTTTTGTAGCCCCAAAAAGAAACCTGTACCCATTAAGCAGTCACTCCCTCCCCCTCCCAACTTCTAGCCCTTGGCAAGCACTAATCTAGTTTCTATATTTACAGATTGGCCTATTCTTGACATTTCATGCAAAGTAAGCCATACAATACACAGCCTTCTGTGCCTGGCTTCTTTAAATGAGCACAATATTTTCAAGTTGCCAGAATTTAATTATTTTTGATGGCCAAATAATATTCCATTTTCTATAGTTACCACACTTTAAAGATCTGTTCATTAGTTGATTGACATTTGGGTTGTTTCCAGTTTTTGGCTATTGTGAATAGTGCTATTAAGAACCAGGGCTTCCCAGGTGGCTCAGAGGTTAAAGCATTTGCCTCCAATGTGAGAGACCTGGGTTCGATCCCTGGGTCAGGAAGATCCCCTGGAGAAGGAAATGGTAACCCACTCCAGTATTTTTGCCTGGATAATCCCATGGATGCAGAAGCCTGGTAGGCTACAGTCCACGGGGTCACAAAGAGTTGGACATGACTGAACGACTTCACCTTCACCTTCACTAAGAACATACCTGTAAAGCATTTTTTTTTTTTTTGAACACCTGTTTACAGTTCGTTTGAGTAAAAATCTAAGAATGGAATTTCTGGATCATATGGTAATTTTAGGTTTAAGATTTTGAAAAACCACCCAACTGCTTTTCACAACAGCTTTACCATTTTACATTCTCACCAGCAAAGCATGAAGGTTCAGATACCTCCACATCCTTGCCAACCCTGGCTTTTTTCTTTTTCTTTTTCTTTTTTTTTTTAAATTGCCATTCTAATGGCAATTAAGGAGTATCTCTTGTGGTTGTCATTTGCCTTTTACTAATGCCAGACATCTTGGAGTGTGAAGTCAAGTGGGCCTTAGAAAGCATCACTATGAACAAAGCTAGTGGAGGTGATGGAATTCCAGTTGAGCTGTTTCAAATCCTGAAAGGTGACGCTGTGAAAGTGCTGCACTCAATCTGCCAGCAAATTTGGAAAACTCAGCAGTGGCCACAGGACTGGAAAAGCTCAGTTTTCATTCCAATTCCAAAGAAAGGCAATGCCAAAGAATGCTCCAACTACTGCACAATTGCACTCATCTCACATGCTAGTAAAGTAATGCTCACAATTCTCCAAGCCAGGCTTCAGCAATACATGAACCGTGAACTCCCTGATGTTCAAGCTGGCTTTAGAAAAGGCAGAGGAACCAGAGATCAAATTGCCAACATCTGCTGGATCATGGAAAAAGCAAGAGAGTTCCAGAAAAACATCTATGTTTGCTTTATTGACTATGCCAAAGTTTTTGACTGTATGGATCAAAATAAACTGTGGAAAATTCTGAAAGAGATGGGAATACCAGGCCACCTAACCTGCCTCTTGAGAAATCTGTATGCAGGTCAGGAAGCAACAGTTAGAACTGGACATGGAACAACAGACTGGTT
>SJYT01066553.1:35342-48203 GCA_006410635.1 Cephalophus harveyi
TAATTTCTATGCAGAGTACGTCATGAGAAACGCTGGGCTGGAAGAAACACAAGCTGGAATCAAGATTGCCGGGAGAAATATCAATAACCTCAGATATGCAGATGACACCACCCTTATGGCAGAAAGTGAAGAGGAACTCAAAAGCCTCTTGATGAAAGTGAAAGAGGAGAGTGAAAAAGTTGGCTTAAAGCTCAACATTCAGAAAACAAAGATCATGGCATCTGGTCCCATCACTTCATGGGAGATAGATGGGGAAACAGTGTCAGACTTTATTTTTTGGGGCTCCAAAATCACTGCAGATGGTGATTGCAGCCATGAAATTAAAGGACGCTTACTCCTTGGAAGGAGAGTTATGACCAACCTAGATAGTATATTCAAAAGCAGAGACATTACTTTGTCGACTAAGGTCCGTCTAGTTAAGGCTATGGTTTTTCCTGTAGTCATGTATGAATGTGAGAGTTGGACTGTGAAGAAGGCCGAGCGCCGAAGAATTGATGCTTTTGAGCTGTGGTGTTGGAGAAGACGCTTGAGAATTCCTTGGACTGCAAGGAGATCCATCCAGTCCATTCTGAAGGAGATCAACCCTGGGATTTCTTTGGAAGGAATGATGCTAAAGCTGAAACTCCAGTACTTTGGCCACCTCATGAGAACAGTTGACTCATTGGAAAAGACTTTGATGCTGGGAGGGATTGGGGGCAGGAGGAGAAGGGGACGACCGAGGATGAGGTGGCTGGATGGCATCACTGACTCGATGGACGTGAGTCTGAATGACCTCCGGGAGATGGTGATGAACAGGGAGATGGTGATGAATTGCGTGCTGCGATTCATGGGGTCGCAAAGAGTTGGACATGACTGAGTGACTGAACTGAACTGAACTGAATGACTACTGATGTTAAGCATATTTCTCTGTACTTACTATAGGTCAACTGAATGACTACTGATGTTAAGCATATTTCTCTGTACTTACTATAGGTCACTTTTATATCTTCTTTGGTGAACTATTAAAATCTTTTGTCCTTTTAAAAGTTGGGGTTGTCTTTTTAATATTGAGTTATAGTTTTTTAAAAAATATATACGATTTACCCATTCAATAAATCTTCACTGGGAAGATTGAAGATCTTCCCATTCAATAAATGGCCTTTTCATTTTATGCTATCCTTTGCATCACAGAAAAGTTTTTAACTGTGACAAAGTTCAACTTATCTAATTTTTTTGATAAACTGTGCTTTTAGTGTCATGTCTAAAATGTCATTTATGCTTTACCTAACCCAAAGTCATAAATATTTACTCCCATGTTTTCTTTTTTTTTTAATTTAAATTTATTTATTTTAATTGAAGGCTAATTACTTTACAATATTGTATTGGTTTTGCCATACATCAGCATGAATCTGCCACAGGTCCATATTTTCTAATTAAAAAAATTTGCTCCTACATTTAGACCAGTGGTTAATTTTGAGTTAATTTTTATATATGGTCTGAGGAAAGCTTTCAACTTCACTCTTTTGCAAGTGAATATTCAGTTGTACCAGTACTAACTGCTGAAAAGAGTATTCTTTCTACATTGACTTTTTGTGGCACTGTTGTCAAACATCAATTGTCCATAAATGTAAGTATTTATTTCTGGACTCTCAATTCTACGCCATTGATCTATATGGCTATACTCATTTCAGTACTGCATTCTCTTTATTACAGAAATTTAGGTCAAATTTTGAAATTGCCAAGTAAGAATCCTCCAACTCTGTTTTTCCTCTCCAGTAGCAGTTTGACTGCTCTAGACTCCTTAATTTTCCATGTGAATTCTAGGATCATGTTGTTAATTTCTGTGCAATAAGCCAGCAAGGATTTTTATGTAGATTCTGTTGAATCTGTGTATTGATTTAGGGAGTCTTGCTGTCTGAATAGTATTAAATATACCAATCGATGAAAAAGGAATCTTTCTACTTAAATTTCTTTCAGCAAAACTGTAGTTTTCAAAAGTAATGTAAATTTAATTTTACAATTGGTTAAATGTATCCCTAAGTATTTTGAATTTTTGGATGCTATTGTAAATAGAATTATTTTCTCCTTTTTTATTTTGGATTCTTTAAGTATATAGAAACACAATTGTGTTTTGTATAGTGAGCTTGTATCTTACAATCTTGTTGAAATTGTTCATTAGTTCTAACAGTTTTTTAGTGGATTCCTTGGGATCTACTATATAAAAGATATTGTCATCAGCAAATATAGTTTTATTTCTTCTTTCCTAATTTCAATTCAGTTCAGTTGCTCAGTCATGTCCGACTCTTTGCTACCCCATGAACCACAGCATGCCAGACCTCCCTGTCCGTCACCAACTCCCTTAGTCCACCCAAACCCATGGCCATCGAGTCGGTGATGCCATCCAACCATCTCATCCTCTGTCGTCCCTTTCTCCTTCTGCCCTCAAACTTTCCCAGCATCAGGGTCTTTTCAAATGAGTCAGCTCTTCACATCAGGTGGCCAAAGTATTGGAGTTTCAGTCTACTAGGCTCCTCTATCCATGGGGTTTCCCAGGCAAGAATACAGGGGTGGGTTGCCATTTCCTTCTCTAAGGGATCTTCCCAACCCAAGGCTAGAACACATGTATCTCTGGCATCTCTTGCATTGCAGGCAGATTATTTTTACCACTGAGCCGTTGCTGAGTCTGGCTAGATTAGCTTTTTTCTGTACTTATGCTCGCATATTATACTATTGAGCATCAGAGGGAATGAGAACTGTGAAAATTCTTTATGAAATGTAAATCCTATCCAGATGAATATGTTTATTATTACTTATAAATTTGAGTCACTATTGGGTATTTGGACGAACAATGTAGGCCATAACAAATCCAGATCAATTGTTTGGTATTGACTGCCAATGACTGTCTAGGTTTCTACCTCTCTTTGTTTAGGAAAAGTTGCATTTTTCACATTTGTTCAGGGCCTTCTTTCTTCACTTCCATATATCAGAGAAGCATCTGTCTTGTGTTTAAATCTGTGCAAACTCAGCAGGATTGGTACAGTGATTTGGTACAAGCCAAATACAGGAACAGAGTTCCTAGAATGTACAATCCATTTCACCACTACTTCCTAGAGGTTGTCACAGGTCTCGGAAGTAAGAGTAAGTATTCATTTGCCATAGGTAAGGTCTTGAATGAGAGATTACAAAGACTTTAACTTTTCACTTTCATGCATTGGAGAAGGAAATGGCAACCCATTCCAGTGTTCTTGCCTGGAGAATCCCAGGGAAGGGGGAGCCTGGTGGGCTGCCGTCTGTGGGGTCGCAAAGAGTCGGACACGACTGAAGCGACACAGCAGCAGCAGCAGCAGAGTGGGTCTAGGAAATGTCCACATTAAAGAAACAATATATATTTTTTACAACTATGTAAGTGCATAGAAATCTATAAAATACCAGCTTTCAGCTCTTCTATTCCTATACCCAACTGGAATTTAAATCTCAGCAAATAAGATCTTGAAAACACAAGGAGAAAAATGGACTTCATCCTGCAAAATAAATGCATCTTTAATATTTAAAAATGAATTATACTGAACAGATTCTTTTAATATCATGCCAATCTACCCTCCTCATGAAAGCACTATGACTCCAAATGTGATTACAAGCCTAATTGGAGTTAAATTGAAATCAAATACAAATTTTGCTTGATTGATCTCAACCAGATTAGAGGAAAACAGCCAAATCTGTCCATTAAACTTTACTTGATCTTTGGTAGCATGAAGTTTTTTGTAGGTCTCATTCAGTCAGCACTTTTAAAATTTTATCTTCATGACCTATAAAATGAATATATGTTGAATTGTGGGTCACTTAAATGAAACATACTGGATAATACATTACATGACCTCAAGGTAATGGGATTCAGAAAAAAAAATTGGAAGTAAATGGTGAGAATAAAAATGAAGTATGAAAACTTGGCTCAATGAAGTGAATCCTGTTTTTCACAAAAAGTGTCAAAATTTAAGGTTTGAAAAGTAAGTAAAAATCAAAGGTAATGCAAGGGGCTATAAGTATAGCTTGTGTGTGTGTGTGTGTGTGTGTGTGTGTGATGCCAAAGAATCCTTCACCTACATGAATATCACAAAGTTTTTCTCTTATATTTTTCTCTAGACATTTAATACTTTTAGGCATTACATCTAGATATGATTGTTGCATGTGGTATAAGGTAAAGGTCTGTGTTCATTTATTTGCATATGGATGTCTAGTTGAATCAGTACCATTTGTTGAAAGATTTCCTTTAACCACTGAATTGCCTTGGCAGCTTTGTCAAAATTGATAATATATGTGTGGATTTATTTCTGGACTTTCTGTTCTGTACCACTGAACTATATGTCTCTATGTCTGTCATTTCAGTAATGCCAAAATGTCTGGATTAATATAGATTTATAGTCTTATAATCAAATATCATAAGTACTCCCACTTTCCTTTTCTTTAAAACAATTTATGTGCTTATCCTAGGAGCTTTTCATTTCCATATAAATTTTAGAATCAGTTTTTTAAAAGCCTACTGGAGTTGTTTTTGTGATTGCACTTAATCTATAGATCAATTCAGGGAAAAAATGCCATCTTAAAATATTGTTTCTGATTCATAAACATGTTACATTTCTCCATTTGTTTAGGTTAAATTTCATAGCAATGTTTCATAGTTTATTGAAGGGAAATGTTTTGCTAATTTGTAACAATTGTATATTTGGATGCTATTGTAAATAGGCATTTTATTACTGCTAGAATATAGGAATAAAATGGATTTTTACATTTGTTGTCCTGGTTCACTCACAATGTCATGCCATTATGCTAAGTGAAATAAAATCAGTCAGTTCAGTCACTCAGTCATGTCTGACTCTTTGTGACCCCATGGACTGTTACAGCATGCCAGGCTTCCCTGTCCTTCACCAACTCCCAGAGCTTGCTCAAACTCATGTCCGTTGAGTCGTTGATGCCATCCAACTATCTCATCCTCTGCCGGCCCCTTCTCCTCCTGCCTTCAATCTTTACCAACATCAGGGTCTTTTCCAGAGAGTCAGTTCTTTGCATCAGGTAACCAAATTACTGGAGTTTCAGCTTCAGCATCAGTCCTTCCAATAAATATTCAGAGTTGATTTCCTTTCAACTGGTTTGATTTCCTTGCAGTCCAGGGGACTCTCAAGAGTCTTCTCCAGTCAAAATTTGAAAACATCAATTCTTCAGCACTCAGCCTTTTTTATGCTCCAACTCTCACATCTACACATGACTCCCATAGGTTTGACTACACAGACCTTGGCGGCAAAAATGATGCTTCTGATTTTTAATATACTGCCTAGGTTTGTCATAGCTTTCCTTCTAAGGAGCAAGTGTCTTTTAATTTCATGGCTGCAGTCACTGTCCGCAGTGATTTTGCGGCCCAAGAAAAGAAAATCGATCACTACTTCTACTGTTTCTCCTTCTATTTGTCATGAAGTGATGGGACCAGATGCCATGATCTTCATTTTTTGAATGTCGAGTTTTAAGCCAGCTTTTCACTCTCCTCTTTCACCTTTGAAGAGACTGTTCAATTCTTGTGGATTTTTTTTTAATACAGTGGTATACATATTCAGATCTAATTTGGAACACATTGCTAAATTCACATATTAACTTTATTCTGATATTATGTCTTTCTAGTTTTAAGATTAAAAATCTCTTTTAACCTCAGTTACCTTTACCTACCTGTTTTGTCTCTTTCATCATCAAAGTTCTTTTAAAAATTGAAAGTTTCTTATTTCCACATCACCTCACATTCATCTCTCAGTGAATTCTAAACTGGTTTACTTCTACAACAATCTGCTGAGATTCCCACATCTCTTCACTGCAATTTCTAACACCATGTCTCTCAACGTTCTTACATTTTGAATTATAACATAATCCCTTTTATTTTTGTTTGACTTCATTTCCACTTTTAACACTGATGATGTTCAGTGCACCATTTTTCTGGTTTAATAACTACTTCTCTAGCAACTTCTTTTTATCAGTTCTGTTAGCTTCTTCCTTTGCTCAGTCTTTTAAGTTAGGAATCTTGTGTTTGGCCCTCTTTCCACATCACACACTTCTCGGGTGATTTCACACAATTTTCTGACTCCAATTAACACTGGTATATTGATGACTTTGACATCTCTACAACCAAAACCAAATAATATTTCTTAGTCTGGCAAATTACTTGTCAGAGGACATGGACTAACCTAGAGAAAGAAACCTGAGATTCATCCTTGATTACCATCATCCAATCAGTTGTCAAATTGTTTCATTTTATCTCCTGATATTTCATAAACTGTCTACTTTATCCCCATTCCTACTGAAACTTAGCTTAGGCAAATACCATTTCTTCCTAGAATCCAGTCCTGACTACTGTCCTGGCCCCCATTTTTGTAATATTTATTTGCAATGTTTGCAATATTTACACTGTGGCCAGAATTATATTTTTTAACACAAATCTCATCATGAATTATCAACTGAAAAATGGAAAGTTAAAGTTTTAGTTGCTCAGTCATGTCAGACCCTTTGTTATCCCATAGACTGTAGCCTGCCAGGCTACTCTGTCCATGGAAGTTTCCAGGCAAGAAAACTGGAGTGGGTAGCCATTCCCTTCTTGAGGGGATCTTCTCGACTCAGGAATCAAACCTGGGTCTCCTGCATTGCAGGAAGATTCTTTAATATCTGAGCCACCAGGGAAACCCAAATTAACAATTGTTCAATCAGAACAAATAAATACTTTGTTCAAATAATTGAAGATATATTAATGAAAATTATCCAGTCAGAAGAACAGAATCTCAGTGACCTGTGAGATACTATCAAGTATTGTAAGAAACCTAAAAATTATGTAAGAAATCTAAAAACTATGAACTGTTAATAGACACAACATCATGGATTAATTCTAACAGCATTATTCTGAGAGAAAAAAAGACACAAAAAGAAGATGCTGTATGATTCCATTTCTGTGAAGTTTCACAATAAGTAAAACACATGTAACATGGAAAAAATAAGATAAATGCATTAATTAATTTTATCTTGAGAACATTTAAACCTAGAAAGTGATATTCATGCAAAAATATTGAATCATACTAGATAGCAATGAAAATGACTCACACTTGCACATAGATACTGAGTTAAAAAGGTCAGACACAAAATCATAAATCATAAATAATTCAATTTATATAAACTTCAAAAGTAGGTAAAATTTAACCATAACACTTAGAAATACAAAATTAGATCAAAATATAAAGAAAGGCAAGACAACAATTTCTATAAAAATCAACTTTATGGTATTTTGAAGGATACAGTTAGAAAGGATTGTAATTGAGTAGGCTCTGAGTGTTTTGGTAATATTTAATTTGATTTGAGTAGTAGCGACATGGGTTTTCACTTTATAACAATGAAGGTAAAAATACTGGTTCAATCAATAAGTATGTAATTGCTAAATACAAGTTCTGTGAAAATATGGACTGAATAAAAATGTTTATCTTTCTTAGTGTTTTATCTCTAGCATCTAGCACATAATAAATACTCAATAAATATTTTGGGGAAAAAATGAATGAATGAAAGAACTGAGCACCCATTCTGTTTAGCATCCAGCTAGTGGATGCTGCTATGGGTACACTCAAGTTACCAATAATCTTGTTTGTGAGAAAGAGGAATACTTGCAACATGAACTGAACAAATAGTAAATTCCCAAATTAACTTTTGTTTTATTTTTTGCTTTCCAAGGTCATTATTTCATTGTTCCAGTTTATTAATCTCCATCATAAAAACATATTTAAAAATTTCCTACTTTATAAGTGGTGGCAGATCTGGTATTCCACTTTTGCAAGCATGAATTTTTTATGAAGTATGTTATTTTCTTATGAAATGAGAATTGTGAAATTGCACATTTGTGAAAAGGTACCGATTTTTTAAATTAATATTTATCACTGACTTCTTTAAAATGTTAACAAACGTATAACCTGATAGCTAATCAACTTGTTTATTTGAACTATAAACTGATTATAATTCATGTTTCTACTAGTTCTTATCTTCTATTTTGCCAAAATTGTCTCCGTAGCTGTAACCCAGCCCTTTATTTGTTTTGCAATATCCAGATGTTTGCTCTGCTATGAGAAACCATATCCAAAGTAAATAAATAAATAGGTTACTGCCAATAGAATAGTACTTATAAATTGCATTATATTTCTTATTCCATTTGACTTTTCCTTTGTTTATGATGGAATTTCAAAAGTAAATAGTACCATCAAGCTCAACAATGCTAAATGTCAATGTAGTGAATAGAAAATAAACAAATGGCATTTCAGTTCATAAACAAAAATGATCACCTAATAATATTTTAATGGATTTTAAGAATAGCTTTCACACATATTGCTTTTTTTTCCCAATAGAAGGAATAAGCTACAAGGGTCTGTTCCCATTTATTGTAAATTGTGAAATTTATGTGCATCAGAGATGGGAGACCCAAATGACTGACATTCTATTAAGCTGCACACATCTCAAACACAGTATTTTTTGTTTTACTTCTGCCTTCCTTCTCAAAGACAGTAAAATTTTTATTTAAGTCATGTTTATTGAGACATAATTTACATAAAGCAAAATTCAACCTTTTTAGGGACATAGCTCTGTAAATTGTGAAAAATGAATAATCAAGATAAAGGGTATTTCCACCACTTTGAAGGACTCTCTTTTCCATATTTATAGTGAAATATACATCCCCTTCCCAAGCCCCTAGTAGCCACTGCTCTGTTCTCCATCCCAAAGTTTCATTTTTATTCAGATAATCATAAAAATGGAATCATAGAATTTATAGCCCTTTTGAGTATGGTTTCTTTCACTTAGCATAATGCTTGTGGGATTGATCTATGTTATTGCTTATTTCCATAGGTTTCTTCCTTTTTATTACTGAGTAGTATTCCTTAGATGTATATTTGCATACATATAAATCTAGTTAATGTATATTTTAGGTTATGTTGTATATATATTGCATATACAATTTTGTATATATTGTATACAATGTATATTTCTAGCTTTTTGGTAATCATGAATTAATCTGCCATGTATAGTCATGTACAAGTTTATATGAGGACATATGTTTCTATTTCTATTGGGTAAATATTTTGGAGTGGCATTGCTGAGTCATATGGTAAGTCTATGTTTATCAGAAACTACAAAACTGTTTTCCAAAGTGACTTTATCATTTCCTAGTTGCTCAATATTATTGTTATCATGTTATCCCCCATTTTAATAGGTATCAGTATATGGTTTTAATTTCCATTTCTCTGATCACCAAGGATGTTGATCATCTTTTCAAGTGCTTCTTTGCTATCTGTATCTCTGCTATGATGAAATGTCTTATCAAGGAAAATACTCTCTAAATGCAAAGAAAAAATGAATTTGGTACATGTTGAGATTCCTATGCAGTCTATTTTCCTCTTCTCTGAGAACTACTCTTCTCCTAAGATGGCTCCTGGCAGCCATGTTTGTATTATGCGCCCTCACTCTTCTTTTATGACATCACGGGACCAAACTCAAGGAAAATCAATCCAACGACTGTGCTGGATAATATGAGCAAGCTGTAGTACCTGGATAATGCAGCTATATATGCTGAACTTGAAAGGGTATTAAATACATTGTTTTTAACCCTGTATCATCACCAGGTCCATATTTAAATGAAGACAGTCTGAAGAGAGAGAAAGAGAATTAAAAAAACAGATGCTCATATCTGAAACTATGTAGCCCTAGAAAGAGAGTAAGAGAGAGTTATGGTTTGTGGTAGCTTTACAGTTTTGGAAAGTCTCTCATGGGGCCTAGATGCACTTCCTATCACTGACTCTTCATAAAATAACCCTATATCCTTCACATAAATTTCTTCTTAGTTATTGCCACCAAATGTCCTTTTACTAAAATAACAAACATATATTTCTGAATGAATAAAAAAGGAGAATACTTAAAATTCAAAAGATTTCAAGTTTTACATGTGATGAATTGTTTATTAGACAAAAATGTATCAGAATATTGAAGGCTTCTAGGTCCACAGATCCCTTCTGAGCATTCCTTGGTATAATATCTTGCCCCATGGGCACGCAGCACTGAACCATAGCTGGTTTGATATGATACTGATCTCTGAAACGATGATAGCAACCCCAAAACTGTATATCAGTCTATAGGGTACCTTGGATTACAGTAACAATAAAGATTCTTTATATCACATGATAATTGGCAAAATCAATAATACCATCGTGTGGAAGAGTCTAAAGGTGGGAACAGAGGGGAAGCAAGTTAGCAGCTGTAGGATCAGTGGAAGCAGAGACAGAACAGTTAAGTCAGCATTATACTGAAACATTTACGTAGAGAGCATCTCACTTCTGAGGAGATGCCCATTGACCTTCGGGTACTAATGCCACTGCAACAACTAGACAGTTTTCTTTTCCCTCACTAACTCATGGAAACTTACAAAACACCACCAGTAGTGAAGGTAACATACATAGGTCTTTATCACTTCAGTTGACTGTATCCTTATATCTGTAAAGTCTGTAACTAACACATTCTGAAATCAACACTATGAAATACAAATGATAAATGTGAAGTCCTGCCTTAGTTTTAAATAATGAAATGTATAAGGTATGCTATTTTCCCAACTACGTGTGTAAAAGATTGGACACTGAAATAACTCTAAGTACATATAATATAGCAGTAGGAAGTGGCATGCAATAAATAATTGTTATGTAAGGCTGCATCAATGGAAAGATGATGTCCAGAACCATGGAAGCAATGAGCCTTCTTTACCTGGTCAGAATGGGTCAGAATGCATGGTTTAAAGTTCTGAGTTATATATTTTTAAAAATCCTCTTGACATACTAGAACTATACTCAGAGAAGAATGAATAAAATGCTAAATGATAAATAAATCTTGCCACTAGAGAAAAATTGAGGGAGATTAGCTTTGGAAAAAGAAGCTTAGAAGAGTACATGACTGGAGTCTTCATAGATATGAATAAAAATAGAAGATAGTTTTGTGTACATCTAGAGGAAAGAGGTCAGGAATAGATTAAAATTATAAATAGATTTCACATCAATAGAATACACACTTAATAACTAGAACTGCTCAAAAATGGAACCAGGATGGCTTGTGATATCCCAAGTCAGATAAGAATGAGTCTGAGATAGTTGGAAAAGAAATTCATTTCTAGGCCTGAAATCCTTATTTAAGTAAATACTATTCTTGGAAACAATTTTATCTTCTAGATGCTTAGCTCCTTGAGGGCAATAACTTGGCTTTACTGTGTTTTATATCTGACTCTGAACGTAATCCTCTAAAAAATATTCATTAATGTTTTAAAAGGACCTTTCATATTTGTGTCCTCTTCCCTCTGCCAAAGAAACATCTCATATAAAAATACCAATGAACAGCAAATACAGATATCCATTCTTCTGAATGAATAGATTGTTTCTATCATACTTTCCTTGAGGGCTTCTTAACATTCTTGCTTCTTCTGCAGAGAGGTCCAGTGAGAGCCTGCTGCCCAATCAATAGAATGTCATTCCCATAATACATCATAAGACATTCCTACAACAGGAGCAGGAGGTCAGGAACTGCCCTTTTCAAAAACTTTAATGAAAAATAATCTGCTGATCAACTTTATGTTAAACAGACTCAGATGCCAAGCAAGGCAACAAGCTCGGATGAAAAGTTAGGTCCCTGCCTATGACTGAAAGATAGATTTCTTTTTAATATCTCTAGAGAACAGTGGAGGGATGGGAAGAAATCATGTGCCAAAGTAAATACAGGAATGGGAGAAAAGAAACTCTGGATTTAATCTCAGCAATAAGTCTAAACTCAAGGTGTCATCTCAGACAAATTGCTTCATTTCTCTGTACTTCAGTTTCTTGATCACCTGCATATGCGCTCAGTCACTTCAGTCCTATCTGACTCTTTGTGACCCTATGGATCATAGCCCACCAGGCTCCTCTGTCAATGGGATTCTCTAGGCAAGAAGACTGGAGTGGTCTGCCATGCCCTCCCCCAGGGGATCTTCCTAACTCAGGGATCGAACTTGCATCTGCTTGTGTCTCCTGCATTGCAGGCAGATTCTTTACCAACTGAGCCACCTGGGAAGCCCCTCTTGATCACCTAATGGCCCTCTAATAACTGATCTCAGGCACTGGTAGACTGCTTAGTGCCACAACTTCGTAAGTGCAAAAAGAAAAGAAGCTTTCCCAATAAAGAGATCTGGTTCCACTTATAGGCACCCACTAATCCTTTTATCTCCTTGAGCAGTATCTGATTCCTAAACTCTTCTTATCTATTAAAATGTACTATACTATCATATACACAAATCAGACAAATAATGTGGCTTAATTAAAACCTAGAGAAACATCAGCAACCAAAAGGCTAAAGGCTTATGTTAAACCATAAAATGAATACATTATATGAAGCAATATAATACTATATTTAGTGATAAGAATAACCATCATTAAACACTTTTACTCAGAACTAATTGTTAACACTTTCCTAGAGTCCCAGGGACTTTCACTGCCTTACTACAAGACCCTCCTAATTTCATACAGATCTGAGTTTGAGTCTTGGACAATGACATGTAAGATTTACAAGATCTGGTAATTTTTTTCACTTCTCCAGCTCTCAGGTTCTTAACTATAAAATGGGTACACTAAGACCCAACTCACAGGTATGTAAGCTATGTAGCACAGACTTTGGTTTGATAGGCCCTCCCTGTGGGGAAGTACACAACCCCATGTCCAAGGAGCTGTGGCTGCATGGGTGCAGGAGGGCCGAGAGGAGCTACTCCACGTTCAAGGTCAGGAGGGGCGGCTGTGAGGAGATACCCCTCGTCCAAGGTAAGGA
>SJYT01066554.1:0-34845 GCA_006410635.1 Cephalophus harveyi
AGCCCTGGGACTTCTTTGGAAGGACTGATGCTAAAGCTGAAACTCCAGTACTTTGACCACCTCATGCGAAGAGTTGACTCGTTGGAAAAGACTGATGCTGGGAGGGATTGGGGGCAGGAGAAGAAGGGGACAACAGAGGTTGAGATGGCTGGATGGCATCACTGATTCAATGGACGTGAATCTGAGTGAACTCCGGGAGTTGATGATGGACAGGGAGGCCTGGCGTGCTGCAATTCATGGGGCCGCAAAGAGTCAGACATGACTGAGCGACTGAACTGAATTGAATTGAACTGAAGTACAGGCATTAACTAGATAAGGCTTCCTCTAGCCCTATGAGATGGGCTAGCAGATTATCCCACCTCATTATCTCATCTCACAAAGACACTGAGGTGCAGGGTGGTCAAGGACTCCCCAAGATTTGCCTGCAGATCTGTCTGGCTCCAGAGCTACTGACTTCCTGTGAGATAAACGCAAGGGAAAGGCAAGAGAGCCTAAAAACACAGCACCCTCAGTCACTGCAGCCGTGGGAGCAATGCAGTGTCCTCCAAAGGCTGAACTCACAAGCCTGAAGTTCATTGTTGTAAGTGGGGTTTTTAAAGCTTTCAATGAACTTTTATTTTATTTTACAATAAGACCACATTTTCCTTAATGGTTCCTTAATCAAAATATTTCTAAAGGGTAAATTCGATTTCCAGCTTGGCGCAGAAATCAGCTCTGTGTTCTGAAGACAGCATACTCAACAGCCTGACTCCACAGGGCGTGACTGTGATGGATGGATTTGGAGTGCCTGACAGGGAGGCAACACCTCTAGCACCTTTATATTTATTTCCCTTTCATCCTGTTCTCCCTTCTGCTCACTGAGTCTTTTTTTTTTTTTTTTTTACTTTACTGGCTGTGCTGGGTCTGTGGTGCTGCGTGGACTTTTCTCCACTTGCAGCAAGCAGGGGCCACCCTCCAGCTGTGGTGCTCAGGCTTCTCACTGCAGCGGCTTCTCTTGCTCAGGAGCACAGGCTCTAGGGCCCACAGGCTCAGTAGCTGCGGCTCGCTGGCTCTAGAGCACAGGCTCAGTAGTTGTGGCACACGGGCTTAGTCGTTACGTTGCATGTGGAATCTTCCCAGATCAGGGATTGAACTTGTGTCTTCTACACTGGCAGGCAGATTCTCAACCACTGAACCACTGGGGAAGCGTCTCACTGAGTCTTTAATGAAGAAAAGTTGGCTTTGTTTTATTCAGAAACTAGATCCCCTGTTCTCTCTCCCTGAAGTTAGGCCTTTTTAGCTCCTTAGTTTTCAATTCCTCTCAAGAACTAGGATCAAGAAGTCATCTTAGCATTAGTTTCTGGAAGAAACTAATGTGCTTCAGGGCACATCCCTCAAACTTCTGGGGACCGAGGCCGTCAATGAATGCTGGAGTCAGAGGCTTGTTTAGCCCATTAGCTTGTTTAGCCCATTGGCCTTCGTTTACCTCTGCGTCAGAGAGAGAAGCGCCTCCCGTGGGTGGAAAGGACAAAACCTCTCTCTGTGCACTATCATCTTGAGTGGAAATCCTCCACTTGCAGTCCTCTGACCTTCCACTGGCAAAGGGGGAAACAGGTAATAGGAGAGCTGGTATCTGAACTGGTACCTAGGGAAGGATCTGGCAGATCCTTGAGTCTAGAATGTTGGGCCTTTAGAGCCTTCTTCTTTATCTCTGAGCCTTAGTCCCACTTCAGGACTACAGAAAAGCTCACTCAGTGCCTGGTCACCTGTACTATAAAGGAAGAACAGACAAGGCGTGCGACCTTGAAAGGGCCAGGTAATCAGTGGTTATGTCTATTTCCTCATTTCTCTATTCCCGTGTCCATCATTCCTTCATTCCCACCTAAACCAAAGATAAAGGAGTCCCATTTTCCAAAGCTCCTCCCTTCTGCCAATCTGACTTCTTCAGTTAGGAGGCCAATCTCCTTTCTCTGGATTCTTTGCCTCACCCTGCAGATATGTTAAAGAGTTCTCTATGTCACTAAACTTGGATCTAAAACATCCTACTAAATTACTTAAGTGACCTTCCTCTACCTCTTCTTTCATCCCAGATTCTTATCACTAATTTCCCTCATTTCTAACTCTACTCAATACTCAATCCTTCTCCACTTCACTTTGAGTTCTGCCGCTCTCCTGTGACTCTCCCCTTGCAAGCCCAGTGGTCTAACTACAAAATTATTTTTTCCCCTCAATCTGTAGGGAAAACAATTGATAAAATATAAAGAATAAATAGTTCAAAGATGGAATTTAAGGTTCAGTTCAGTTCAGTTCAGTCACTCAGTTGTGTCTGACTCTTTGTAACCCCATGAATCGCAGCACGCCAGGCCTCCCTGTCTATCACCAACTCCCGGAGTTCACTCAGACTCACGTCCATTGAGTCAGTGATGCCATCCAGCCATCTCATCCTCTGTCATCCCCTTATCCTCCTGCCCTCAATCCCTCCCAGCATCAGTGTCTTTTCCAATGAGTCAACTCTTCGCATGAGGTGGCCAAAGTACTGGAGTTTCAGCTTTAGCATCATTCCTTCCAAAGAAAAAGGATATATAAACAAAAACTCTTAGCTAAGTGGGGATGAGAATGAGAGCAAATGCTTATTTTGAGCAATTAATATAGGCAGGATAGCATTCTAGTTATTCTAGAAATACAGGATGCATCAGACAAGGATTATTAACTCCATCAAGGATCTATAAACAAGAAAAACAGAAAAGGTGTGCACAGACTGATTAAAGGTCAAAGCAGAAATCTATATGTGCTATAGTTCATAAAAAGTCTTTAGAAAACTGAGTAGGAGACATTTCATATTTTAAGTTTTAATTTACAGTTCTGACTCCCTTTGGGGGGATATGTTTTATTGTCTATATATTTATAAGAACAGAGATGTGATAGACGTTCAACAAATGTTTACTGAAGGAGTGAACTGAATGAATGACTGAAACTAAAGTTTCTGGCAGGTTTATGTTTCAAAGTAATGTTGCCATAGAATCATCCTTTATTTGAATATTTTATATGAAATAAATGAGTATATTCTTCAGACCAAGGGCCATGCCATGTATTTTTCTCAGAGCCTGCTTGGTGTAATTAATGCACAATAAATAAACTTTATTCAAAGTGAATTAATTAACGAATAAAGATACTGTAACAATGAATAGCAGGTAAACAATTCTAATGCATTTGTCAAAAATCATAGAAATATCTATAAAAATGTATTTTTATGATCAAAGAGGAAATAAAAAAATAGAGAGAAAAGAAAATGAAAGCAGTCCAAAATGTATGGGATACAGCAAAAGCAGTTCTATTAATAAGAGGGAAGTTTATAGCAATAAAATCTTACCTCAAGAAACAAGAAAAAGCTCAAACAACCTAATCTTACACCTAAAACGTCTAGACAAAGAAGAACAACTAAAACCTAAAGTTAGTAGAAGGAAAGAAATCATAAAGAACAGGGCAGAAATAAACAAAGCAGAAACAAAGAAACCAAGTGCAATGATCACTGAAACTAAAAGCTGGTTATTTGAAAAAACAAAACCGATAAACCTTAAGCCAGACTCAATCAAAAAAAAAAAAAATCAATATAATTAGAAATGGAAAGGGAGAGGTTACATCTGACACCACAGAAATATAAAGGCTCATGAGAGATTACTATGAACAACTGTGTACCAATAAAATGGGCAACTTGGAAGAAATGGACACATTCTTGGAAAGGTGCAATCTTCCAAAACTAAATCAGAAACAGAAAATATGAACAGACCAATCACAAGCACTGAAACTGAAACTTCACTGTGCTTTATATAGTCTATTCTTCTTGTATCCCAAGTAGGTGAAGTATTTATGACATTTATGACAGCTGGAAAGCTGTAAAGAAAGGGATGCAGAAAGAGGGGTTGTGGGAAGCAAAAAGTCTCACTGTCTCCAGTGCTACAGCTAAGGCTGTGAAATGGCTTAGCTCCCCTGAGAGGGCACCATGTGATATGAAAGTACACACTTCAGACATGCCATTTTGTCAGTCTCCTAGTCCTTCAGTTTCACTGCATCTTTTACTGTTATTTTAAGGACACACAATCACGGGCAACAACTCCAGCTTTCGTACCCCACATACTTTTTCCTGGTCTTTCTTAACCTTTGCAAGTAGACTCAAATATCTGGGAGTAAATTTTTTTTTTTTTAATGGACTCGAAACATTCCCAAGTAAGATGTTGAACTGAAAAACTTCCAATGTCTCCTTCTAATTACCACTGTCCTTCCTGCCAGATTACAAGCCATTCAAATAGCAGGCCCTGACATTATCTCACCTTTGACCCATAAAAACCTCAGCACTCTATCATTAGACAGAAAAACAACAGCTGAATCTTGGACATCGGATAGATGTGTATGTCATTCTGGAAACCTTCAGACAGCCCAGGACTAGTGATTCCAACTGTTTATTCTAAGAAGAATTTCAACAAGGTTTTATTTGTGTATGTGCCCACTTACATGTGGCTGTATCTGAAAGACAGTGAGAGAGAAAAGCTCTCCATTTTATGCCTTATTATACTGCAGTTATAGAAAATGTAAGCAACACAGAGTTAAACCTCCTATTCCAGAACCTTTTCTATCAGGCAAACTCTGTTTTGGGCAGTTGATACTATTTGCTCAACATTCAAATGATCTTTTGTTTATATGCAGATGACACCACCCTTATGGCAGAAAGGGAAGAACTAAAGAGCCTCTTGATGAAAGTGAAAGAGGAGAGTGAAAAAGTTGGCTTAAAACTCAACATTCAGAAAACTAAGATCATGGCATCTGGTCCCATCAGTTCATGGCAAATAGATGGGAAAACAATGGAGACAGTGAGGGACTTTATTTTGGGGGGCTCCAAAATCACTACAGATGGTGACTGCAGCCATGAAATTCAAAGACGCTTGGTCCTTGGAAGAAAAGCTATGACCAACCTAGACAGCATATTAAAAAGCAGAGACATTACTTTACCAACAAAGCTCCGTCTAGTCTAAGCTATGATTTTTCCAGTAGTCATGTACGGATGTGAGAGTTGGACTGTAAAGAAAGCTGATCGCCAAAGAATTGATGTTTTGAACTGTGGTGTTGGAATAGATTCTTTAGAGTCCCCTGGCCTGCAAAGAGATTCAACCAGGCTATCCTAAAGGAAATCAGTCCTGAATATTCATTGAAAGGACTGATGCTGAAGCTGAAGCTGAATCTCCAGTACTTTGGCCACCTAATGAGAAGAACTGACCCATTTGAAAAGACCCTGATGCTGGGAAAGATTGAAGGTGAGAGGAGAAGGGGACAACAGAGGATGAGATGGTTGGATGGCATCACCGACTTGATGGACATGAGTTTCTGTAAGCTCTGGGAGTTGGTTATGGACAGGGAAGCCTGGTGTGCTGCAGTCCATGGGGTCTCAAAGAGTTGGACACCACTGAGCCGACTGAACTAAACTGAACTGCTACTCTTTGACCAAATAGCAATTGGGCAGCTGGCAATTACACTATGGCGCCATCTAGCTCTCACTACCAGAGCCGGATGTCCTACTCCCAGCCTGGTTGAGCAGTTTAGGGTTAGTCACTACCCAATAATGCAAGGGCTTCCCTGGTTGTTCAGTGGTAAAGAATCTACCTGCCGATGCAGGAGACTTGGGTTCATTCCCTGGCTTGGGAAGATTCTCTGGAATATTCTTGCCTGGGAAATCCCATGGATAGAGTAGCCTAGTGGGCTACAGTCCATGGGATCCCGAAAAAGTCGGACACAACTTAGCCACTAAACCACAGCCAACTAGCCAGTGTAACTCAGCTGATTGCCATTAAGTGAGGATGAAACCAAGCAAACTCCCAAAGCAGGTTTATGTTTAATAATCCATATTTAAATTTTGTTGGCTACATTCCAAACTAGTTTTCCAGTAAAAATGCAAAGGCTTCGATCTTCCTTGTTGAATATAGGTTAAACGCTGCTCTGGGTTAGTTTTGTTAACCAAATTTCCACAGGGTTTGCATCAGTTACGTCCTGCCCTCTTTGGAACAGCTGTCAGGAGACAGTGTTGCAGACTTAAATCTAAAGTCACTAGAGCACTGATTTTGCAAATCCCCAGGACATTTATAAAAATCCCTAATGAGGACACTTGGTAAAATTTTATTTTAATTCACTTACATTGAATAACAGAGTTGTTCACAGAGCATGTGTGAAGAGGAATGTTCAGAAGGAGGTCATATAAATAAAATAATGAATGGGTGCCGTGCCTGCAGAATATCAGAGATCCTTGCTAAAGGCGTGATCTAGAAAAAAATCTAAGAACAAAATTTTATGATGCTTCCACATAATAAATTCTTAAGTAACTAGTTGTGGGGGGTTATGCCTGCTTTCCATCACTATTCCTGGCTAGTACAGGGAGGGAAAAGGGGGCACTAAATGTCAAAGGGACGAGAACACTAGAATTGGATCTCTTCCTCCAATAAACAGTGTTATGGTGGAAAGATCACAGCTTTTGGCTTTCAGACTTGGATTCAAATATTTAAACAGGCACTTTCTAGATGTTTGGGAGATTAACTTACCTGAGCTGTTCAGCGTTATTACAAAAAGTAGTGGAGATAATGTCTGTAAAATATCTAAAACTATGTTTCTGGAAAAACAGTTTTTACAACTTTACGTAAACACTATTGAAACATTAAAAAAAGAGTATAATTGCCTACTGGCATGTTTGTGGGCATCATTAGACAGTACTTATTTGGATTTGTGGTAATCTGGTGATGATTTGAGTCAGTGATTTAAGAGGGGCCAAAGGTTCCCTATTGCATTACCTTTCTTCTGCGTCATCCAGCTTCCAAAAATAGGCCCAGTGCACCCTTTAACAGGAATAGATGTCTGAAATAGCTGTTAAGATGTGTAAGTGTCAAAGTCGTAAGCATGAGGAAAATTAACCTGAAATAGAAGCGGAAAAGAGTTAGGATGTGTCACTGTATTCAGCAAGGGGAGGGTGCTTGTGTACAAGATTCCTTCTGGCTTCAAGGGGGACAATTTGGTTAGGGAAATAAGCAACAGACCTACTGCATCTGCAAGCCCGAGGTTCCCGCACGGCCTTTCCTTTCACTAGCTGTGTGGATAGAAACACATCTACACTCTCGGAGACTTGACTACCTTATTTGCAAAACAGAAATTATATTTTTACTGCCTCTCAAGAATTGTCATAAAAAAGAAAGAGAACAACATATCTGAAAGTCTTTTGCCCTTCTCAGCGATCAATCCACCCCCAAGAGGCAATGGCTGAAGCCAAAATCCAGCAGCTTCTCTGATTCTTGTTTCTCTCCCCATCGCCAACTACCTCTAACCATCAGCAAGTCCATTCACTTTTCCTCTCTGAACACATCCTGTGTTCAGGAACACATCCACTTTCCATCTCTACTGGTCCCACTCCCATGCAAGGCTACTGTTACGAGCCTCATTTCTGAACTCCTGTTCACACACTGACCTCACTAAAAAGCATTCTCCAAACAAGAGTCCAAATGACTTTTTAAAAAAATAAACCAAGAGAAAACTAAATATTGCATACCTCCCTGTGGAAGGATTCAATGACCTTATGAAATATTCTTGACAAATAATTTATTTGTCAATAATTTATTCTTGACAAATAAATTAAACATGATTAGCCCTGACCACTTCTCTACTCATATCCAATTCTTCACTGCACTTCACCTACTGGGATCCAGCCTCCTTGGCCTAAATGCTCAAAATTCTCCAAGCCAGGCTTCAGCAATATGTGAACCGTGAACTCCCTGATGTTCAAGCTGGCTTTAGAAAAGGCAGAGGAACCAGAGATCAAATTGCCAACATCCGCTGGATCATGGAAAAAGCAAGAGAGCTCCAGAAAAACATCTCTTTCTGCTTTATTGACTATGCCAAAGCCTTTGACTGTGTGGATCACAGTAAACTGTGGAAGATTCTGAGAGAGATGGGAATACCAGACCACCTAACCTGCCTCTTGAGAAATCTGTATGCAGGTCAGGAAGCAACAGTTAGGACTGGACATGGAACAACAGACTGGTTCCAAATAGGAAAAGGAGTGCGTCAAGGCTGTATATTGTCACCCTGCTTATTTAACTTATATGCAGAGTACATCATGAGAAAGGCTGGACTGGAAGAAACACAAGCTGGAATCAAGATTGCCGGGAGAAATATCAATAACCTCAGATATGCAGATGACACCACCCTTATGGCAGAAAGTGAAGAGGAGCTAAAAGGCCTCTTGATGAAAGTGAAAGAGGAGAGTGAAAAAGTTGGCTTAAAGCTCAACATTCAGAAAACGAAGATCATGGCATCTGGTCCCATCACTTCATGGGAAATAGATGGGGAAACAGTGGAAACAGTGCCAGACTTTATTTTTTTGGGCTCCAAAATCACTGCTGATGGTGACTGCAGCCATGAAATTAGAAGACGCTTACTCCTTGGAAGAAAAGTTATGTCCAACCTAGATAGCATTTTCAAAAGCAGAGACATTACTTTGCCGACTAAGGTCCGTCTAGTCAAGGCTATGGTTTTTCCTGTGGTCATGTATGGATGTGAGAGTTGGACTGTGAAGAAGGCTGATCGCCGAAGAATTGATGCTTTTGAAGTGTGGTGTTGGAGAAGACTCTTGAGAGTCCCTTGGACTGCAAGGAGATCCAACCAGTCCATTCTGAAGGAGATCAATGAATACTGTCCATGGGGTCTCAAGGAGTTGGATATGACTCAAAGACTTTCACTTCACTTCCAGAAAACATTGAAAGCTAAGGAAAAAACAAAGAGAAACAAAACAAATAACAAACTTTTCAGAAGTAGGGGTTAGGAAATTATTAGTAACTCTGGGCCTGACTGCCCTGGTGTGACTTGCACCACTTCCAACATGAGATGAAACTTAGCTCTCTCACCCCTTGTTAGCAAAGTTATTCCACAACCACAAACCTCCTTTCCATAAAGTAAGATTCAGATCTTCACCAACAAACGCTTTCATTCCCAAATGTCTTCTGCATTTTACCTAAACTGCTTTTCACTGCAAGACTTGGTTCCCTAAATGTGAAAGAGATATAGCAAATCAACAGTCCATTCAGACATGTAAGCCTTAGTTCTTTAAAATCAGGCTACATGAAGTTGATGGCCTTCCTTGTTAACGTCATTTCCCTGGTGGCTCAGAGGTAAGGAATCCACGTACAATGTGGGAGACACAGGTTCAACCCCTGGATCAGAAAGATCCCCTGGAAAAGGGAATGGCTACAGACTCCAGTATTCTTGCCTGGGAAATCACATGGACAGTAGAGTCTGGTGGGCTACCATGGGGTCTCAAAGAGTCAGAACCAATTTAGCATCTAAACATCTACTACTAGTACTTGCTAATGTCATTATTTTCTAGAAACAGAAGAATGGGCAAGAAGGAAAGAAAGTTGGGAGATAGTGAGAGTTCAGCCTGCTATATGTGTGAGTGTATTTGTTCAGGGCTACACTAGGGACTCAAATCTTCGTATGTCTTCCAGAATATGGTTGGAACCTGAAGCAGTAGACGCTCTGCACTGCAGTTAGGATGGTGTAGACATGACGATTAGCCAACTCTGCCCATTGTTTGGCTGAAGCACTGGCCTCAGTTAGGTGTAGAAGGTGTAGAAGCAGCCCAGCTAGGCTGGCCTACTGAAAGGCATTCAAGCAACATGGGAACAGAGACTATGTCTCCCAGGTTGAATGACCTAACTTGACTTTCACTATTGGAAGGACCCAGAGAGGAGATGGATCTCCGTACTTCCCAGGGATGGAGAGAGGAGAGAGTGGGCACAAAGTCCTGTTATGACGAAGCTTTGGCACTTTTCAAAGGAATCAGGACTCTCGCTGCTAAACACTGATAAACGTCCTGGGGCTGGATACCTGAACCAGAGGAGTACAATCAGTGTACGGGAGAGGTGGATCTGGTCATTGGCACACAAGTAGCTGCCCAAAATTCCCCGGGCACAGGCTTCCAGGAAGAACCCTGAGCACCACAGGGCAGGGGCATAGTTCATGGTTCACCACCCCCACTGAGCACACAGGGGATGCAGAAAGCTGCTAAGAATAGTCTCAGTTTCCTCCACAGTGGATTACACATGAAAATCCAACAGACTAGAAAAACATTTGTTGTGTTTTTTTTTTTGGACAGGGAAGGGCTGGCCCTGCTTCCTTGCCTCCCATTTGCCAAACACTTGACATTCTCCTGCTCATTTCCTCAGGCAGGTGCTGGGCACACAAGAAGAGGGCGCCCAGGAAAGAGGAGGCAGGAGCAACTGACAACACCTTGTCACCACTGGTCACCTCCAGGACAACTAGGAAGGACCACGTCCTCGGAGGACAGTACACAATGCTCCCAAAGTTGAACTGTTCAAAACTAAAGATGATAAAGCCCCCAGATGCATTGCCTAGCTGTAGCACTCCATGCTTGTAGAACTCAAACCATCAGAGTTCAGAGCATGTAAGATGCTCCACTCTAGTTCCCACAATGTAGGAGACAGCAGCTATCTCCAAGGTACCCAAAGGAAAAGATAAGGAAAATAAGACAAGGGGAAGGAGCTTAGAAGCCTGAGGTCCTTCTTTGCCAGGATGGTCCCACCAACCACCCTGCTGGTGCTCGTCCCATCTCTGTTTAAACACAGAAAGCCTGCTAGAATGTCAGCAGCAATCCTGACAGAGTGATTTCTCATACGGCACCATCTGTTCCCTGCAACTGCCACGGATGTTGGAGCAATAATAATAACTCTACTCTTGCTCTTCTATATGATACAATGACTCTTCAAATATCTGAATATGACTACTAGGCAAGCTGAGTGCATCCTCAGCCAGTCTGTGTATCTTCTCCTTCAGTCACTTCTCAGCATCTTAACTGCTTGTTTTTTCCCAGTCAGCTCAGCTCCTGGGCATCAGCCTTAGGTGGGAAGGGACCACTCTCCTTCGTGTATCTGACAGGCAACAGGTCTGAACTCCCTTCTGAGAACTGGGGGAAAGGAAACCCCTGTGTCAAGAAGTGTAATTTCTGAGCCTGGTATAACATTGCCGATTGATGGAGAAATCAGAGAGAAGTAGTTTGACCTTCTCTGTGGTATGGTACAGGCTTCCCAGGTGGCCCAATGGTAGAGAATCTGCCTGTCAATTCAGGAGACATAGGAGACGTGTGTTCAATTCCTGGATCATGAAGATCCCTGAAGGGAATGGTGACCCACTCCAGTATTCTTGCCTGGGAAATCCCATGGACAGAGGAGCCTGGTGAGCTACAGTCCATGGGGTCACAAAGAGCTGGACACAACTGAGCATGCACACTTGTGGTATTGTACAGATAGAATCCAGGAAGAAGCTGCCTTAGGTTATTGTAGACAGGCACTGGAATAAAGTTTAATACTCACTTTTTCAAATTTAGAAGCAGAATTTTCCTGTCCCTCTTATTTTTGATAATGGGGACATTATCAAATGAAACCCATCACCCACTGTGTGCACGCAGACACACACACACACATATACACAAACATAATGCTATCCTAATACTCTGTAGAAGAGTCGATATGCTTACTGTGTATCCGAGGTCACCCAGGAGCTGGGCCAGGAAGCACTCTGAAAAACAACCTGTTTTTCTAGAAGACACCTGACACCAAGAGGGAACAGTTAATCTGAGAGCTTCTCATTGCTTCACAGCAAAGTAAGTGGGATTTCCTCTAGAGAGAACAGGCTTCTACCTTGACACAGCTTCCAAGTATAGCTGAGAAGAAAGTACAGTTAATTTAGCTAAGGAGTTAAATAATGTTAAATGACCTCTAGGCGGCTTTCTGCCAGGAGTTCTAAGGGTCCCTTTATTCACCATAAAACAGATGATTCTATCCCATGAGAGACATGCTGATGCCCCCCCCACACGCACATTTATCATCCATCATTTGTCAACTCGGTCTCCAACACCCACTTTGGCCATCTCTGCTCTTTCTCTAGGTTTAGAGAGGATCTAGATAAAGGTCTATTTTCAGCAAACACCTACTCATCTACTGCCTTCCTTCTCATGTGTTTTCTCCTCCTCAGTGGATCTGTTCAGAGTTCTCTAGGGCATTTGAGCATTAAGTCCTGTGCCTTTTGTCCTAGCGTCTTTCATCTGATTGTCTTCAACACTTGATCCATGACTTGATGTGCATTAGGGATAAAGGCCTGAATCACAGAAATAGCTATGTAGTTAAAACAAAATATAACACCAAGAACAGAACCAACAGTGGAGAGACTGCTAATTAGGGGAAAATTATATAGCAAACGTTTCCTAGTTGGTGGCTTAGAATTCTAAGTACATTTTCTCATAGTAACCATGACATGCACTGCACGAGATGTAGATGAAATGGTATAATTATTGTCCTACTTTGAGTAAAAGAGATCCTGGGAACTAGCCTGAGTACCTTATCATTTTTATAATAATATCTCATGGGAAGATACCCTCCTGTTCTTATTCACCATGACCCTTTCCTGCAATGGCAAACATGATTGGGTTTTACTCGTTTTGTAGGACAAGAGACTAAAGGAATAAATTCTTTCTTTCCTTCCTCAAGCATTCATTAAATGCCCACCATAGGCAGATGCTCTGCTAGGTGCCTATACAGACAGTTCTCACCGTTAAGGAGCTCAGTTGATAGAGACAGATAAATAATTCGAGTGTCAGAGTATTGTGTGATGGAGCACAATGGTGGTTAAGGACATTAGGAGTGTGACAAATACAGAAGAAAAGACCTTGTGGAATACCACTGAAGGAGCTGATGGGGGAAGCAAATTCTTCCAGGAAAACTGGGACGAGCCAAGAGAGGATGCTAGAATGACATCACAAAAGCCAAATAACAATACTTCAAGGAGTGAGTGGCAATCGTGCCCCATCTATTTAGGCATCCACTTCCTCTCTTTGAAATGGATGTTGCCAGCACAGACCTCTTACCTGAACTCAGAACATTGACCTGTCCACTCTGCATCTCCACAAGGATATCTAACAGACACCCTATCAAAAGAGTCAGCAGTTGGGGGGCGGGGGGAGAGGTTGGATAAGAATAAGAGAATGGTCTTGAAATTTTATTTGTTAGTACTAGAACAAAACCCTACAGTATGGAGGATGCCAAAAAAGCTTCAAGAGGAAGATGAGCTGTAAGATTTGTTATTGTTGTTGTTGTTTAGTCACTAAGTATGTCTGATTCTTTTGCCACCCCATGGACTGTAGCCCACCAGGCTCCTCTCTCCGTGGGATTTTCCAGACAAGAATACTGGAGTAGGTTGCCATTCCATTCTCCAGGGGATCTTCCCGGATCAGGGATCCAACCCATGTCTCCTGCATTGGCAGGTGGATTCTTTACCAATGAGCCACAGGGGAAACATGAGCTATAAGATACATCTTAGGGAAGGATAAGAAAAGGGAAAGTCTCAATTTTGAAAAGAAGAGTTTGGATCCTTGAACAGTTTGTTCCTTAACCAAAACTTGGCAAGTCAGATGATACATAAATTACTTAGTGCAGAATCGAAGTTCACAAACATTTGTTCTGCCCTTTTGGTGTTAATTATGTAGTCTAAGAGAAAATCTTCTCCTATTAATTACAATGATTCTCATTTAATAGACAATTTCATCAAGCATGGTCAGCTATCAAGACAAGAAGCTTAGGACAAAAGGGATCATTTGATTCTTCTAAATGACTTATTTTTATTTGAAAGGTTAAAATCTAAAGAAGCCTTAAGAACCTCCCATTTCCCAAGCATTGTTTCATAGGATAACCCAGGAACCAACAAAAACATCACTGAATCAGCTGGTTACAGTGGGTCGGATTCTAAATTTTTTAATTGAGAAAATTGAGGTGCAGCAGGTGCTGCTGACATTTAGAGCAGTAAGCACCCTGCTTCTTTGTAAATGCTCTTAATAAGAAGGGAATTAAAAGACTAGCGCATCTCAACACAACTTCCTGTCAGTAGATGTTCAGCAAACCTTTTCCAATGTGAGGGAATCTAGTTAACTTTTTAATTTGATTTAATTGCTTCTCAGAGGTTCACATTAATAACATTTTATGTGATGCCAAATGATTCATCACTGTCCTGGATAAAATTTTATTTTGAATCAATGAAAGAATGCATGTCCCAGTGCCTGTGGACACTACTTGAAGATCTTGTCCCTGTTTCCCTTCACTTTACCCTACCCACTCCCACCTCTGTCCTCCTTGCCATTGCCCAATGAGGCTTTCTGCAAATGTTGCTTTAACCTGTTTATCTTTTAGGATCTTTTGCTTCTCTTTGCAGCTGTTATAGTTTCTCTAAAAGGAAAGGTAACTTGATTAATTATTTCACATTAGATATTAGGGATTTTTTTTTGATGTGCTGACTTCTCATCACATTTCAAAGAGATTGATTTAAATAACTATTAAGGTATTTTGGCCCCTGAAATGTACAGGCTGGAAAGGGAACTTGGGGCTCCAGGAGGTCTTCCTCCCCACACTCCTCTTCAAGTCGTAATTATACATGGTGGACTATACTAACCCCTTTCAGGAAAAGGGGTGATAAGAGACAAAAACTGGACCCTAGCCATCTCTTGGCACTTCATAGATATAGTCCAGGTCTAATTCTGGTATGTAAGCTTGAACTTCCCTCGTAGCTCAGTTGGTAAAGAATCTGCCTGCAATGTAGAAGACCTGGGTTCAATTCCTGGGTCGGGAAGATGCCTTGAGAAGGAAGGAAATGGCAACCCACTCCAGTATTCTTGCCTGGAGAATCCCATGGACAGAGGAGCCTGTCGGGCTACAGTGCATGGGGTCACAAGAGTCGGACATGACTTAGTGACTAAACCACCAGTTTTCCATCTTTGCAATTACTTCCCTCACACCCAACCAATGTTTTTATCCTCTAAAACATTTATTTCATTCCCACATTAGTTCTTACCTTGTTCCTCCTGCCTTGCCCCCAGTTTCTCTCCTCTAGACTGGTGCCTGGAAAGACTTTGGGGTCAGAAAACCTGGAATTAAGTGTGGTCTACCATTCGTTAGTTGAATGACCTGGAGTTTTCACCTTAATTTCTTTGACTCTCTGTTTCCTCCTGTGTAAAATGGCCACACTAATAATAATTACTCACAAGATTATTATGAGGGTCAAACTATGTGACGGATGTGAGAGTACAGCTTTGCAAACCTATAAAGTCCAATAGGTATTGTACCAAAGAAGAAACTATTCTACCCTGAAGGTTCCTGACTACATGGTGATGACATCCCGGCCCAGAGACTGACCTGGGTGGACCCATGTCTCAGGAGAAGCCGCTGTAACTGCCCAGGAAGGATCTTTCAGGGGTGAAGGTGACTATGAATCCACTAGTGACCCTCCTGGGGGACTCGGGGCACATTCAAAAACGTTAGCACTTAAAAATGGGAGGAAGGAAACAGATAAACAAAAACGTGGACAAAGAGAACAGCAAGGCAAAGGACTGCACAGGCAGAATCTGTTAAGGAGAAAGATGGTAGCAACAGGAAGAAAGGCAGAGGGTAGCAGAGCCAGCAGCACAGAGAAACCCTAACATGGTGATGACATCCCGGCCCAGAGACTGACCTGGGTGGACCCATGTCTAGGAGAAGCCGCTGTAACTGCCCAGGAAGGATCTTTCAGGGGTGAAGGTGACTATGAATCCACTAGTGACTCTCCTGGGGGACTCGGGGCACATTCAAAAACGTTAGCACTTAAAAATGGGAGGAAGGAAACAGATAAACAAAAACGTGGACAAAGGGAACAGCAAGGCAAAGGACTGC
Organism: Cephalophus harveyi; assembly: GCA_006410635.1. Lineage (NCBI taxonomy): Eukaryota > Metazoa > Chordata > Mammalia > Artiodactyla > Bovidae > Cephalophus > Cephalophus harveyi. The sequence continues at coordinate 15,771 of SJYT01066554.1, forward strand.
ACAGGCAGAATCTGTTAAGGAGAAAGATGGTAGCAACAGGAAGAAAGGCAGAGGGTAGCAGAGCCAGCAGCACAGAGAAACCCTAGGACAGAAATTAACAGATGCCTGGTGCTGAGTGGACAGGGAGCCCAGATTGCTCAAGTTACACCAAACCTTAAATGACCCAGTTCCTGAACAACAGTCTCTGTGTGACCTGGCATTCTAATGCTTCCTTTCCTTCCTGAGGCCCATGCAATGTGACTCCTATTTTCCTTAATTCCCTATGTACACTTAAAAGAAATCTTGTTACCTGAAGAAAGACCAATGGACTTCTTTCTTCCAGCATGAAAGAGCCTAAGACTCAAAAGGTAAACTTTATTATTTAAGGCCATTTTCTTCTCTTTTGTTTGCCCCCCAAACCCTTGGATTATTTACTAGTGATCATTTAAAAGATCTAGCAAAATATCCTGTTAAAAAATTCAGTATATTAAATAAACAAATAAATATGATCATAGCTAGATTTGAACAAATAACATTCATGCAGTTGAAAAGAAACTAAAATGGTAATATTCATAAACTCTATGTTTGATCTTCAGACTCTCCTGAGGACCAGACCTATCATTGTCTCAAAGTAATATATGTGAATGTTCAAGGCACTCTCATACGAAGAGAATTCATGGATTGGCTTTAGGGACTCTATGAACTCCATGAAACTGTATACAACACTTGGAACATATATGTTTTGTTTCTTTCCATGGATTTCATCACATTCTCAAAAACTACTGACTTAGATGTTCCTGACTCCTTCCTGAGATCTCTTTAAACCTCTGGATGTATCTTACAAATTTAATGTTGTTTTATTGATCATCTCCATTGCTTGATCCTTTCAATCCTAACTATATAATAACACTTGCTTTCTACCTCCTCCACAGCCCACCTTTTCCTTCCTCTTTCCTGCTTCCCTCTTTATTTGTCTCTCCCCTTTGCCTTTTCTAATGCCCTCTCCAGCTTCCCTCTTTCCTCCCATTCATGTGACTTCCATGTTTCTTGCATTTCAAAGCTAAAGAGGGTGCAACTTCCCCACTTAAAATATTTCAACTAAATCTCAGTCCATCTCCTCGTTCCTCCTGTTTTTTGGTAGATCTATCTCCACCCTTCCCCTCTGGCAAGTGCCTGAAGAGTCACACAGTATGAGTCACTGTGTTATTAATAATGTCCTTTGTGTAGGAAGATGACATCACTAACCCACCATCAGTGGGCCATGTGCCCTTGAGCAATTTTCTCTATAGTAGGAACAGTGGGCATTGATGTCTTCCCACGCTCCAGCTCACTGCCCCTAAGAATAATTTTAAGAATTTGGGGGTATAGAAGCTGGACCCAGAATAGAACAAAGTCAATTTACTTCTCCTAAGGTTTTGCTCTAGGGCTGGAATAGTCTTAGGAGGCTCATGTCCCAAACTAGAAAGTAGTCAAAATATTTTAACTGATTTTATTTCATTTATTTATTTTTTTTGCTTATGGTTAGTTTTGATTATTATTCTCTAATTTGAAAGAGATCAGGTGCTTCTCAATGATAAAGTCCTCAATGATAACATTCCCAGTTAGTGAGCATGGGTATGTTACATTACCTTTAATCTTCCCGGGATTAAATCCTCAGGAAACTGAAAATCACTGAGATTAAGTAATTTACAAAAGCCACTGAGCTAGTAAGTAATAAACCCAGGACTGAATCTCCTTTTCCTTCTATGACACCATGCTGCCACATGTGCTACAGCTTCAGTCCCTCTCTTCTAGGATGCTAATAAAACGAATATCAAAACATGGCCAAGAAGAGCCCCTGAGCAGCTTAAGTGACTTGGAGGCCCTTCTCTGGCTGACCTTCCCTTGCACAGTTACTTGCCTACAATGAATCTGAGACTCTTTCAGTTGCTGGAAATAGAATGGCTAATTTGTCCTCAGAGTTTTAAGTGTACATTTTTATAACTTGCTCTCTTATCCCTGGCATGGAAGTAGGATTCATTTCTGGCTTGCCCTTACTGGTCACTTATCTGCTCAAATCACTTGGATCAGCTAGTGCAGGAAGCAGCGTAAGCCACCTAGGAACAGCTTGTTTCCTTTCTGTCATGCCTGGAGAGTGATCTATTCTTGACTGGAGTCAGCTGTGCTGTCCTAATGCTCCAAGATCAAGTGAGGGCTGGTAAATATCAGTCTGGTGCCATGCTCTGGTGGCATTTCATCTGTGTCCTCCTTCCCTACCTAGATTATAAGCAGGACAGACACTGCCTCTATGTTGATTATGGTGGTGATACCTACAATGACAATAATAATCATAGATAACATACTGTTTGATGCTTATGATATACCAGGAAATACACTATATGACTGCTGAAATGAGATTCCATAAGAGGTCTACTGACTTCAGACACTACATTTCCCCACTACTCTATATTATTTCCCAAATTCTCATATGGGAAATTTGGGAAAAGAGAGAAAGAAGCCTCTTCTAATTGTAGGTCAGTTTTTCAACTTTGAAGATTAGAGAGAACTCTCAATGAATTCTACAAACATTTGTTACATGCCTACTACATTCTAGCCTTTCTGCTAAACGGGATGGAGATTCAGAGATACATTTTTTTAAAAATTTAAATCTAGCTTAAGAGACAAATACGCAAGGAAAAATATTTTCAAGATGAATTGGGGCAAGGGAGGGGAGCTAATATAAAATATAGTAAGAAGCCAGAAGAAACAAGATTAGGTCTGATTAGGAGAATCTGGACTAGAATTTCTGTGGAGGCTGGCATCAAATTGGTCCTGCAAAGGTAAAAAGATTTCTGTACATGGAGAAGAGGAAGGATATTTTCCACTTAAGGAATCCAACAAAATTATTAATAATCACAGATATCATTGTTGGATATATAATTTATATATATATAATACATATTCATAATACATATTCATATAATACATATATATAATACATATTCATAATACAATTATATCTATTGATTATTAAATTCCAATAGTAATATCAAGGATGAGTTATTACTGTCTCCATTTTACATGTCAGAAAAATAATGTTCTTGGAAATTTAAGTGGCTTGGCTAAGTGAAAGCTGGCTAAGTGAAAGCTACCTAAGCCATCTCTGGCTCAATATCCCACATCTTCCCACTTCTCAGTATTGCCTTCACATCACATTTGTGTTGTGTTTCAGAGATGGGGATGTCATCCTTGTGTAAGAAGCATATTAATCAATCTATGAATTTTTTTTGCTCATTTAAATAAGATTTTCTTTGTTGTCTAGAAAAAGATGCAGAAATAAATTGCTCAGCCCTAGTCCCATCACTTCATGGGAAATAGATGGGGAAACAGTGGAAACAGTGTCAGACTTTATTTTTTGGGCTCCAAAATCACTGCAGATGGTGATTGCAGCCATGAAATTAAAATATGCTTACTCCTTGGAAGGAAAGTTATGACCAACCTAGATAGCATATTCAAAAGCAGAGACATTACTTTGCCAACAAAGTCTGTCTAGTCAAGGCTATGGTTTTTCCAGTGGTCATGTATGGATGTGAAAGACGGACTGTGAAGAAAGCTGAGCGCTGAAGAATTGATGCTTTTGAACTGTGGTGTTGGAGAAGACACTTGAGAGTCCCTTGGCCTGCAAGGAGATCCAACCAGTCCATTCTAAAGAAGATCAGTCCTGTGTATTCTTTGGAAGGAATGATGCTAAAGCTGAAACTCCAGTACTTTGGCCACCTCATGCAAAGAGTTGACTCTTTGGAAAAGACTCTGATGCTGGGAGGGATTGGGGGCAGGAGGAGAAGGGGACGACAGAGGATGAGATGGCTGGATGGCATCACAGACTCGATGGATGTGAGTTTGAGTGAACTTCGGGAGTTGGTGATGGACAGGGAGGCCTGGCGTGCTGCAATTCATGGGGTTGCAAAGAATCGAACATGACTGAGCGACTGAACTGAACTGAGTCAAGGCATAATAAAAAATAATAGTATTATAACAGTATTATTATTATGTTTTCTCATATGTATTGAGCTTTATTATCTGCCAGACACTGTTCTGAGAACCTTACAGATACTAATGAAATCATCACTCACAGCCTACAGAGAAGGGCGTCAATACATATCCACAAATCTAGGTTATGGGCTCACCTCCTATCTCATTTACTTTGTGCAGCTTTTAGCAGAGGCGGAGGTCAAAGGAAGAACATTTTCTTTGAAGTCTATTTTATTTAAATTCTATCTAAACTTCACTCCTTCCCAGCTGCTTCCTTCCCTGATGCCCCTCCTCCCTTTCACAAAAATTCAGTGCCCACTTCTGAATCCAGTCTATTAGTGTCCCTGAGCAAATGGATTCCACTGAAATGCAGAGCAGGCTCTGCTGACTGAGGATTCCAAAGGTCCCCAAGTCTCCTCTGGTGTAAAGGGCAGTGACGTGGATTGCATAGAATGGCTGCCAGGTTGGCTTAGAATACATTTGGATGCTTAAAATACCAGTTCAGTCAAAGGCTGGCCTGCCAAATGAATGCTGACTGGCAGGAAGCACAGACATTCCAGAGAAAGCTCCATCTCTCTTTACCCACAGTTCTCATCCGGAATTCAGCTCAGAGTTTGCAACAAACAGCCAAGAGCCTCAAGAATTTTTTTGTATGTGTGTGTGCTGCAATAAAGAGATGAGAAAATGAAGGGAGCTGAGGGTGAACCCTTTCCTCCCTGAGCCTTCAGCCTGACCAGAGAAAACACACACCCGTGCTAACTGGTGTCACTGTCAATGAATGGTCACTGATCTACCTCAGGCTCCCTGGGACCCTTCCCATCCTCTTATCCCTCGTTCATTCAGTCCCCCTCTTTCCTTGACAAGAATTTCATATCTTTTCTTCCTGTCTTAAACTTACAACAGCTCCCCTAATTCTCAGCTGATGACATTGCCTCTTATTTCCTGTGAGAATTAGAAACAACCAGAAAAGACCTTCCACGTGCTCCTGCCCAACAATCTCACGGAAGCTCTGCCTATGAGCTATCTCAGTTCCAGTGTCAATGCATGAACTATCCATGGTTCTGGCTGAAGTCAACACCTATATTGTGCTGTGGGTCCCATCCCCTGGCACCGTCTCAAGGATTTTACTTCCTCTAATGTTTCATCTCTTTGCCACATAATAATGTTCCTATCTGTATACAAACACATTTTTGTTTAGCTCACTTTAAGCCCAGCTGTCAATCTCACTTCTGCCTTCAATTACTGCCCTGGTTCCCTGCTCCGCTTTATAGCAATGGTCATCAGAAATTGTCTGAATGTATTGTCTTCCCTGCCACTATTCTCATTCTCTCTTGAATTCATTCCAATCAGACTTTTGTTATCAGCATGCCTTAAAAACTGCGCTTGTCAATATATTCAATCCCTTTCACATACACACACAAACACCCTCAGAGATGTTTGAGTTAATTCTCACAGTTCATCCTACTTAAACTAACAGCAGCATTTGACCCTAAGGATCATGCTTTCCTTTCTGAAATTTTTTTTTTTTCCTTGAACATCATTCCTGGTTCCCTGTATGCTTTATTGACTCCTCCTTCTGAATCTCCTCTGTTAGTTCTTTCTTATATCCATGGCATAGGACCAGAGCTTGGCCTTCAGATAACTTCAGCACCTGTGCTCACTCCCTTGGTGATCTCCTCCAGTCTCATAGAATTAAATGCCATATCTGTGGTGAGGATTCCCTGTTTTATTTGCTGTTGCTGTTTAGTCGCTAAGTTGTGTCTGACTCTTTTGCAACCCCAGCCTGCCAGGCTCCTGATCCATGGAATTCCAGGCAAGAATCCTGGAGTGGGTTGCCATTTCCTTCTCCAGGGGATCTTCGTGACCCAGAGATTAAACCTGCGTCTCCTGCATTGGCAGGTGGATTCTTTACCACTAAGCCACCTGGGAAGCACCCAAATACTATTTAGCAGCATCTTAATCAGTGTCCCTGTCATTACACTTGCATCTTTCAGAGTGGCCTTGATACACTATAAGTTACATTCTGTCATTTTTCTGCTTATAACTCTCCAATGGCTCCAGGTTCAGAGTGAGGAATAGAAAAAACTAAGCTCTTTACTATAGGTAAACTGGCCTGAAAACAGTGATACAGAAATAAACCTAGCAAGGAGTTTCAATGGAGTAATGGAAGCAGAAATCTTATGAGCTGAAAAGTTAATTAGAGATGATAAAATGGAAACAGCCAGAATAAGCTACTGTTTCAAAAACAGTGAAAGTCACTCAGTCATGTCCAACCCTTTGTGACCCCATGGTCTGTAGCCCGCCAAACTCCACTGTCCATAGAATCCTCCAGGGAAAAATACTGGAGTGGGTAGCCATTCTCTTCTCCAGGGGATCTTCCTGACCCAGGGATCGAACTTGGGTCTCCCACACTGCAGGCAGATTTTTTACCATCTGAGCCACCAGGGAAGCCCATTTCCAGTAAATAGAAGGAAAATAAAACAAGAGAGTAGATACAGGTCGCTCAGGCTTAAGTGGGCATTCTTCCATAAAATAGAGTAGATCTGAACATATTTTTATATTAAGGGTAGTTACTAGAAAAGAAGAGGTAGTTACTAAAAAGAGACAGTGTTATAGCCCCAGAGGAAGCAGAAAGGGACGAGAACCTGGAGGTTCAGTTGAAAGAGGCAGCTTCTGACAAGAGGCAGAACATACACTGCAAAGAGGCAGGAAACAAGGAAAATATTGCTTCAATGCAGGTAAGCCTGTTGGTGACAGGGATAGAAATCAAAGGTAATAAAGTGATCAATGTGATTTCAAAGTTTCAGTAATACTGATCACACTCGTTAAAGAAGCTAATGTATTTTAAAAATCAATACCAAATTTGTAGCAAACATATACTAGTAAATTAAAGCAGAGGTCAATTCTGGATGCATTTTCTTTCTTTAAAAAAAAATAGTTTTCAATATTAAAGTTCTGGAGCATGTATTCTAATTTAACGTCCAGTCTCTATCACAATGTAGAATATCAATGTTTCCAAACTGGTGGTGTGCAAAACCCAAAGATTCAAAAGTAGATTCCAATAAATTTATTTTATTAAAAACAGCAATGTCAGGTTTCCATTGTTATTTTAAAGCATCAATAAATAAACTCATTATTTAAAGCTTTTCATCACAAAATAGAAGCTTAAAAATGCCCAGGTCATACTAAAACATATTATATGGCAGTCAGGGAACTCCATGAGCTAGCTGATAACTCAGTAAGTCAGTTTATCACTCAGCTAAACAAGGTTAACTATTGTGAATGTTTTTACTAGTATGCAGATTCACATTTGTTCATTCTTAATCATGTATTATTTGATGTATACACATAATGAATGTATACCCATGATTAACCATAATGAAGGCAGCTTAAGTCATCTTGCTATTGAAATATAGTAGGTTATTAGAGAGCATAAGAATTATAAGAAGCTTGTAAACTTTCCCCAAGATGCTCTTCAGCAGACATATGTTAAATGTATTTGTTCCAAATCCTCTTGCTTTCCCTATCTTGGACTTCCCTGATGGCTCAGATACTAAAACATCTGCCTGAAATGCGGGAGACCTGGGTTCGATCCCTGGGTCAGGACGATCCCCTGGAGAATGAAATGCAACCCACTCCAGTACTCTTGCCTGGAAAATTTCATGGATGGAGGAGTCTGGCAGGCTACAGTTCATGGGATTGCAGAGTCAGACACAACTGAGCAACTTCACTGGTTCACTGGTTCCCTATCTTGGCAAATGCTGCACTATACATTCATTCTTTGGGCACTGAAACATTTGAATCTTTCTATTCTTTTTTCTCTCTCAACCCCCATACACAATCAATCAATTACATCACCAAGACTGAAGATGCTTCCTCTTTAACATCTCTTGAATAAAATCTCTGAATTTGGCAATGAGGAGCTCATGATCACTGCAGATGGTGACTGGCAGCCATGAAATTAAAACACACTTACTCCTTGGAAGGAAAGTTATGACCAACCTAGACAGCATCTTCAAAAGCAGAGACATTACTTTGCCAACAAAGGTCTGTCTAGTCAAGGCTATGGTTTTTCTAGTGGTCATGTATGGATGTGAGAGTTGGACTGTGAAGAAAGCTGAGCGCCGAAGAATTGATGCTTTTGAACTGTGGTGTTGGAGAAGACTCTTGAGAATCCTTTGGACTGCAAGGAGATCCAACCAGTCCATTCTAAAGGAGACCAGCCCTGGGTGTTCTTTGGAAGGAATGATGCTAAAGCTGAAACTCCAGTACTTTGGCCACCTCATGTGAAGAGTTGACTCATTGGAAAAGACTCTGATGCTGGGAGGGATTGGGGGCAGGAGGAGAAGGGAATGACAGAGGATGAGATGGCTGGATGGCATCAGGGACTCGATGGATGTGAGTCTGAATGAACTTTGGGAGTTGGTGGTGGACAGGGAGGCTTGGCGTGCTGCGATTCATGGGGTCACAAAGAGTCAGACACTACTGAGCGACTGAACTGAACTGAATAAAATCTCTGACTCTCATACAAGCCTCAGTGCAAGCTCTCATCACTTGACAAGATGACTAGCATTTTCCCCAATATCCTGCTTCCTGTGTAATTTCCCTCCAAACTATAGCCATACTGCTTCTACTACTCCAATTCCAAACCTTTGAGAGTTTCCTACAGCTTTCAGGGCAAAGCTCAAACTCCCATGTAAGACTAAACCGCAGGGCCCTGAATGGCGTGACTGCTGCCTGATTCTGATCTTATCCTCCTGACTTTATCCTGCCTCTCATCTTACGTCAAGCTTATGTATGTTTCAATAAAGACAGCAATGAATGCCTTACAATACAATAGCACGACCAAATGCTATCCTCTTAACTGGAGTTCCTCCCATCTCCAATGACTAGCTAACTCCTAGTTTTTCTTCAAAGCAGAGTTCTGAATTTGATATATACTTTAAGGGTTTTGTTTTTGCAGGAGGAATAGGTTTGTCCTAATATAACTCCAGCCTTCCCTCTGATCACCCTTGACTCAACAGTGTGTATTTCTAGAAACTGGAAAACAACTGAATGCTTTTTATGAGAGAGAACTATAATCCAAAGACTTGGTCAGGATAAAAGGATGATATTCCAAAGAATAGCAAGGAGAAATAAGAAAGCTTTCCTCAGTGATCAATGAGAAGAAATAGAGGACAACAATAGAATGGGAAAGACTAGAGATCTCTTCAAGAAAATTAGAGATACCAAGGGAACATTTCATGCAAAGATAGGCACAATAAAGGACAGAAAAGGAATGGACCTAACAGAAGTAGAAGATATTAAGAAGAGGTGGCAAGAATACAAAGAAGAACTATACAAAAAAAGGTATTAATGATCCAGATAACCACAATGGTGTAATCACTCACCTAGAGTCAGACATCCTAGAATGCCAAGTGGGCCTTAGGAAGCATCACTGCAAACAAAGCTAGTGGAGGTGATGGAATTTCAGTTGAGCTGTTTCAAATCCTAAAAGATGATGCTGTTAAGGTGCTGCACTCAATATGCCAGCAAATTTGGAAAACGTGGCCACAGGACTGGAAAAGTTCAGTTTTCATTCCAAACCCAAAGAAAAGCAATGCCAAAGAATGTTCAAACTACCGCACAATTGCACTCATCTCACATGCTAGCAAAGTAATGCTCAAAATTCTTCAGGAAGGCTTCAAAAATACATGAACTTCCAAATGTTCAAGCTGGGTTAGAAAAGGTAGAGGAACCAGAGATCAAATTGCCGACATCTGCTGGATCATCAAAAAAGCAACAGAGTTCCAGAAAAACATCTACTTCTGCTTTAATGACTATGTCAAAGCTTTTGACTGTGTGGATCACAGCAAACTGTGGATAATTCTTAAAGAGATGGGAATACCAGGCCACTTGACCTGACTCTTGAGAAATCTGGATGCAGGTCAACAAGCAAGAGTTAGAACTGGACATGAAACAACAGACTGTTTCCAAGTCGGGAAAGGAGTACGTCAAGGCTGTATACAGTCACCCTGCTTATTTAACTTATATGCAGAGTACATCATGCAAAATGCTGGGTGGGAAGAAGCACAAGCTGGAATCAAGATTGCCAGGAGAAATATCAACCTCAGATATGCAGATGACACCACCCTTATGGCAGAAAGTGAAGAGGAACTAAAGAACCTCTTGATGAAAATGAAAGAGGAGAGTGAAAAAGTTGGCTTAAAGCTCAACATTCAGAAAACTAAGATCATGGCATCGGGTCCCATCACTTCATGGCAAATAGATCGAGAAACAGTGGAAAGAGTGACAGACTTTATTTTCTTGGGCTCCAAAATCACTGCAGATGGTGACTGCAGCCATGAAATTAAAAGACACTTGCTCCGTGGAAGAAAAACTATGACCAAACTAGACAGCATATAGTAGAGACATTCAGTTCAGTTCAGTTCAGTCACTCAGTCACGTCCGACTCTTTGCGACCCCATGAATCACAGCATGCCAGTCCTCCCTGTCCACCACCAACTCCCGGAGTTCATTCAGACTCACGTCCATTGAGTCCGTGATGCCATCCAGCCATCTCATCCTCTGTCATTCCCTTCTCCTCCTGCCCCCAATCCCTCCCAGCATCAGAATCTTTTCCAATGAGTCAACTCTTCACATGAGGTGGCCAAAGTACTGGAGTTTCAGCTTTAGCATCATTCCTTCCAAAGAAATCCCAGGGTTGATCTCCTTCACAATGGACTGGTTGGATCTCCTTGCAGTCCAAGGGACTCTCAAGAGTCTTCTCCAACACCACAGTTCAAAAGCATCAATTCTTCGGCACTCAGCTTTCTTCACAGTCCAACTCTCACATCCATACATGACCACTAGAAAAACCATAGCCTTGACTAGACGGACCTTTGTTGGCAAAATAATGTCTCTGCTTTTGAATATGCTATCTAGGTTGGTCATAACTTTTCTTCCAAGGAGTAAGTGTCTTTTAATTTCATGGCTGCAATCACCACCTGCAGTGATTTTGGAGCCCCAAAAAATAAAGTCTGACACTGTTTCCACTGTTTCCCCATCTATTTCCCATGGAGTGATGGGACCAGATGCCATGATCTTCATTTTCTGAATGTTGAGCTTTAAGCCAACTTTTTCACTCTCCACTTTCATTTTGCTTGCCAACAAAGATACATCTTGTCCAAGCTATAGTTTTTCCAGTAGTCATGTATGGATGTGAAAGTTGGGCTATAAAGAAAGCTGAGCACCAAAGAATGGGTGCTTTTGAACTGTGGTGTTAGAGAAGACTCTTGAGGGTCCTTTGGACTGCAAGGAGATCCAACCGGTCCATCCTAAAGGAAATCAGTTCTGAATATTCATTGGAAGGTCTGATGCTGAAGCTGAAGCTCCAATATTTTGGCCACCTGATGTGAAGAACTGGCTGATTTGAAAAGACCCTGATGCTGGGAAAGATTGAAGGCAGGAGGAGAAGGAGATGCCAGAGGATGAGATGGTTGGATGGCATCACCGACTCAATGGACATGAGTTTGAGCAAGCTCTGGGAGTTGGTGATGGACAAGGAAGCCAGGTGTGTGGCAGTGGATGGGGTCATGAAGAGTTGGACATGACTGAGCAACTGAACTGAAAGATAAGACTAGTGGCATATCCATCTTCAAAAGAGAAATGCATCGGAAGTACTGAATACTCTATTCTAATGTGACATAACATGGATTTTTCTTCATGCCTATACTGAAATATGTCATTGGCTATGTTTTAATAATGCAGCATATCTGCTTTCTTCCTTAAAAAGAGGTAGATGTAATTGTACAAACTTTTTAAAATATAGTTATAGAAACAAAAAATATACAAGAGTTAAACAGTAAGAGACAAAAGTAATCTTGCTTTGGCAATTCAGAAGGTACTAGAAATCTCATGATATAATTCACTAGATTACAGATGCTCAAAAATATCTGATTGGACAAAATTCTCTAAATAATAGAATGGCACCTACTGTATCTATATGTCTCAAATTTCCTGGGACAAGTCTGTTCCATTTAAATGAAAATAAAAATTCCTATTCAGATCATATGCCCTTATTTAATGCATAGTTTATTTCTATTTCAACTCTGGGTACTTAGTTTAGGAGTTTGGGGGTATAAGTCTTAACCCTCTATTTTCTGGCACTGAATCATGAAGGAGAAATATAAGATACTTCTTTTCCCAACTTTTAACTTATATTTCAAATTCTGTCTCCTCCACAAGGCTTTCTGGAAAGTGAGATGCTGACAAATGTGCAATGACCAGCTTTCTAGATGAGTGGACAGAGAAAGAAAACTGATTTATAGTATTTGCCAATTTTCAAGGTGTAAATACTCTTACTATGGCCGCTTTCAAACTACCAATGACTTAACAATCAGTTTGCAATATTGACATATATTTAAGTTAACTCATGAGAGCAGATTCAGGTCAGCTCCACAGTATCACTGTTTCCAGGCAACACTGGTCCACAGTGCTTGTCTGAGCTCTGATGCATCCATGGCCTATGCCATCCCACAGTAATCTCCACACCACACTTACCTATGATCACCGTGTACTCTGACACAGTTAAAACTTACCTGAATTTTGTGTTCCTATAAAACACTAAAGGTTAATAAATTCTTCCATTCTCTTGTTCCTCCAAACTTTTGGGTTCTAAAGTAGATAACCACATGGTCTTCCAATATTGTTAATATTCTGAAATTAGACCCTTCCTTCAGAGTCTCATTCATCTGCCTCTACAATGTCAAGTCTTCCTTCCTTTTCTTTGAGACATTACTTGTGTATGTGTGTGTGTGTGTGTGTGTGAATATAATTCTTTTTATCCCAGAGTGTTTATACCCCAAAGTGCAATTGACAGGTCATAGAATAATCATATTAAAAAAAAAAAAAAACAAACTACCAAGCTGTTTTCCAGAGTGGGTGTATCTTCCCACCAACAAAATACGAGAGAGCTAGACTTTCTGCATCCTTGTCAGGATTTGGTATTGCCATTACTTTTTATTTTAGCCGCTCTTTTTGGTATATAGTAATAGCCCATCATAGTCTTCATTTCCATTTGCCTGATGGCTGATGATGTTGAACATTTTTTTTAGTGCTTATTTGCCATTTTTACATCATCTTTGGTGAAATGTTTCCTGATGTCATCTACCTGTTCTCTAATCAGATTGCTTATTTTTTCACTGTTGAATTTTGAGAGCTCTTTAAATGTTTTAGATCATTGTCCTTTGTTGGTTATGTGATTGGCAAATATATTTTTCCATGGTCTGTAGCTTATCTTTTAATCCACTTAACAGGGTCTTTTGAAAAAGTCTTAACAAAGCTTTTTTAAAAATTATTTATTTGGCTGCATCTGGTCTTAGTTGTGGCACACGGGATCTTCCTCGTGGCACTCAAGCTTTGTTGCCACATGCAGGCTTCTCCATTTGTGGTGTTTGAGCTTCTTCGGGCTTCTCTCTAGCTGTAGGATATGGGCTTAGTTAATGCATGTTGAATCTTAGTTCCCTGACTAGGGATTGAACCCTGGTCCCCTCCATTAAAAGGCAGATTCTTAACCACTGGACCACCAGGGAAGTCCCTTAACAAAGACTTTTAATTTTGAAGTCCAATTTATCCCTTTCTTCTTTCAGAACCTACACTTTTGGTGCTAATAATTAAGACCTCTTCATCAAACCTTTGGTGAAGTTAAGTGAAGTGAAGTTGCTCAGTCGTGTCCGACTCTTTGCGACCCCATGCACTGTAGCCTACCAGGCTCCTCAGTACATGGAATTTTCCAGGCAAGAGTACTGGAGTGGGTTGCCATTTCCTTCTCCAGGGGATCTTCCCAACCCAGGGATTGAACCCGGGTCTCCTGCACTGCAGGCAGATGCTTTACCATCTGAGCCACCAGGGAAGCCCCAAAACCAAAAACCTTTGGTGAGACATCCCTAATTAATGAATGTCCATTGTGTTGCAATAGCCTGAATTAAATCATCTCCTTCATTGTCTGGTGTATTTTGTCCTTCACCACTCTTTGTCGTTAGTTTGTTAGTATCCTGAAGCCTATCCCAGTTCCTAGTTGGATTACACTATGAGGCAGTGGGGCATCCTCAGTGGTGGCTAGTGGTACAGGAGACAGGGGTTAGATCCCCTGCAGGAGGAAGCAGCAACCCACTCCAGTATTCTTACCTGGAGAATCCCATGGACAGAGGGGCCTGGTGGGCTATCGTCCACAGGGTCACTAAGAGTCAGACACGACTGAAGCAACTAGCACGGCACAGCACATGAGGGCAGTTAACTGTCCATCTCTTGGGCCCATCGGGAGCAGGAAGACTCAGATCCCTGCATACCGGTCCTAACTGTGTTTTGATGTCCCCCATTGAGATACCCCTGCAACACTGCTTGTTCTGATTAGAGGTCTCCAGGTAGAAGAACAGGAGCAACTCAGAGCCTGAACTGTGCCCCATGGGCACAGGCCTTCTCTTCCACATATTAATACTAGGATCACTCCCTCACTTTGATGCAATATCACTGACCTGTAAGCATGGTGGTCCAGAGGGGTTGGATAAATGAAGACCTACCCTTTCCTTCCTTCCCGATGCCCCACCTATAATGCCTTCATCCATGAATACAAGCTCAGTCCTTGAGGCAATATCTAGGTTTGCTACCAGCTAGTTAGCCTGATATCACCTTTGCCCCCAGAGCAGTGCCCCCTGTTGACCTATCAGTCTTGCCCTGAAAGCTCATTAAAAACACAAGATCTCAGGCCCCAGATACACCGATGGAAACCTGTTTTTGAACAACATCCCAGGTGATTTATTTGAGGGATGTGGCTGCTGTAAGCTGTGACAGAGAAAATACTGTGTGCAGAGGAGGGACTCCTCATCCACTTTGAGGGGTCTCAAGGCAAGCTCTTGCTAAGAGGTGACATCTAAGTAGGGTCTTGATGTCTGCACCCAGCTGCCTGTGAAGGTCAGCAAGCACGGAATGCGAGCAGAGGGCTGCTGCCCATGCCATCCTTCCTTCTCTCTTCTTCCACTGCTCCTGGCCCTCTGCAGCCACGCTCCACAGCCTGGCTCCATGCCTAGCACTCTCAAGGGCATCTCACACCATCTGGGTGAGGAGAAAACCCCTCTGGCTCAGTGAATCCCCCATTCTGAGGATGGCTTCCACCCCTAGTAGAGAGCAAGTGCTTCTTTTGGAAAGATTTTTCTCCGTGTGTTCCTTGGCTGAAGGGATGACTGATGGCTTGATGAATTGAATGCGGAACTCTGACTTTCAGGTCCTAAATATAGACCCCTGCACATGCTGGGAGAGCTAAATTTAGCAGAGCTGGCTTGGGAGTGGGGAGGACGGGTTTCGGGGGCTTCTCCCTGACCCCTTCCCCACCCCACCTCCCACCGCAGGAATCGCTAGAAACAGCTCTGAGCAGTGCCCCAGCAGCTGCTGCAGCCTATGATTACTTTATTATTCCTGTCAGGGAAGGAGGAGGTCTGGAAATATCAGCTCTGGTTTATTTGCTTGTTACAGGAGTCTGCCAAGGGTCATTTTTCGATTTTTTAGGAACGCAAGGACAAGTGCAGATCAAGGAGGCTTCCCTCTGCCTCCATCTGACTTGTTTTCTTTCATGTAGGTTACAGTCAGGTGTTCTCCTCCTCAAGCTGAGTTCCCATCTCCTGGTGGGTTATTGCTAATTCTGTCCTCTGCTGTCCCAGATCTTCTCTGTTTAGTTAGATGGAAGGGTGCTAATTATGTAGAGTGAAGGTCAGAATGAGAGTGGATCTCTCATGCTGCCAAATTGCAATGCCCTGAAGTGTCTGTTCTGGTTAAAAAATCCCAGTGGCCTGGCGTGCTTCGGGGAAAGCCATTTAGCTGCTCATCTTTGTTCAGGCTGGGGTGAAGGCAAAGAAATAAGAGCCTTGGCCCTCACCTCTCTTCCAGTAGAGTGAGAAGAGAACATCAATGCAGCACTTAGCCCCTCCTGGCAGAAAGCAGCAGTTGATACAGAGTGGCATCAGTTCAGCACACAAAATGTTCTCCTGGCTCTGCATCCATTGCCTGGTCCCCCCCAACCTATCAGCTACCAGTGGATGGAGAAGCCACAATAAATATCCACTTGCTGTTTTTCCTTTATTAACAAGAATACATATTCCTCTCCTATGATAAGATAGAAATAACTCTCATCTGCATGTTGATTGCTGTCTTTGGATAATGACAACTAAAAATTTGTTCTGAGCAATCTCTACATTTTCCGTTAATTAGGCTTAATGATGTGGCCCGAGTAAAGAAAAGAGAAAAAACATCTCCTTGTCTTTCAATGAATAAATCTGATTTAGTTGACTTCATTGTGTTTTCTCTTACTTCTCCCTGGCTCCCCAAACACATGAGTTAGAGGACCTCTGGGGTAGATGTACCGTATCACCAAGGAGCACAGACCGAGAGCCATTTACTCTAGGCCATTTCTCTCTGGGCTTCCTTCCTCCCACTTATGTCTCTGAGAAACTGGCTGGACTTACTTCCATAAAAAGGAGATGAGACAGTCTGACCCACCGATTGTTTAAATGACTTAATGCCCAGGAGTTTGGGGGATTGTAATTTAAGGGCTCCCAGGCCATGCTCTGAGAATTTGTGCTTGTGTGCTCGGTCACGTCTGACTCTTTGTGACCGCATGGACTGTAGCCCACCAGGCTCCTCTGTCCATGGGATTTTCCTAGAATACTGGGATAGATTGCCATGCCCTCCTTCAGGGGATCTCCCAGACCCAGGTATCAAACTCACATCTATTATGTCACCTGCACTGGCAAGAGGATTCTTTACCACTAGCACCTGGAAAGCCCATACTGTATGTCACCGTAGGCTATTAACTAGTTTTATATCTATTAGCAAATTCTTTTCAGCATTCCTGATTCCGTGTGTGTGATCTTCAAATTCTCCTTGAACAGATTTTAGCATCTTACTCATTCCCTAATTAATAGATGGGTTAAATAAAATGTTTGAAATTTATTCATTATGTGTTTGCATATGAATCATGATTTTAATCTTTTTGAAAATTGCACTTTAGCATAACTCCTGTATTTAATGTTAAGAGCTGCTGCTGCTGCTGCTGCTAAGTCACTTCAGTCATGTCCGACTCTGTGTGACCCCATAGACAGCAGCCCACCAGGCTCCTCCATCCCTGGGATTCTCCAGGCAAGAACATTGGAGTGGGTTGCCATTTCCTTCTCCAATGCATGAAAGTGAAAAGTGAAAGGGAAGTTGCTCAGTCGTGTCTGACTCCGTGACCTCATGGACTGCAGCCCACCAGGCTCCCCCGTTCATGAGCTATTATATCGTATTAATAATCACTTCTTCTATCAACTTTAGTTTCCATTTTCTTAAAAGGAAAGCAATAGCAATGAAAGAAGAAAAATTATCTCCCCATATCAGACTTAATTAAGAAGTTCAGAGTGTTAGTACAGAAGGGCTCTTCTGTTGTTTCCTAACATCATAAGTAAAGGAAGGAGACAATTACATGTATTCAGGTTTATTTTCCAGATACTCTTGTGTATGTTGTCAAATTTATACCTCACAGCAACCTTGTGATAAAATTATTGTTGTGATCATCATTATTACAAAACACTTATTCTTTATTAGCCACTCTTTTAAACTCTATGCATATAGTATCATATTTAATTATTACAGCAACCTTATGGGGTAGATACTATTGTCCTCTTTTTCCAGAAGAAGAAACTGACGTGTCAGGAGATTCAGCAACTCACCTAAGATCACAGCTAATAAGCAGTGGATTCTGTATTCAAGCCCAGGCAGTTTAACTTCAGAGCCTGAGCTCTTAAGCACTTTTTATTTAACTCCACTTAACAGATGAGAAAACTGACAGTGAAGTTACTTGCCTAATAACAAAAGGCAAGTAAATGACAGGGCCAAGATCTCTACCCAGGTCTGCCAGACTTTAAAGGCCAGTTTCCTCTACCAGGGCAAAGAGAGTGACTATTACTGAAGTTGAATACAAGCTGAAATGTACCTACAGCTTTTGTCCTGTTGACAAACTGATCAGATTTACAGCAATCATTCAAAATAACTCACATCTTGTTCCTCCAAAGCAGAAAATCAGCTGGAAGGAAAGGTGTTAGGTATTTGAACCTACAGGAAAAAAGCATATGACATTTTGCATCTCCCTTAAGAATTTCAGGTACCATATTCAGCCCTGTGCTTTATATGACACTTTGCATCTCCCTTAAGAATTTCAGGTACCATATTCAGCCTTGTGCTTTATTTATCTGGCCTCTTTCCTATTTGTTACCATTATCTCTCAAGACCTAGAAGACAGAAATACACCCTGAAAGGCCTTGCCTGGTACTTTGTACAGAAAAAAAAACAAAACCTTCAAAATATTGTGGGATGCAACCACCTGATTGGTGCAACATGGAGATGCCTGCTCAGCTGAGATGCTGCCCTGTGTCCCCAAACACGATGACTCCAGCAGAGCTTCTCCGAGGTACTAGGTGCTGGGGTGGGCAGCTGTGGGCCACGGTTTAGGAGACTCAAAGACGCAGAGGAGTCTGGCTGAGATCATAAGGAAGACTCTTGCTGCTTTAATTCCTCCTCCTGCAAAGCAGCTCCAAGACCTCCGGCCATTTCCTCTCCCCTCGGCTCCCTCCCTTCCCTGCACACCCCCACCTATTGTCACAAACAAGCCTCAATAAGGCAGCTTTCCCATCATCTCCAGCCCTGCCCACCCTAAGCATTGCCAAATTAGGGCTTTGCCTCCCAGCCCCGAGGCTAGAAGCTCATAAACCCTCCTCCCTCCTCCGCCCCTGCTGCCTTCCCCTCACTGCAGCGCTACGGTCCTGTGGCACCTCCAGGCGCAGCTTTGCAAGCCGGCATCTGCACTGCGGGGCTGCCTCCCCGGATCTCCCTTCCCCCGCCTGGCTTCTGTTCTCCTCTGTGCACTGCCGCCTGCAGCTTACATAAGCCCCGCGCACGCACACATGCAGTGAATTCATCTTCTCCTTTATGGAAGCCCCTCTGGCATGACAGGGAAGCTGAAATGCTACTTGATGTTCCTGCCCCGCCCCCGTACCCCCACCCCCACCCTGGAGCTGTCAAG
>SJYT01066554.1:40328-102029 GCA_006410635.1 Cephalophus harveyi
GGTGTTGGAGAAGACTCTTGAGTCCCTTGGACTGCAAGGAGATCCAACCAGTCCATTCTGAAGGAGATCAGCCCTGGGTATTCTTTGGAAGGGATGATGCTAAAGCTGAAACTCCAGTACTTTGGCCACCTCATGAAGAGTTGACTCATTGGAAAAGACTCTGATGCTGGGAGGGATTGGGGGCAGGAGGAGAAGGGGACAACCGAGGATGAGATGGCTGGATGGCATCACGGACTCGATGGACATGAGTCTGAGGGAACTCCGGAAGTTGGTGATGGACAGGGAGGCCTGGTGTGCTGTGATTCATAGGGTGGCAAAGAGTAGGACACGACTGAGCGACTGAACTGAACTGAACTGAAAGCAATAGCTCTCCATTCCTGTATTCCTTCAGCTCCTGTTAATCTCTGATTTAGTTCTAGCTCTATGAATTTCCCTTTTTTTATTATAGATATTTCATATCAGTGAAATCATATAATATTTGTCCTATTGTGTCTGTCTTATTTCACTTAATGTTTTCAAGGTTTATCATATTATAGTATGTATCAGTATGTCATTTCTTTTTAAGATTGAATAATATTACTTTGTATTATATACAACATTTTGTGTATCTATTCAACTGTTGCGGAACGCTTGAGCTGTTTTAATTTTTCACCCATTATAAATCATGCTGCCTTGAACTTTGGTATACAAGTGTGTTTGGGCCCTTGTCTTTGGCTTTTTTCCAGAGCACAGATGTTAGGTGATATGGTAATTCTATGTTTAGCTCCTTGAGGAACCAACAGACTGTTTTCCACAGAATTTTCTCCATTTTATGTTGTCACCAGCAGTATATGAAGGTTCCAGTTTCTTCACAGTCTCACAACACTTGCTACTTTCTCTTTTGTTTTGCTTTATAGCCATCTTAGGAGATGTGAAGTAATACACTTATTTTTTTCAAGATGCATGCAATCTTCAGACATAAGCCATCAATCTGTATAGACATGTGAACTGAGTTCAACTACAGACAGATTGCTTCATTTAGAAAGTATTTCTTGAGCAGAGTACACTGCATGTATATGTGGTTCAGGAGAGGGATGAGAGAACTGGAAATAAAGATGAACTCAAAATTAGAGAAGTTTGGCCCAACCAATCGGGCAGCAGAAGAAATATTTGCCAAGTGGTTATTGATGCTAAGAAAGGGCTCAAGACTTCCAGCATCCATTGTTCAGGTTAATCTTGTTTTTCATTTAATGTCATGGATCCATAAAATCTGTATCACAGTAATTTATGAAACTACATTTTTTTTTGTGCTGTTGTGCATTGGTGAGATGCATAAGATACAGTACCATGATGAAATCTCATCTCTGTAAACTACTCTGAGTCCACTGATGTATTTCTTTCCATTAAAGCTCCTTGGCCTGGCAGATTAGTTTTTTTTTTTTTTTTTAATTTGAATAATGGAAGCTATATTCATTGCAGCTGGAGATGCTTATTAAAGAAACTCACTGTCTCTTTTCTTACTTAGCTTTTTTCTTTGCCTCCAGATGTTTTAGCACATTTTTGTTTTTCTTTTTTCAAGGAAAGGATATGAAGCAAGCTTCCAGACCCCTCACAACTCACCTGCTGCATGTAAATGTTTATTCTCAGATCAGTTAATGCCAGACTGAGAAGTTGGGCTAGGAAAAGAGAACAAAGCATGAGAAGTTCCAGCCATTTGAAGTCCAAAATGAATTTGCAGGATATCTCTGAAACTATAATCTATGTCAAAGGAAAAGCAGACTATAATTAAAGGAAAGAGAAACAATAGGCTTTATCCACAGCTTTGTGTTTTCTCTGTAAAGAAGGAAGACAGTCATTCCAGGAAATAAGTAAATTGTTGAGTCATTTAATAACAAACATCATGCTGCTACTGCTAAGTCACTTCAGTCGTGTCCGACTCTGTGCGACCCCATAGACGGTAGCCCACCAGGCTCCCCCGTCCCTGGGATTCTCCCGGCAAGAACACTGGAGTGGGTTGCCATTTCCTTCTCCAATGCATGAAAGTGAAAAGTGAAAGTGAAGTCGCTCAGTCATGTCCTACTCAGCGACCCCATGGACTACAGCCCACCAGGCTCCTCCGTCCATGGGATTTTCCAGGCAAGAGTACTGGAGTGGGGTGCCATTGCCTTCTAACAAACATCATATATTATTCTTAATACGTCTCGGGGACAGGAATATCTATTTGCTCCTTGGTATCTGTTCTTTTCTTCACTCTTCTGATTTTTAGCTGGAGAAATGATCACATGGAAAAAAGATTGCATTTCCCACCCTCCCTTGGAGCTGAACTTGGCTGTATGACTAAATTCTGGGCAATAAGTTGTAAGAAGTGATACAACTGCAGAGCATCTTCATGGAAGAAGAAACATGACTGTTCTTTTCTCTTTCTTGTTGGACAGAATATGGATTTTGGATTTGGGGTCACTCACAGCTTAACCTATTCCTTAGCAATAGACTCCTACAGCCTCTGGAAGAATACCTTGAGTTTAATCAACAGTTAAAATTGTCACAATACCATTGACTAAGCAAATATCTTGGGGGTGTTACTTTCCTTCCAGTTTTGGACGGTTTGGTGTTTGAGAGTCGTGATGATGTATATAGGAGAGAGAGGACTGAGTCACAATTCATTCAATATGATGATCAAAGTAACCTGAGGGAAATTATATCAATAGAGATATAGAAGCGTGTGTGTGCTGCCACTTCAGTCACGTATGAGTCTTTGTGACCCCATGCACTGTAGCCCGGAAGTTTCCTCTGTCCATGGGTTTCTCCAGGCAAGTGGGTTGCCATTTCCTCCTCCAGGGGACCTACTCACAGCTTAACCTATTCCTTAGCAATAGACTCCTACAGCCTCTGGAAGAATACCTTGAGTTTAATCAACAGTTAAAATTGTCACAATACCATTGACTAAGCAAATATCTTGGGGGTGTTACTTTCCTTCCAGTTTTGGACGGTTTGGTGTTTGAGAGTCGTGATGATGTATATAGGAGAGAGAGGACTGAGTCACAATTCATTCAATATGATGATCAAAGTAACCTGAGGGAAATTATATCAATAGAGATATAGAAGCGTGTGTGTGCTGCCACTTCAGTCACGTATGAGTCTTTGTGACCCCATGCACTGTAGCCCGGAAGTTTCCTCTGTCCATGGGTTTCTCCAGGCAAGTGGGTTGCCATTTCCTCCTCCAGGGGACCTTCCCAACCCAAGGATTGAACCCATGTCTCTTATGTCTCCTGCACTGGCAGGGGATTCTTTACCACTGGTGCCACCTGGGAAACCCCACAGATATAGATATATCAGTTCAGTTCAGTGGCTCAGTCATGTCCAACTCTTTGCGACTCCATGGACTGCAGCACGCCAGGCCTCCCTGTCCATCACTAACTCCCTGAGTTTATTTAAACTCATGTCCATTGAGTCGGTGATGCCATCCAACCATCTCATCCTCTGCCACCCCTTTCTCCTCCTGCCTTCAATCTTTCCAGCATCAGGGTCTTTTCCAATGAGTCAGTTCTTCCCATCAGGTGGCCAAAGTACTGGAGATTCAACTTCAGCATCAGTCTTATCAATGAATATGCAGGACTGATTTCCTTTAGGATTGACAGGTTGGATCTCCTTCCTGTCCAAGGGACTTTCAAGAGTCTTCTCCAACACCACAGTTTAAAAGTATCAATTCTTCGGCACTCAGCTTTCTTTATGGTCCAACTTTCACATCCATACATGACCACTGGAAGAACCATAGCTTTGACTAGGCGGACCTTTGTTGGCAAAGTAATGTCTCTGCTTTTCAATATGCTGTCAAGGTTGGTCATAACTTTTCTTCCAAGGAGCAAGCATCTTTTACATGGCTGCAGTCACCATCTGCAGTGATCTTGGAGCCTAAGAAAATAAAGTCTCTCATTGTTTCCATTGTTTCCCCATCTATTTGCCATGAAGTGATGGGACCAGATGCCATGATCTTAATCTCCTTCCTGTCCAAGGGACTTTCAAGAGTCTTCTCCAACACCACAGTTTAAAAGTATCAATTCTTCGGCACTCAGCTTTCTTTATGGTCCAACTTTCACATCCATACATGACCACTGGAAGAACCATAGCTTTGACTAGGCGGACCTTTGTTGGCAAAGTAATGTCTCTGCTTTTCAATATGCTGTCAAGGTTGGTCATAACTTTTCTTCCAAGGAGCAAGCATCTTTTACATGGCTGCAGTCACCATCTGCAGTGATCTTGGAGCCTAAGAAAATAAAGTCTCTCATTGTTTCCATTGTTTCCCCATCTATTTGCCATGAAGTGATGGGACCAGATGCCATGATCTTAAGTTTTCTGAATGTTGAGTTTTAAGCCAATTTTTTCACTCTCTTCTTTCACTTTCATCAAAAGTCTCTTTAGTTCTTCTTCGCTTTCTGCCTTAAGGATGATGTCATCTGCATATCTCAGGTTATTGATATTTCTCCTGGCAATCCTGATTTCATATATATATAGTTATAGATATAAATATATTGCATACTTCACATATATAAAATATGGACAAATATCTACATTTAATAGCTAGATAGGACGGTAGCCTACCAGACTCCTCTGTCCATAGAATTTTCCAGGCAAGAGTACTGGAGTGGGTTGCCATTTCCTTCTCCAGGGGATCTTCCCAACCCAGGGATCGAACCTGGGTCTTCTGCATTGCAGGCAGACACTTTACCATCTGAGCTACCGGGGAATCCCCTAGATAGGTAAATGGATAGATAAAATAACATTCAGCAGAACGTTTGGTGAGCCAGGGTTCAAGAAGTAGTGGCCCTGCTACTGGCTAGTAGAAGTGTAACTGGTAACATTTTTTGGAAGCAATGTGCCAACAATTTGTATCAAAATCTTAAAAATGTTCATTCTCTTTTATACATCATGAAAACTTTAATAAAGACCTCAATTAAATCGATTTGGGAAACCAGTAGGGGGAGCTCTCATGTCCTGCAGCTATTGCAGAGTCCAGCTGGAAGAGAGACTCTTTTTCCTCTCCTGCAAGGACTCAGCCAAAGCAAAGTGACAGACTATGATAGCCCTCCCAACTTCCTTTGCTTCTCCATAAAAGTGCTCTCCTTTCCTTGCCTTGCTGGGGACTTGCACATGGCCCATCATAATTGCAGACCCTGAATTGTAACCCTCTGCTGGTCCCAAATAAACCCATCATTGCTGGAGAACTATCTGGCAGTCTTATTTGTTTCAAGTTCACAGGAGTAATTCCATTTTTAAGAATCGACTCTAAGGAAAGACACTGGACAAAGAGCGATGTCCAAAATTTTCATCGTAGCACTGGATATGGAGAAAGTTTCTGAGCCTAAGGGTTCAGACAATAAATATCATGAAATGTCAGAGTTGGCAGTGAGCTGGTGTCTTTTGCATGAGTTGATTTTCACTGAGGAAAGAGCTCTGAGAGGAAAGTTTGGCTTGTACACTGAGGGGCAGAGGTTAGGGTGAGTGATGGAGCAGGCAGTGAGGTGTCTGCCTCCAACTCGGGCCCATGAATCAGTTTACCTACAAGGAACAAAGGATTTTGTCAACACAAGCGGAAGAAGCTCTTTCTATAAATGAGACATAGAGACCTGAAAACACTGCTTTGTGCGCGGGGAAGAAGTGGAGGACTCAGTAAAGAGCCATCATCACTTGAGGAAAAACCTTGGTTGGGCTCAAGACAGTGAGACTGGAGGCATCGTTTGGAAACCGGAGAGTCTGCAGCTATGGGAGACGGAGGGCACGAGCCCGGGGTGAGGCCCCAGCTGCAGTGGTAGCGGGGAGGTGCTGCCCCCTAGTGGCCGTGCAGGCTACACAGCAAGGGGCCAGGAGTGAAGCGCAGGGAGAACCGTTTGTGAGCTCACTTGAATTCTCAGACAGAACTGAAATGGGGTGCAGATGGAGACACAAGCCAATGAGATCTGAGTTACCACTGCCTCATTGGTGGTCATAGGCCAGGGTGTTAACCATGGTGGGGAAAAAGTCTGGTCTGTCGCGTAACCTGTGGGCTCAATTTCACCTATTTATCTCCGTATCTTCCCTGTCATTTTAAAATTTCCCCTGCACCACAGGTTCTGAAGGCCTGGAAACAATATTTTACAGATTTCCTTGGCAGGAGGTATCTGTTTGGTATCACCGGGGACAGCACTTTCCAAGGTTTGCAAGGTAGGAGAAAAAGATGCTCCTGGAAGAAGCTCTAGGCAAGTGTGGGCATCAGCAAATGACTGGTGTGGGCTTTTGCCAGCAGCTCTCAGGCACTGCGGGCAGCTGATTCCAGCAATAGTGGCATCACTGCCCTGTGTTTCTAGATCTGGGGCCTTCCTGACTGTTGCTCTCTGCCAATGGGAGGTGTAAACAAGATTCTATGAGCTTTATATTCCTTGTATCCAATCCTTTCATACTGAAAAAAAAAAAAAAAACAAACAAACAAACCTTACGTTTTCATAACCAATACCTGATGGACTCAGCCTGTTGGTTAGCACTCGAGCTCCAGAATCACTCAGACTTGGTTCAATCCCGTTCTGTACTTAGTTCTGGTGAAACCTTGAGCGACTTCCCTAACCTACATAT
Organism: Cephalophus harveyi; assembly: GCA_006410635.1. Lineage (NCBI taxonomy): Eukaryota > Metazoa > Chordata > Mammalia > Artiodactyla > Bovidae > Cephalophus > Cephalophus harveyi. The sequence continues at coordinate 46,911 of SJYT01066554.1, forward strand.
GCCCAATTTCTTCATCTTTAAAATGGCTTAATAAAATCACTTACCTCATAGGACTGTAACATGGGTAAAATTATATGGTATATAGTATAATAGCATCCATAAACATTAGGTGGCATCATTATTGAATATTGCACAACCATTGAGTTGAGGTGGTTGAATTGTAGGTGGAAAAGGGAAGAAAAAAATGACCTATACAAAATAATCCCAACTGTCTGAAATATATAAATTGAAATACACCAAAATGTTTTCTCTGTAGGTGATGGGTTTACAGCTGATTCAGTTTCCTTCTGTATCTCTTTCTTGTAGCTTTAAAATGATCTATATAATAAGAATATGTGTACTACTTTATAAAAGTAATAACATGAATGTTATTAAAATAGGGAAATTTGTTAAGTATACATTCAGTACTCAGCTTTGCTCACAATTCAATGTCCCATGTAAGCACACTAAAATAATATGATCTTCTTGACATTTAATATGCATCATCTTTGTTTAGTTCTTTTCCCACATGTCCGAAGACAAGCAAACATTGTGATAATACCAGATCTGAGAACAGTAAAGCTCCAGTTCAGGAAATTTGCAAAAGATGAACCCTGGAGGTGGCAGAAAAGTTCGTGGGATTCTTCTGGGGAGACTGCTTCACTCTTACTGCAAATAGGAGGAGAATCGATTCCTGAGTCAGCTGTGGCTTGATATTTATTCAGAAGAGGTTTCAAGGGTCTGTGTTGTCTATTTGTGTTTTAGTTTTCTCTTAAATTCTTTTCACTCACTTTGGCTGTCAGTCTGCAAGACTGGAGTGGCCATACTCCAGGTTTATGCCTCCTGTTGTCACAGAGTAATTAGTGATAGTAGTAATCCCTTTTGCTTTCAAAAATGTCTCCGTTTATATAACAATATATGTACTCTCTGTAAGACCTATTCAAATAGCAGCAACTCTTGGACCTTAATAAATAAAGGTCTATAACTTGGACTGCAAGGAGATCCAACCAGTCCATTCTGAAGGAGATCAACCCTGGGATTTCTTTGGAAGGAATGATGTTAAAGCTGAAACTCCAGTACTTTGGCCACCTCATGCGAAGAGTTGACTCATTGGAAAAGACTCTGATGCTGGGAGGGACTGGGGGCAGGAGGAGAAGGGGACGACCGAGGATGAGAAGGCTGGATGGCATCACGGACTCGATGGACGTGAGTCTGAGTGAACTCCAGGAGTTGGTGATGGAAAGGGAGGCCTGGCGTGCTGTGATTCATGGGGTCGCAAAGAGTCGGACACGACTGAGCAACTGAACTGAACTGAACTGAATAAACAAACAAACAAAAAAAACTGCTTAGAATTGGTCCTTAGTCAACTACCTGAGAAGAATAGCATCTATTTTGTTTTTGTCTTTTGAAAAGTTTTTGTTTGTTTTTAATTGAGGTATAACAGACATATAGCATTATATTAGCACATCTGAAACTGATATCATGTTGTATGTTTTGTTTTTTGGCGAGCTTCTTGGCTTGAGAGGTTGCAGCTCACTTACAGTCTCCCCAAAACCATCATACCCTATATTTTCCTTTCTCTAATTAGGAATAAGTTGGAATCCTAGGGTATCTCTTTGAAAAACAAGTACTGTATTAAAAAAAAATAGTTTCTTGTGTGCCTGTGTACCTATCTATATCTGTTTAACAAACCCACCTGCTAGGAAATTCCAAGCAGTCATATGAAATGTAACCCTATAATCACATTTTATTTTTCTCTATGTCACCAGGGTTGAATACTGTGGCAACTTGTAGAAATTAAACAAATGCCGATTGAATGGAACAGAATTTGCTGTGAGTTACTAATGAATAGGTGGTAAAAGAGTTCATTATTTGAGCTAATCTATTAGTCATTTTCTCACCAAAGCAAACTTGGGTCTGCTTGCCCTGTCACATTAGGACCACTCTGCTGACACTGAGATGTGGTGAAGAAAAGTGCAGTGTTATTGCAAGGTGCCCAACATGGGGCCAAGCAAGGAGAACGGGCAGCTGATGCTCAAGCTCCCCAAACCACACCCCGCCCCCCAGTGCCTTTCAGGGAACAGGCTTTTAGAGACAATACGAGAGAGAGTGTCATGGGTTACATGATTGGCTCATGGACGTTCTTCTGATTGGCTGTTAGTGAGGTAAACGGGTAGTATTTGGAGAGTTAACATCATCCTTCTTCTGGTTCCAACCAACCTAAGGACTGTGAGCTTATGGTCAGCATGCAGTTGACTTCTGGGTGAGTGGGGGTTTTAGACCCCACCCAACACTCTGGGATATGACTCAGAATATTATCTATAGCCTTGAGGAGGATCTAAACATTCCTGACTTTGCCTCATGGCTAAACTATTATTATTTTGTCTTGTTTGCCAGTTTTTTCTTTGTTTAAGCATTTTTTCACTTCTCTGACTAAATGTAGTCTTTGGAACTCAGGGAAGACTCAGGAGGCTAAAGCTTTTCTGCAAATAAGAAACAGGGGTGATGGGGAGGAGGGATTCATCGGTCACAAGAAGGCCTCCCAGGTTCCTTCTTGGTTTCAGTTTCTGTGTATGCTGTTTCCCAATCAACATCCTGAGAATAAATATTGTTTTGGTGAGAATTTTTGTTTACTTTTTAATTTCCTTTTTATTTCTTCATCGTATTTGGAATAGAGTCAGCATAGAGCAGATGCATTTATCAATTGGGCTGTATGCCGAGATAAAAAGTCATTAACATGAGATGCTGCCTTGGAGTTTTAGTGTACTACAAAAGATAAAATACATACACAGCATGTTTTTGACTTGCTGGTGCATAATCTTGATAACCTACCACATGCATCTGCATTTTCTCTCCATCACCCATGCCTCCTCTCTTCCCCCTTCTACATAAGCTTGTAGATTTCTTAGCTGCAAGATGGAGTGCCAATTTATCTGAGGAAGATATTTTCATAAAGATGTGAAGGGGAAAGTGATGGAGCCCATTCCTAAAAAGTTCTACAAAAGCTCGTGGAAAGCTAAACAAGACAATCCCTGCTTGATGAGTGCTCGATGAGTGCTATAGGATCTTTAAAGGGAAAAGAGGTGAAATGAGCTGTGGAGTCACAAAGAGAGGTCACTTACAGGAAGTGAGCATGAACTAGGTCTTGAGTGTTGAGATGAGCAGGAGGATGACTTTTCCTAGGAGGACCACACTCTGTAGACAAAGCTTAGCACCCCCTGCCACAGAAATTCTAGGACTCTCAGTGGGGCACAAAAGCAACAGTATTATCCCACACTCAGAAGCAGAGGAGAGAGTCACATGGATGCAACTGGGAGATGCTCCAGTGGTGACTGCATGGAACAGTGGGTGCTTGTGTGAGCCAAAGTTTACATGGGGCCCTTGCCCAGTGCATTGTCTTCACTCACATCTCCTAAGACTAGAATTAACCCCAGACGGTAATGGCAGTGGGAAGAGAAGACTCCAAATTGATTGAGAATGCCTTGCACAATCCTAATCAATTGGGGCTTGAAATTAGCATTTACTAGGGATTTGAAAAACAACTTGTAAAATAAAGGAGACTAGGTTCCTTGTACACTTATGTTTGTAGACTGAGTTGTATACTTGCTATTTGTGTCTCTGTGACAATCGTTGGAAATGACAAACTCACCAACTGTGCATGCTGCTGGCTTGGGAAGGGGACAGGAGAGGCTCTTGTCTCTGGGGCCCATCCTCAGTCCTGTTGTACACTTGACTTCTCACAAGCTGGCTTGCAAGGCACAGCTGTCGCATGGAGAACCTCAAGTCACAAACTGAGCAATGTAGGTCTGCACACTTTCCTATTGCCACAGTAAACTCAATGCAGACTTTACCCAATCCTGCAAAATTGGATAGTAAATCTCAGAAGGGCAGCCAGCATTATCTGTCAGATGGTTAACTTACTCTTTGCCTCAGCACCTATGAACCAGATGAACAATTTTCCCTGTGATGCTTAATCTGATGGCTCCATTCCCATCATAAGCCTCTTTTAAGAAGAGGTGTTAGAGCAGACAAAATGCAAAAGGGTGCTGGGGCAACATGTATTCCAGAAATCAATACGCAGAATATCTTTATTTGTATAACCAAGTGACTTTAGACATCATCGTACATTTTCAAAAATAAATATATATTCTTTGTTTTGAGGAAAAGTTCTCATTATTAAAATTCTGGGACCCCCAGTGGGGCACCAAAGCACCAGTATTATCCCATACTCAGAAGAGAGTATCCCATCTCAGGAGAGAGTCACGTGGATGCAACTGACGGATGTCCCAGTGGTGACTGCATGGAACAGCGGGTGCTTGTGTGAGCCATAAATACCTCAGATTTATGTGCCTTTCTTGCCAAAATCAGTTGGTGAGCTAATTTCCTACACAAAGTGGTTCTGCCTTGCAAAAGGCAAGGGCATGCCTGTGGCATGAAATAGCAGCAGGACCAACCTGCTATCAGAAACACACTGTGAATATTAGCCTGGAAAAATAGGCAGGCTGTGTCATCATAAATCTCCCTTTTTCAATTCTTTTTGAAATAGAAGTTGGCCAGTCCAGTTCAAATCACCCATGGATCATTTTTAGACATCTCCTGGGTAGAGATAAAAATCTCACTAAAATTGGAATTATTGAACGGCATTTGTGATTTGTCCCTTTTCCCAGCATCTCAGGGTCGTAATGGAATCCACCAATCATAGCAACTGGCCACTTAGTCACTGGAAGTGAAGGTGAAAAGTTCCCATTATGTTGAAGCAGGACAGAAACTGAAAATGTCAGCTTGCATTTTCTGTTTTATTGTTTTTCTTTTTCTTGTGGCTGGAGATGAGGATGTGGACTAGGAAGGGGTCAGTCTCTGAAGGAAGTTTCTAGAATTACTTAAAAAAAAGAACAAACCCCGTAGTGGTAGATGCTTTGTATCCTGTGCATGCTAAGTCACTTCAGCCATGTCCGACTCTTTCCTATCCCGTGGACTGTAATCCCCCAGAATCCTCTGTCCATGAGATTCTCCAGGCAAGAATACTGGAGTGGGTTGCCATTCCCTCCTCCAGGGGACCTTGCCAACCCAGGGATAGAACCTGCATCTCCTGCTTTGTAGGTGGATTCTTTACCACTGAGCCACAAGTGAAGCCCCAGATGCTTTGCATCATGTGTACTATCAGTTCAGTTCAGTCGCTCAGTCGTGTCGGATTCTTTGTGACCCCATGAACCGCAGCACACCAGGCCTCCCTGTCCATCACCAGCTCCCGGAGTCCACCCAAACCCATGTCCATCGAGTCGGTGATGCTGTCCAACTATCTCATCCTCTGTCATCCCCTTCTCCTCCTGCCCCCAATCTTTCCCAGCATCAGGGTCTTTTCAAATGAGTCGGTTCTTTGCATCAGGTGGCCAAAGTAATTTCACTTTATCTTGTTTATTTATTTCAATCTAATCAACAATAATATCTTAAATCTGTAGTTTTAGCATTTACTACTCTTAGAGCAAGATGCACAATTATATATATTCATTATTTTTTAAAAAATCATAGAGGCAGAGGGGAAAGTTAGATAGAAATAGCAGCAACTCTGTGATAACTCTGAATGGTAACTGTAGATGATTTTTGTTTTCTCCATTTTTCTTTGGTGTGTGTTCTAAATTTATCATTATTATCATAAGTTTTACCTTTTATTTTTTTTGGGGGGGTGAAATTTGTAAGTGTCTGTGAGAAAAAAAAATACTTTAAAACCATCTATTAACCATGAGTATTGGTATATATGGGGGGTTCTCAAGGCAAGAATACTGAAGTGGTTTGCCATTCGCTTCTCCAGTGGACCACATTCTGTCATGGCATCTGGTCCCATCACTTCATGGGAAGTAGATGGGGAAACAGGGGAAACAGTGTCAGACTTTATTTTGGGGGGCTCCAAAATCACTGCAGATGGTGATTACAGCCATGAAATTAAAGGATGCTTACTCCTTGGAAGGAAAGTTATGACCAACCTAGATAGCATATTCAAAAGCAGAGACATCACTTTGCCAACAAAGGTCCGTCTAGTCAAGGCTATGGTTTTTCAAGTTGTCATGTATGGATGTGAGAGTTGGACTGTGAAGTAAGCTGAGTGCTGAAGAATTGATGCTTTTGAACTGCGGTGTTGGAGAAGACTCTTGAGAGTCCCTGGGACTGCAAGGAGATACAACGAGTCCATTCTAAAGGAGATCAGTCCTGGGTGTTCATTGGAAGGCCTGATGCTGAAGCTGAAACTCCAATACTTTGGCCACCTCATGAGAAGAGTTGACTCATTGGAAAAGACCCTGATGCTGGGGGAGGGGGGGGATTGTGGGCAGGAGGAGAAGGGGACGACAGAGGATGAGATGGCTGGATGGCATCACCGACTTGATGGACATGAGTTTGAGTGAACTCCGGGAGTTGGTGATGGACAGGGAGGCCTGGCGTGCTGTGATTCATGGGGTCGCAAAGAGTCAGACACAACTGAGCAACTGAACTGAACTGATTGGTAGATATGGGACTTTTTCCTGGTGGTGATAAGGAATCTGCCTACCAGTGAAGGAGATGCTAGAGACACAGGTTTGATCCATTGGTAGGAATCCCTGCGGAGGGAAATGGCCACCCACTCCAGTATTCCAGAATGTTTCAGTATTCTTGCCTGGGAAATTCCATGGATAGAGGAATCTGGAGGGCTACAGTCCATGGTGTCCCAAAGAATCGGACATGACTGAGTGACTGAGCACTCTTGCATTGGGATATATACAGAACTGACTGGCAATATGAAATATGGAGCAAAAATTGAAAAAAAAAAAAAAAAACCATGGTTTATATCAGACTGAATGAATTGGTCATAGCCCAGTTGGATCAACAGTGATAGACAATGGAATGTTCCTAGGTTCTACCTATTCTCTGCAAAGATCCCTATACTATTATTACACATTTTGTATTTGATTGTGGGTTTGCACATAGATCAAATTCTATCACTGATAAGATAGAACAGAGGCACAGTGGGGTGTCTGTAAATGTACCTCATCTTTGGAAGTGGCAGTGTACCTCTCTGCCACCAAATAAGTATGAATTTGCATCCAGTGATTCATGGAAATACCAAGTAGCCTGAAAAAGGGATGATGTCAGGGAAATGGAGAGAATAAAGGAAAACTTGCAGAGATTACATCATTGACACTGAGGTATATGCAGAATTTTTTTTTTTTTTTAACTTTTCTGTTTGGAGGTTGTAGGTAGAAGGTTGTCACTGAAGTCAGGTTGCAGTGAGACTGCAGAAAATTGGGACAGAGTCTGAAATTGAAAAAAAAAAAGAGCTCTTTGTGATGACTAGACTCTGAATGGGAGGGGAGTCACAGCGTCCACATTCTTTGTGAGAATGGGTGCTTTGGAACATGACTTAACTCAGCCATCCTGATAGGCATGTATGAGGTTTAGGGGAAAAGAGGTTGCACAAACCTGCTACAAGTTTGCCCTCTATTTAACACTCAGGGACCAAGCAATCCTTTTGTTGCATCCTCCCCACTCTTGGTTACTCATAATTATAAGGAGTGCACCTTCTCCCTCTTACAGCCAAAGAGTAAGGTAACTTACCTGAACATGGACCCAGGTATGTCAGCCTCACCTCGTGGTAATGGAGACAAGTGAGAGACAGGACTCTGCTCAGAACACACCCCTCAACACCCTGGATGAACAGCTCTGCTGGCTGGAAGGGCGGCTGAGCTCCTGCAGCAACAGAGGCCACAGCAATGTGGGCGCAGAACTTCCCTGGTAGAGCAGGACTCCCACGGTGGTTGTAAGAGATCTCTTGGGGAGTCTCTACACAGAGACTTTGAAGATTACATCATGAGTCAGTACTACCAAAGACTCCTCTTTGCTGCAGTCCTCTCCAGAATTAAAAAATCCCAACCTTCAGTTCTTGCAAATGTTCACACTCTCTGTCATTACCTGTGCTACAGCTCTTGCTGATTTCAATATCCAGAAGTGCCTCAGCATGCACACACGTGGACTATTTTCTCAAACACTGGCCAGCTCTCCTCCCATATTTTAAACATACCTAGACCCTTAATCCAATGACCATCTTCTAGCTACATACTCTAGATACATCTCATCCATTGCATTGGTCTTCTAGTCATCATATCTTATATTTTTGTTAAAAAATAAAATTATTTATTTACTTATTTATTTTTGACGGCACTTGGTCTTCATTGCGGCATGTGGGATCTTTAGTTGTGGCATGCAAGCTCTTTGTGGCAGCATACGGGGTCTAGTTCCCTGACCAGGGATCTGTGAACCCTGGCCCCCTGCACTGGGAGCAGAGTTTTAGCCACTGAACTACCAGGGACATCCCCAGTTTTAACCACTGGACCACCAGGGAAGTCCCCATCATAACCTATCTTTGTATCTCATTCGTTTTAGTACCCTGATTCCAGTACTTCTGTCACCCCACTCCACCTCAAATATTGACTTAGCTACTTCTCCGCTGGTTTTCAGTTCCTAAGGTGCTCACTTACCTCTTTTCCCGTTGCTCTCACCCCCTAACATACACCAAAGCTCCTTTACTCCTTTGCTGCTCCTTCAATCTCATCACATTTTCTAGTCCCATCATTCTTCTACTCTCCTAAATGTTGACTTCCTGCTTTCTTCTCTCTCCTCAAACTAACCAGATCTTTCTCCTCCTTTCTCCTCTCAGCTGATGACCTTGAAAAAACAAAATCAGTCAGAAGCAAGGTATCCCATTCTCCTGTCACCAAATCTACCAACCCACATACAAAGGCCCTTAGAACCTTTCCCTTACATGGTTTATATCAGACTGAATGAATTGGTCATAGCCCAGTTGGATCAACAGTGATAGACAATGGAATGTTCCTAGGTTCTACCTATTCTCTGCAAAGATCCCTATACTATTATTACACATTTTGTATTTGATTGTGGGTTTGCACATAGATCAAATTCTATCACTGATAAGATAGAACAGAGGCACAGTGGGGTGTCTGTAAATGTACCTCATCTTTGGAAGTGGCAGTGTACCTCTCTGCCACCAAATAAGTATGAATTTGCATCCAGTGATTCATGGAAATACCAAGTAGCCTGAAAAAGGGATGATGTCAGGGAAATGGAGAGAATAAAGGAAAACTTGCAGAGATTACATCATTGACACTGAGGTACATGCAGAATTTTTTTTTTTTTTAACTTTTCTGTTTGGAGGTTGTAGGTAGAAGGTTGTCACTGAAGTCAGGTTGCAGTGAGACTGCAGAAAATTGGGACAGAGTCTGAAATTGAAAAAAAAAAAAAAAAGAGCTCTTTGTGATGACTAGACTCTGAATGGGAGGGGAGTCACAGCGTCCACATTCTTTGTGAGAATGGGTGCTTTGGAACATGACTTAACTCAGCCATCCTGATAGGCATGTATGAGGTTTAGGGGAAAAGAGGTTGCACAAACCTGCTACAAGTTTGCCCTCTATTTAACACTCAGGGACCAAGCAATCCTTTTGTTGCATCCTCCCCACTCTTGGTTACTCATAATTATAAGGAGTGCACCTTCTCCCTCTTACAGCCAAAGAGTAAGGTAACTTACCTGAACATGGACCCAGGTATGTCAGCCTCACCTCGTGGTAATGGAGACAAGTGAGAGACAGGACTCTGCTCAGAACACACCCCTCAACACCCTGGATGAACAGCTCTGCTGGCTGGAAGGGCGGCTGAGCTCCTGCAGCAACAGAGGCCACAGCAATGTGGGCGCAGAACTTCCCTGGTAGAGCAGGACTCCCACGGTGGTTGTAAGAGATCTCTTGGGGAGTCTCTACACAGAGACTTTGAAGATTACATCATGAGTCAGTACTACCAAAGACTCCTCTTTGCTGCAGTCCTCTCCAGAATTAAAAAATCCCAACCTTCAGTTCTTGCAAATGTTCACACTCTCTGTCATTACCTGTGCTACAGCTCTTGCTGATTTCAATATCCAGAAGTGCCTCAGCATGCACACACGTGGACTATTTTCTCAAACACTGGCCAGCTCTCCTCCCATATTTTAAACATACCTAGACCCTTAATCCAATGACCATCTTCTAGCTACATACTCTAGATACATCTCATCCATTGCATTGGTCTTCTAGTCATCATATCTTATATTTTTGTTAAAAAATAAAATTATTTATTTACTTATTTATTTTTGACGGCACTTGGTCTTCATTGCGGCATGTGGGATCTTTAGTTGTGGCATGCAAGCTCTTTGTGGCAGCATACGGGGTCTAGTTCCCTGACCAGGGATCTGTGAACCCTGGCCCCCTGCACTGGGAGCAGAGTTTTAGCCACTGAACTACCAGGGACATCCCCAGTTTTAACCACTGGACCACCAGGGAAGTCCCCATCATAACCTATCTTTGTATCTCATTCGTTTTAGTACCCTGATTCCAGTACTTCTTTCACCCCACTCCACCTCAAATATTGACTTAGCTACTTCTCCGCTGGTTTTCAGTTCCTAAGGTGCTCACTTACCTCTTTTCCCGTTGCTCTCACCCCCTAACATACACCAAAGCTCCTTTACTCCTTTGCTGCTCCTTCAATCTCATCACATTTTCTAGTCCCATCATTCTTCTACTCTCCTAAATGTTGACTTCCTGCTTTCTTCTCTCTCCTCAAACTAACCAGATCTTTCTCCTCCTTTCTCCTCTCAGCTGATGACCTTGAAAAAACAAAATCAGTCAGAAGCAAGGTATCCCATTCTCCTGTCACCAAATCTACCAACCCACATACAAAGGCCCTTAGAACCTTTCCCTTTTTTCATTTACAAAGGATCAACCATCCTTGTTCCTTTTTACAGATACTTGTTCACTGGAACTCAGCTCTCACATTCTCAGGAATCTCACTTCTGCAATTATCTCCTCTCTCTTGCATTTATTTATTTATTTTTCTTTTTTACTGTAATATCTCCCATATTTAAGAAAGAGAGGGAGGGAGGGAGGAAAGAGGAGAGGAGGACAGGAGAAGAAAAAGGAAGGAAGGAAGAAGAGAAGGAAAGAAGGGAGGGAGGGGAGGAGAGAGGAAAGGAGGGAGGGACTTCCTCCAGCTATTGTCCCATGTTTTCTGCTATTCATTATGGCTAATTTCTTCCTTACTGCTAAGAGTTTTTCCTGACCACACTCTCCACTTTCTCTTCTTCCATTCTTCCTTTCACTATTCTGATCAGATTTGAGTCCTTAGTACTCCATTAATTAATGTCTGTATAGTCAAAGCTATGGTTTTTCCAGTAGTCATGTATGGATGTGAGAGTTGGACCATAGAGAAGGCTGAGCGTTGAAGAATTGATGCCTTTAAATCATGGTGCTAGATAAGACTCTTGAGAGTCCCTCGGACAGTAAGGAGATCAAACCAGTCAATCCTAACAGAAATATCAAATCAAACCAGCCAATCCTGAATATTCACTAGCAGGACTGATGCTGACGCTGAAGTTCCAATATTTTGGCCACCTGATGTGAAGAGCTGACTCATTAGAAAATACCCTGATACTGGGAAATACTGAAGGCAGGAGGAGAAGGGGATGACAGAGGACAAGATGCTTGGATGGTGTCACTGAGTCAATGGACATCAGTTTGAGCGAGCTCCAGGAGATGGTGAAGGACAGGGAAGCCTGGCATGCTGCAATCTATGGGGTCCCAAAGACTCAGACTTGACTGAGCGGCTGAACAGCTCCATTAATATTGTTCTTATCAATGGCATCAGCCACCTCCATGTTGTCAAACCCATTAACCAATTTTCAGTTTTATTTCTTCATTTGTATCTGAACATTTTGACTAGTCACTCACTCCTTTAAACAGTTACTTCAGATGCGCCCCGCCCCACCAACCCCCAAGAATACCACTCCCTTAGCTCATCTGACATACTTGGTGCCCCTTCTCAATCTCCACTCTGGTTTCTCCCTTCTCCCTGACTGTTATTATTTTAAAGGCTCCAAGAGTCAGTCCTTGGAAGTTTTTCCTTCTCTATGCACATTCTCTCTGAAAGGAACCTCATACAAGCCATGATTTTAAATACCACATTTGTGAGGATGACTCCTGAAGTTATATCTCAAACACCTGAACTCTAAGCTTCTAAATCTGTCTCTTTTACATTTTAACTTTTTAACTTGGATGTCTAATCTGTCGTTCAATTGCTCGGTAGTATCCGACTCTTTGTGACCACATGGACTGCAGCATACCAGGCTTCCCTATCCTTCACTATGTCCCTGAGTTTGCTCAAACACATGTCCATTGAGTTGATGATACCATCCAACCATCTCCTCCTCTGTTGCCCGCTTCTCCTTTTGTCTTATATCTTCCCCAGCATCAAGGTCTTTTTCAGTGAGTCAGCTCTTGGCATCAGGTGGCCAAAACATTGGCGCTTCAGCATCAGTCCTTCCAATGAATACTCAGGATTGATTCCTTTAGGATTGATTGACTAGTTTGATCTCTTTGTAGTCTAAGGGACTCTAAAGAATCTTTTCAGCACCATGATTTGAAAGCATCAATTCTTTGGCTCTCATGAAGTTTAGTCGTTTATTAAAGGCCACACAGACAGTGAGCCTGCAAGCTGAAATTCAAGGTTAGGGCTACCTGACTCCAACCAAGACAGCCTCCCAAGAAAATTAGTTAAATCATGTCTCACTGTACAAAGTTTTATTTATTCTATTCCTCTCAAATCAGAGTTAATGGTCTTAAAAACCATGTTGAATTCCTTGAGCCTATGTATGTCCACAAGATCTGTGCAATTCAAAAATAAAAATAAGACATGTTTCTGCAAGATCTTGGTTTCCTCACATTTGCCCCAGCTTTAAAGAATACAACCCCCTTGTTCCACAAGCTGAAATAAACACATTTCAGAAAAATTAAAAATTCCAGAGCTTACATAAATCCAATTCAATGTCAAGATTAGAAGGGTAGGAATATGTAAGATAGATGACACTAATTCATCTAAATCTCTCTCTTCTTCCAGAGCATAATACACTTACTGCACGTATTCACAGCAATCTGCATGATATATTAGGGTAATCACAGGATAGCTATACCTTCTAAAATCGTGGTTTTGTTCAAAAGTTGTACACATAAATGTAATCAAGGAAAGGATAAACTACATATTTACATCTAAGCTCATCTCAATGTCAAGAGACTCTGTTTTTACAATTTCCCTTCTTCTATCTCTTCCTTTATGTGTTAGAATACTTCCCGGTATACTTATGAGCTTATGGACACAGTGATGACTCCAAGATGCTCTGAGCACATTAGTTCATGCTGGGTGGGGGAGAGGGGAGGGGAGAAAGGAACAAAAAGAAAAAGTAATGCCTGGGGCAATGACAGCATGATCTACCCCTCCAAAAAAACGCATTCAGAAATTTATTACCAAGCCCCCATGATGTCTTTCCTTTTGAAAGTTCTGAATGTAGAGAGAGCTATATAGAAGATATTGCTTCTCTTGTATATATGTACCACAACTTCTTTATCCTTTCCTCTGGTTCAAGAAGGAGGGGACTGATGTCTGATTTATGTTGTTATATGGCAGAAGCAAGCACAATATTGTAAAGCAATTATCCTCCAATTAAAAATAAACAATTAAAAAAAAATTTTTAAAAAGAAGTCAAGTATTATAATCACATGCACATTAAAAAAAAAACAACAACAACAGTGATAACAACAGCAAAAAAGGAAACTAAGAAAGAACCTAAGAAATAATTTTGAAGGACAAAATTAATATGAGCTTTTTCAAGTGGTGATAAAGGAAATATTCTGAGCACAAAATTATTTTATAATGAGTCATTTGATTGTTTGTTATAGGTAAATTGAGTTAAACTCCCATCCTTTTGATTGGAAATACTTATGCCAAAATGGTCCTACTGATGTAGAATTTGTGTACTTTTTTTAAAGCTAGAAATCACTTAGGGATTTTTTAGTCTATTTGAATCTATTACATGTATTTCAAATGAGGAAATGAGGTAAAGTGATCTGTCTATATAGGTTTCAGTGGGAACAAAACCCACTTTCTCTGATATTCAACATAAAAGACTGTTCGTTTATCCCTTCACATAATAAATAATTTATTATTATTTATTTATTTACTTTTTATTTATTATTTATTTATTATTTTTTATTTAGGGGAATAAAAAATAATGCTTATTGCAAGGATCACACCCATTACTTAGAAAGATAAGCAAGAGCATCTCTAGTCTTCTCTTCTGAATTCCAGAAGGTAAGGGAAGAGACAGTGGGGCTGAGGATGAGTGTCATTGCCAAGATTACCACTGGAAATGAGAATAAATATCCCGCAGCAAACCAGTCCTAACTCCAAGTTGGGATTCAGCAAAAACCCAATTTGAAACTTTAAAATAAAGAATGCACCCTGACATGATCATGACCCAAGAGGAAAAAAGTTGATTCAGTTTTCTAAGCTTATTGGTGAGCATCAACACAGGGTAGCATCAGAAAGATCAACTTTCTGTTCTTAATCTGCAGCTATCTTTACAAAATAATTTTAAGTTCCTTGCAGTAAATTCCTGTAGAATTCCTCCCCCAGGATCTGTTGTGAAGCCTATAAACAGTAAAAAGGATACAGAGTACAAACTCTGAATACACTCATTCATTATTTTTCAACAGGAAGATTTTTTTTAAAAAAAAGCACAATCTATTTGTGCATAAAACAATTGCTGTTGTTTAGTCACTCAGTTGTGTCTGACTGTCTTGTGACCCCATAGACTGTAGCCTGGCTCGGCTCCTCTGTCCATGGGATTTCCCAGGCAAGAATACTGAAGCGGGTTTCTATTTCCTTCCCCAGGGGATTTTCCCAAACCAGGGATCAAGCCAGTGTCTCTTGCTTGGCAAGTGAATTCTTTACTACTTTAAACCTGGGAAGCCCTGCATAAAACAATATATCATGTTAATTTAGTGAGCTGAAGTTAGAAATCACTGTACCTTCCGAAGAGTGTTGTGGATTGCCCTATCTATTCACAAGTCCTTGAGTTAGCTTTGCTAATTGAGGATGATTGGACTCTCATCATGATATTAAGAGTTTTGTATTTCATTCAGGTCACAGGGCTTCGAGAGTATCTGAGCTTCAAGCACACAGTGTTTACCATGTCTAGAGAGAGAACATGAACACAAGAGTTACTGCAGTTTTGCTTGTAAGTTAGTAAAGCCCATCCCATTCAGGTTCTGAGAAAGCAAAGGATCTGTCTAGAGGACAAGTTGGCAATCAATTAGAAAGAATTTATCCACTGTTTCCATTACCCGAGGAACCTAGTGTTCTGCTTTATAGGGAATAGACAATACAGGGTTGTGACCAACCATTATTTACATCTAATCTAATTATACAAATAATAAATATTCAATTCAGAGTAGTTGAGGAACACAGAAGACAGAATTGGACTAGAATCAGGAGTTCTGGTTGAGTTTTTTGACTACGAAGCCTGGGGTAAACGGCTTATTTTTTTTTATGCACTTGTAACCATTGTAAACATTTCTACCTTTCTACCTCATCTCACTCGACTTTTTCTGTGACGCCTCAGTGAATAATACAAGTAAAAATGTTGTAAAAAGACATATGTAAACGACTATTTGGCATTGTTTCTTATTTTCGAGGCATCAAGATAATAGGCCAAGGTTGTATGTTAAGAGTATATCATGATCTTTTCATTTCTATGTCATTTTCCTGTGCTTGTTGATCTTACTTTTGACAAGATAGATGGAGAAGCACTTCATTGGTTAGGAGGAAAAATATTTCCAAACTCTTAATCTTTCATCTTTAGCCATGAAGCTATTCATTATTGGAACCACACAAGTGATTATGATTAATATCATATCAACTCTATGAAATTAATTTTTCAAGGTGAATGTGATGAGAAATAAGCTATCTTCTTTCATTTCTAGCTACCCTAAATCTCTCAACTTTCAAATAATCTGCTCCCTCTAAATTTTATCAGATTTAACTCTCCTGTGTTCTTAATGGATTCCAGTCTTAAATGTGATAAAAAAGAGAGCAAACTAAGCAATGACTTTTTTCAAATGTTTAGCATATCTAAAAATACACATAAGTTAACAGCTAAGAGAATATTCAAGACCTGAACACATGAGAATATTCACTATCCAGATCAAGAAACAACTAACTAATCTTTAAACTTCAAGTTTATCTTGAAGTCAATGTTTTCTTTACTAAACATTATAAATCTATTATATAGATTGTAAACTTTTAATATATTTACATTCAATCCTATAAATATAAGTTTTAATCCAAATATACAAAGCACAGTTTCTTTGGCAAACATCAAAGGATTGTTGTTCTTGATGAAATGCAACCAACCTAACCATTAGGTTCCTTTGTTGTTGTCAAACAAAATATTTAAATAATCTTAATTCCCTGAGACCCAAGATAATTTCTTTCAAACATGCCACAAAATTTGAATACTGTAATGAGATCATATGGAGAAGGAAATGGCAACCCACTCCAGTATTCTTGCTTGGAGAATTCCACAGACAGGGAAGCCTGGTGGGCTATGGTTCGTAGGATCACAAAGTGTCAGACATGACTGAGCACACAGCACAATGAGATAATAAGGTAGGGACTTCCAATTGAGGAAGAAAATCTCAAAAATTATTACAATAATCATGACACTACACTAATAATCAGTTTGCCTGCTCTGTTTACAATGAAGAATACATTCTAGGATCTACATTTAGCCCAAATGGAAAGTTAATGTCTTAGATGTATATAACCACTTTTTCTTTCAATTTATTTTGATGTGAATATACCTCAAAGGCCAAAAGTACATCTCTTTCATAAAGTTGTCCTAAGCAATTGAAGATTTTGGGAAGATTGATTTAATTGCTTAAATTAGTGGTGCCAGGAGTGCAGAGAAAAGGATTCATGCTACAGGTTCTTCTGCTCACGATTGTGTGTCGTGGGTCTGCAGCCCACTCACTAATGGGCTGCTGGTCTGTGGCGGGAGACAGTGATCTGTCCATGGAATACACGAGGCACCCGTGATGTTCAACCTCAGCTGAATGTCCCAGAGATTTGCTTGGATATCCACAGTTCCTTGGGACTTGTATTTCCTACTGGAGTGGGCACAGCTATGTGATGCTGTGATGAGGCCAATCATGGGAAATGGTTCTAAATAAGTTATATTAATTTGATGGTGGGATACATTACCCAGATACCCCTGACATCCCAATGGAACTCCAGTTGTCCTCTGAATAATTTCCAACTCTTCAAAATGACATTTTCATTCATGCTTCACTGCTTCTCCTTTCTTCTTTCCTACCTGGTCTCCTGGCTATAGTCCCTACTCATCTAGCACATATTTGTTGAAAGTTTGCATTGTGCCAGGCACTCTGCCAGACTCTGATATACAGTTGCGAGTTGAGCAAAAATGGGCCTTGCCTTCTAGAATTTATGGTTCTGTGGGAGAGGCAAATCAATCCAGTAACCCTCAAAAATATCTCGGTCTCTTACACCTGCACCCCTTTTTGGTTATATCATTTCTCCTCTTTGGCTTTTAAGTGCTACTCATCCTCCATGGATAGGTTGAAATAGTTTTACCCGTAGCATGAGCTTTCCATTTTTTTTTTTAAAAAGAGTTATTTATTTTTAGATTTTTAGCTGCATTAGGTCTTCATTGCTGCATGTGGACTCTCTCCAGTTTTTGTGAGCAGGTGTGTGCACTGCTGATCCAGGTGCACGGGCCTGTCGTTGTGGTGGATGCTTTTGCAGAGCACGGGTTCTAGGCTCACAGTGTTCCATAGTTGCTGCATGAGGGCTCAGTAGCTGCAGCTCTCAGACTCTAGAGCACAGGCTCAGTAGTTGTGGCACAGGGCTTAGTTGCTCTGCGGCACATGTCTCCTGCATTGGCAGGTGGAGTCTTAACCACTAAACCACCAGGAAAGCCCCTGGCCCAAGCTTTCCTTGACTTACTCCAGTCAGCCCACAGTAATTCCTGCACCTTCTCTGAAGCCCATACACCACAGACCCTACCAGAGTCGCAGAATAATCTAAATGCATGCCCCATGGCTCGGTGGTAAAGAATCTACCTCCAATGTAGGAGATGCAGGTGGTGTGGGTTTGATCTCTGGGTTGGGAAGATCCCCTGGAGGAGGGCACGGCAACCCACTCAAGTATTCTTGCCTGGAGAATCCCATGGATACAGGAGCCTGGTAGGCTACGGCCCATAGAGTCGCAAAGAGCTGAACAGCACTGAAGAGGCTGAGCATGCATGCCACTACTAAAGTCTATAACACAAGGCAGATATCAGGAACTGATCACTCTTTCCACTGAGTGAGGAGTGGCTTCAAGACTGTACCCAATACAGGAAGTCAGGCAGTGACTGCCTGTCAAGTGGAGCTGATTCTTTGAAAGAAACCTATGTCATCCTCATCCATTTCATTAACTAGGCAATTATCATTCACTTCTATCTTCAGTTGCCATTACCTTCTCATGTGTAGGTATTAACCCTATAACTACGATCTAAATGACTTCAGTAACAGGGACTGTGCCTTAGGTTTATTTTATTAGTTGTAATTCGGGCACTCTGTGTTGAGCTCAGAGATGTCAAAGCTCTGTTGTTAGTGCTACAAGGAATACAAAGATGAATAAGACACTGTTTTCACTGCCAAAGCTTCCAATTTTTGAGGGATAAGAAGTTCACAAATATATACAACTCAGGTCAGACTAAATCAAATGCCAAAGAAAGTCCTGAAGGTTCAGAGAAGCCACAAATCAGATCCAGTTAGAAGGAGAAGGGAAAGTTTCTTAGAGAAGGTGGCACCTGAGTGGAACACTAACGACTGGAGAAAGAGAAAGAGGAAGAAGAATATCATTCTCCAGGCATAACGAAGAACATAAGCAAAGCCACCGAAAGAGGAGAGATTAAAGTCCTTATCGTATCTACTTAGGCCCCAGAGTACTTAGCATGACATCTCATTCATGGTAGATGTTCAATAAGTGCTGTTAGGTAGATAATTTAGGCAAGGGTAATTACAATACAAAAGAACCAGTCTGTGAGTCTCTTATGTGAACACACACACACACTTCAGAACAACTGACCTTCCTAAAATGAGACTCTAGGTTCCGACAGGTTACAGAGACAGAAATGAGGGAATCAGGCTAAAATTCAAGCCAGAAAAAATTAACACAGTCAAGATGGTAGCATCAAACCATTAGACAAAAACAAGACCTTTTTTTAAGAGTGGAGACCTGTGTGGCTGCATAGGTCACACAGCCATAAAACTGGCTCTGTGTCTATAAGTCCACCAAATCTTTTTTCTGATTGCATTGATGCTATTAATGGATGATAGTTTTATTATTTCAGGATTACAGATCTGAGGAATTTTTGATCACCAATGTTTTGAAGAATTTATGTTCAATAAATGTTCTTTATTGACTGTTCAATATATGTTCTTTATTGAATGTTCAATAAATGTTTAATAAACATTTATTGATGGTGTATGGAAAGAAGCTTTGTAGTCAGGTTAACTTGGGGAAATATTTATCAACTGGAAAAAATGCACAATGAAAGAATTGTGAGTTAAGCTTTATTTGGGGCAAAATGAGAACTATAGCTTGGGAGACAGCATCTCAGATAGCTCTGAGGTACTGGCTCTGAAGAGATAGTGGGGAGAGGTCAATATTGTATACGGTTTTAGTGAAGAGGGTAAATGCAGTCAAGTGCACGTTTTGGCATAAGGTTGCTTTTAGCCATAAGGAACAGATATGTCTGTTAACAATCTTAGTGCTTTGCTAGATACAAGAAGATGCAAAAATTCAGGCTCATGAAATCTTCTCCTGAAAATACCTAACTATGTAAAGACCTGCTCTGCCAGTTTTTCCCAGAGCATAGAGTGCCTAGTTCCTGATCTCCACCCTGAACTCCTTTCAGGGTGTGTTGACAGTCAGTGACTGCAGTGGCTAGTGAATTACTCCTTGCAGAGGCAGATGGCTAGTGATAACTTCTAGTTGGTACACTGAGCTAAGTGTGGTTTAATGTACTCTTTGGAGACTGACAAGCTATGTCACCATGATTCTCCAAGAACAGAAGGATAGTATGATCAGTCCCTAAATATATTTAACCAGAGCATCTTTTTTAATGGAGGGTCTCATGTTATTCCATAGCACACTCTATGATTTGATGAGTTGTGTGTGTGTGTTAGTTGCTCAGTCATATCCAACTCTTTGCAACCCCATGCACTGTAGCCTGCCAGGCTCCTCTGTCCATGGAATTCTCCAGGCAAAAATACTGGAGTGGGTTGCCATTCCCTTTTCCATTTGATGAGTTAGATGCAAGTATACAAAAAATAGGGAAAATTAAACCCAACTTTGCCTAAAGGATGAAGACTGGGGTCTCAATGAATAAATGTTAACATCCAGGAAATCTTGCAGATGCCTTATATATTCTCTTTTTCATCTACCCTCCATTGTACAACTCTTATCCCATCCTACCTACTAGGGATAAAAAAAAAAAAAAAAAAAAAAAACTCACTTGTCACATCTTCACTATGTCCCAGGATCCATTTTAAGTGCTTTGACCTCATAATAATCCTATGAAGTCAGCACTATTATTATTCTAATTTTATAAATGAGGGAACCAGAGGCACAGAGACATTGAAGAATTTCCCCTTAGTCACTTATGTAGTAAGTGGTAAAGCCAGTATGGCTCCCTAGTGGCTTAGTTGGCAAAGAATCCACCTGCAATGCAGGAAACCACCTGCAATGCAGGAAACCACCTGCATTGCAGGAGATATGGGTTCAATCCCTGGGTCAGGAATATCCCCTGGAGAAAAAAAAAAAAGGCACCCTACTCCAGTATTCTTGCCTGGGAAATCTCATGGACAGAGGAGACTGGTGGGTTACAGTCCGTGGAGCTGCAAGAGTCGGACGCAACTTAAGCCAGTATATAAATGCATACACACCTAGGCAGAGCTAGTTTTCTAACTATCACACCATTGTCTACCCCAGAGAGCAAGAAGGAGAGAGAAACAGGGAGAGGGAGAGAGAGCACCCGACTGTTCTCCCCTCCTCTTTCACCCACTGCTTATGACAGGTGACTCTGCCAACATCCCTCTCCCTCATCCACCTTTCCACCCACCCAGCTCCCCTATCCAACCTTCAGAGAAATGGGAATCCATCTTTCTCTCATACAACACCCGGTGCTTCTGAAGGTAATGATCATCTCAGTCTAGCCATGTGGCTTTTTGTTTCTATACTCTATAATGTGAAACTTCTTCCCAAATATTTCATTCAGCAGTTCCACCTTGATGAGAGAAATCACAGGTTTCTGGAAGAAGCAAATTATGCAGCTTTCACAATAACTCCCGGCAGCAGAATGTGAAAGGAAATCAACATACATCACTTGTATCTGATTGAACTTTCTTTTGGCAGGATTGAGGGGAGAGACAGGGAGAGACAGCTTTCTCTCAGCTGAGATTCCTCTAAATTTCTTCCCCTAGCTTCCAGAATAACAATTCCAGGTCACTTCTCTGACCTTCCACCCTCAGCAGTCTGTCTTAATGTTTACTACTTGCTTCCAAAGAAAGAAAACAAAAAACCTTTTGACCTTCTCCCTCACACTCTTTCATCAAACTCCACCTTGCTGTAATGCTCAGGCACTCCTAATTCCCATTCAAAATCTTTTCTTTCACTTCATTTCTCTTTTTTTCTCATGGATTCATCTCTCTGCTCCTTTCTGCCTCCCACTGCCATGTGACAAATCCCTCTTAAAATAATGCTGATGACTCACCCAGTGGATACTGTATTCCATTTATATGTACCTTTTTCCCCCAAGGGGCATAAAGAGTTTCACAGATACTCAGTTTTATTTTTACTTCATCCTTGTGAAAAAGAAAAAAAAAAAAAAAAGAATCTGTTGAAAGGGGATAGAATGTAGTTTGGGCTTTTAGTCTGAATTACTGAGCATTAAGGCTGATAATCAGTTTTTGACTCTTTCATACCTCCTCTTTCTCAGCGTCTCTTCCTTGGAACTATTTATTTGCTTCAGAGTCTATTAGCAACCACACCAGAAATTAGACTACAATCTTACCAATCAGTTGTGCTGTTTCCTAACCAGCCACCCAAACTGGAAACCTCAGTGCAGTCCCAACTCCTCCAGTTTCTCCTCCACATCCAGTTGATCACCACGGCCATCCTGATTCTGCCTTGGGCTCTTTTTAACTCCTATTTCCATTGCCACAACT
The DNA here is from genome assembly GCA_006410635.1 of Cephalophus harveyi. NCBI lineage: Eukaryota > Metazoa > Chordata > Mammalia > Artiodactyla > Bovidae > Cephalophus > Cephalophus harveyi. Next base: position 69,083 of record SJYT01066554.1, read on the forward strand.
TAATTCGGGCCACCATCTCCTCCAGCCTGGATTTACCTTTTCCAACCTGACTCAATGTTCGCCTCTCTATTCCCCACCAAGCTAAACATCTTCTGCACTCCTCCAAGTCAGACCTGATCACCTTGCTCCCAGGGGCCCTCTGTTTAAAACCACGCCCTTTGGTGTAGCACTCCAAGTGGTCTCAGTCTCGCCTGGGCTTCCTTCCTCTGTGATCCCTGAGCTCTAGACCCCTGCCACCTAAGAGCAGTTTTCCTGAACAGGCCTGATTTCCCTGCCTCTGGGCTTCCTCTTTCTCATGGTTCCCACTGGCAGAATCGCTCGCCCCTGGTGTGTCTCCTCCTGGCATATTTCTTCTCGGGTTTAATGGTACAATTTTTGTATCACCTCTTGTGCAGAACTTTTCCTAACTTTCCGAGGGCAGATTTAAATATTCTCTCTTCAGCTGAATAAATAGAGCATTCTATTCAGAATAGAGATACATATAATGTATACGTATAATGTATGTATTACTTCTAGAATAGAGATACATATAATGTAGTGTATATTGCACAAAAAAATGTGTTGGAGACCTATGGTGTTCCTGGCGCTATGCCAGGTATTAAGTACATAGAGATCAAATCCACAATCCCCACTCTGAATATTAAGTAAGACTGAAAGTAAAGAAAAATAAACTGGGATTTCAAGGTGATACATGATAGTAGAGGTAACCCCAGGGGCTCAGTGGGTCCATGAGAGGAGAGTCACCTAGGCTGGGGATGTCAGGAAGGTCTCTAAGAGGGGGTAAACCCTGAGCTGAGCTGTTTGGAACATCCGAATAGGAATGAATGGCTTTGATGATTGTACTTTCACGGGCTTCATGACAGCAGACTAGATTCGGTGCTCCTTGTACTCAGCAGGTGCTCCACAGCTATTTAGTAAATCGAATAAATCTAAAAATGATTGGTCTGTGGATGTCTAAAACCTCCACTGATGTTGTTTATTGCTTCTCAACCCTGCCTTCTCCTTTCTTTTGGTGGTTAGCTTCGATCTTGGTCCCACAGGTCTAATCTTAGCCAATAAAAAAGGCAAATAATAAGGCACGCCCCATAAATGTGATATTTTCCCATCCCAGTACCAGCTCCCCATAGCCAAAGAAGCAGTGATTGGATTTGCAGGCTATACCGCCCAAATTAGGCAATCATGCATCGTTAATGTGCTCTCTGGCTAAGCACAAAAAAAAAAAAAAAAAAAAAAAATGAGGTAAAGGAAAAATGTGTGAATGCATACTAGGCCAAGTTCAAAAGTCAGCAGGCTTCAGAGTCACTTCTCACTACCACTGGCGGCCAATGTCATTTCCCACAACCTCCAGGATGGAGTACATGCCCCTCCATCTGGGAGACAAAGACCTGGGTGGCAACTCCTCCAACTCTCTAATCTCACCTTTTGCTTACTCTTCCTTTGTTGTTGAACCTTAGCTTTGTCCCTCAGTCAGTCCTATTAAACAGGCTTCCCAGGTGGCTCAGTGGCAAAGAATCCACCTGCCAGTGCAGAAGACGCAAGAGACACAGGTTCGATACCTGGGTCAGAAAGATCCCCTGAAGGAGGAAATGGTAACCCACTCCAGTATTCTCACCTGAGAAATCCCATAGACAGAGGAGCCTGGTGGGCTTACAGTCCATGGGGTCACAAAGAGTCGGACGTGACTGAGCATGCACACATATTTAACCCCTTTCATTTCCTTCATGCCTCCAGATTCTCTCACTTTCAGGCCTCTTTATGTGCTACCTGTCCTCTGCAGGGATTGCACTGAACCCCCCTGGATGACTTTGACTTACCTTTCAGGTTTCAGGTGAAAAGCTATTTTGAGGAGGAAGCCTGTCCTGAACCTCTCCACCTGTTAGGACCTGAACAGGTTTGCTCCTTTCTGCCCCAAATTCACACTCCTTACTTTCCCTGTCATCATAGGTTACACAATCATTGAAATTGTCTGCTTAGTTGTGTAAGCTCCCTGAAGTTAAGAATTGTGTCTGGTTTCACCTCTGCATCCCAACGCCTGGCAAACCGTCTCAACTATGTTAGGCACTCCATGAGCATCTGTTGTTTGAGTCAGTGGATAACAGAACCCTGGGGTCAAATGGAAGGATGGGGTTAGCAGAGGCAAACTGTTATATATAAAATGGATAAGTGACAAAGACCTACTGTATTGTACAAGGAAACAATTTTCAACATATTATGAGACACCATAATGGAAAAGAACATAAAAAAGAATATATATATAGGGCTTCCCAGGTGGCGCTAGTTGTAAAGAACCTGCCTGCCAATGCAGGAGATGTACAGTGTGGGTTCAATCTCTGGGTCGGGAAGATCCCCTGGAGAAGGGAATGGCAACCCACTCTGGAATTCTTGCCTGGAGAATCCCATGGACAGAGGAGCCTGTCGGGCTACAGGCCACAGAGTCTCAAAGAGCCAGATGTGACTGAAGCGGCGTAGCATGCAGGCACATACATATGCATAAACAACTGGATCATTTTGCTGTACAGCAGTAATTAACACAACACTGTAAATCAACTACACTTCAATTTTAAAAATGAAGTAAAAATAAATAAATAACCTGAAGTAAGGAATAGAAGACACAATGTACCAGAGCGTAAACTCTAAGAAAGCAGGGATTTGTTCTGCTCACAGTTAGTTTCTGGCACATAATAGACCCTCAACAAATTGTTACTGAATGAATGAACTAGTTGATTAATTAAGTTGGTTAAACGAAGCTATTATGTAGGCCTGAATAGTCTTTTCAAGGGTACATTGCATATGGTTTGGTCTTCAGGGAATTAACCTCTGAAGAGAGGAAGGCAGTGTGACATGGAAGTCAAAAGTGTGAACTTGGAGCCAGGCTTCCATGGGTTCACATCTGAACTCTATCCCTCACAAGTCAATAGCCTTATTATGCCTTAGTTGTTTTACCTTTATTAGAGGTCTGTAATGTGACTGAATATCTTAACAACATTTGCAAATCAATAAAATAGTGCTGGTTACGTAGTAAAAACTTTTTAAGTATTTGCTATAGGCAACAGACTGGCCTTAGAAAATGGAAAGTCAAGAAGTACTGTCCACAGTTGATAGAATAAGAAATAAATGATAAGTATATTACCTAAATCTGTAAACATAATTAATTAAAATATCAACATAATTATATGGTTCAGTTCAGTTCAGTTCAGTTCAGTCGCTCAGTCGTGTCCGACTCTTTGCAACCCCATGAATCACAGCACGCCAGGCCTCCCCGTTCATCACCATCTCTTGGAGTTCACCCAGACTCACATCCATCGAGTCCGTGACGCCATCCAGCCATCTCATCCTCGGTTGTCCCCTTCTCCTCCTGCCCCCAATCCCTCCTAGCATCAGAGTCTTTTCCAATGAGTCAACTCTTCTCATGAGGTGGCCAAAGTACTGGAGTTTCAGCTTTAGCATCATTCCTTCCAAAGAAATCCCAGGGCTGATCTCCTTCAGAATGGACTGGTTGGATCTCCTTGCAGTCCAAGGGACTCTCAAGAGTCTTCTCCAACACCACAGTTCAAAAGCATCAATTCTTTGGCGCTCAGCCTTCTTCACAGTCCAACTCTCACATCCATACATGGCCACAGGAAAAACCATAGCCTTGACTAGATGGACCTTAGTCGGCAAAGTAATGTCTCTGCTTTTGAAAATGCTATCTAGGTTGGAGAGAATGGAAAAAGAAAACTAAATCCTCGTGTACCATAAAAGACAGCCACAAACAATGTCCAAAATTGACAGCCTAGGAATTAATGGTGACCAAATATGACTGATTTGAAGTATTACCTGACCCCCACAGTTCTCTGCTAGGCATTGGAGACCTGATGTATTGAGAGCCACAAGCAGCTTTCCGTCTAATTGCAGGATTGGGGTGGGGGAAGCAGAGATAGGAATACAAGCAGTTTCAATATAAGTTGGTAAGTTTTAGGTTACAGTTAAGTACAAGTAGCCACAGGAGCATGAATGAAAGGTCACAGCCACTAAAAAAAAGTTAGTATTTTGAACTCTCTCCTCCTTAGGTTATTTGGTTGAATTGAATTGAAATCCAGTAAACCACAGGATTACATTTAGTAGACACAAGTCCTACTTAAGCATCCAGTCAGTTAAAATTTATAGACACTGTTTGATTGAAATCTCTTAGCATTACCTTAGACAATGTGATAAGATGTGTATACCTATAGTCTTCAATATATATTATCTCTTGAATACTTGTAGTTTTGGGGAGATATTTGGGAAATGCAAGTCCATGTTCAATCAGGAAACCTCCCTTTCATCTTCTGTGACTTTACTAGGCTTCACCCCTCCATAAAACAAGTGATTTCTCCTTAAGATTATCTTTTAAGACCAGCTTGAAGATTACTGTGGGCAAACAGCAGTGAGAAAGGACAGATGACTCCACCCTTGCTAGGAGGCAGTGTTTCAATCATTCCTCTCTGTTTCCCTGATAGTTCAGCTGCTTAAGAATCTGCCTGCAGTGTGGGAGACCTGGGTTTGATCCCTGAGTTGGGACAATCCCCTCGAGAAGGGAAAGGCTACCCATTCCAGTATTCTGCCTGGAGAATTCCATGGACTGTATAGTCCATGGGGTCATAAAGAGTTGGACACAACTGAACGACTTTCACTTCACTTCACTCTGGTTTAGTAGTTGGATGACTAAAAGTAAGCTGATTCAAGAAGCTGCCCTCAGTTACCCTCCTAAAATATTTAGCATTTCAGATTGTCCCCCTAGAACCAGGAAACAACTGGTCCTTGAAACTATCAAGGTCTGATCAGTTCTAAACTATTTAAAGTCAAATAGAAGTGGATGTATACATTATCAGCTACTTGGCTAGCACAATCATAACCATGAACCAAATTAGCAATTTAAAGAGAATACAGGAGGACATGAATCTGGGATATTTAGGGGACCAAATGAAGTAATATTAATTAAAACTTTACTGCAAATTATGATCACACTCAAGAAATGTTCCAGGTGACAGTGTTTGGGAGGTTAAATTCCAAACACAAAACTTGTATGTTAACTAGAGCAGTGACAATTGTGGAAGTTGCAGAAAGGCAATGAGAGCTTCACTTAATTTAAGTAGAATTGATTTTTGTTGAATAAACTGTCTAACCCTGGCAAATGAAAGAACTGACAAGCTGTGTCTTTTTCCTTTCTCTTGTAGATCAGATGAAACATAGAGGTATGAGAATTTGCTCAAGATCAAACTTGAGTGAAGTCACTTTTTGAGTAGTGAACTCTCAGAATGGGAACCCAGTAACAGTCAGATACTTTTCTCCTTTATTCCTTAAAAATAGAACTGCATGATGAAGACAGGTTGAAATAAGGCTTAAATTGTCATCATCACCGTTGTCACCCATGAGTCGTGTAGAGAACAACTTCATGCTAGAACCTAAGAATAATGAATATAGCTTTCATCTCTGATAAACACTGATATACTCTCTCCCATCAGGGATCAAAAAGAGGAATGGTAAGGACAGAAATGGAACACAAATGATGTATTACCTTTCCCAATATGCAATGAATAAATTTGTGGAATATTATTATTAATAAATATTTATTAATTAGAACATCTGAATGATTACAAAAGAAATATAAAAAATAAAAATCTAAGAAAATAATTTGACTCATGCAGCACTTTTATAAAAAGTGAATATGATGTAATCAGTCCATGGGCTTTGAAGGGAAATGAGGTGGCTGGCTAGGGAGGAGACCAAGTGCTGGAAGGTCACTACCCAGTCAGGGTCACAGTTGTATTGCTGGATGGCTGGGCTCCTGTAGGCTTGGTCTGGCTCATATTTTTCCTGTCTATCCTTTGGACGGTTTTTTTCACCCAGTCAGCTTCAGGATCAGCACAGATTTTAAATCCTCGTCTGGTAATGAATCTGCAATACAAGGAAAAGCTAGGCAAAATTAGTCACATCCTCAAAGCCTTGGGGCCAGAAGTTAAGATCAGATCATATAAAAGAGATCTTGTGCAGAAATGACTGGATAAATCAGTCTTTCAGATTCACAAGACCATAAATGAAAATCATTCTTCTGCAATCTATTTTTTCATGAAGAAGAAATAGTTCCAGGTAATACCCAGATTCCTTGTTCAGCATTATTTTCAGACTCCTATCTCATCATTGCCACCAAGTGATGTAATTAAACTAGACATTTGAGGTCCTTTTTCTTTTTTCAAATCTAAGCACAGTCATCCTATCTTCTGCACAAAAGGTGATTTATTCATCTTATTTGAAGAGGGTAAAGTTGTGATTATATGTTGGGAAGTGTTGCTATTTTGAAAATGAAATCCTGGAAAGAGAATGGTACCATGTAGGCTAATTATTGACACTATTCCTTGACATGTGGCAACTGATAAAATATGACATTCTACTCCAGGCATCAAAAAGGAAAAGAAAGGCAGGGAAGGGGGTGGATGGGAAGAGAGGTATCCCACAGCAGTGTGGCTCTGTGCTCAAATCCTGATCTGATCTAAACATCTCTAACGTAACCCTCTGGAACGAGCACATTATTTATCTGGTTCCCAGTCCGATTATTCTGTTAAGATAAATCAGAAAGGAGGGTGATAGTCTTCACTTGGTTGCCATTTTTTTTTGTCATCATCATTGTTTGGGGCTACACAAAGACATGGTTAATATGGAAAAACAAAAGGACGGTTGGCTAGGTTGAGGTCTTCCTCCTTGTTAACTTATTTTCCCCGAGGAGGGCGGCATTTCTGTACACTGTGTTCCATCAAGCCCAGCTTTGGGGAGAGACACTCACATCACTGCTTTCATGGAGCCCTCCTTGATGGTGTAGGTCTTGATGTTTTTAACTGGCAGTCGCCGTGTAGTCAGACTCACACAGATGCTCTTTTCTAGAACTTCAGTCCCCACACCTGCACAGAAAACCAAGCAAACAAAAATAAAATGTAATTTCTAATAATATAAATGTTAGAGTGTCATCAATCAGATAACAAAGAGTGACCTGATAAATAGTTTGGGACAGTCAATATTAAGCATGGGAGAGGTAGCTCATTTTTGACTGAATCACTAAAGGTGTTATTTTAAATGTTAAAATGAGAAATACATAAAGGCAATAGTTCACGGAGTGAGTCCTCATCCTCAATAGAAATGGCCTGGAAGGATTCAATTTAACAGTTTCGAGAATATCTTACATTGGAGAAGGGAAAATAACTTGGAACAGTTAATAATATAAAGGGTTTCCTAAAGGTGAGTTTGAGTGAACTCCGGGAGTTGGTGATGGACAGGGAGGCCTGCTGCTGCTGCTGCTAAGTCACTTCAGTCGTGTCCGACTCTGTGCGACCCCATAGACGGCAGCCCACCAGGTTCCCCCGTACATGGGTTTGCACCAAATGCAACCCTCTTGTCTCAGAAAAAATGCCAGCCAGCCACAGTTCAGGCAACATTTGGCTTAAACTTTTTAACAGTATTTTATTTAAGGAACAATTTCAGGGACTTTCAGACAGCACCGTCACTATTTACAGAGAACCGTGGGGATCCATGATCAGGCTCAGATATTTTGGTCTAAGTAACAAGTCTACAGATTAGGAGTTTTAAAGGAGAGTTTTTGAAGCATTAATTATACCCCAGGGATATTCCTTCTTGTGGTCAGAGCTGCCAAGAGAAATGTACTCCGACCAGCTGAGAACAAAATGATCCTTTAAGAAATATGTGTCGAACGCTCAGTAATGTAGCGAAGTCTCAACTGGGTATGCCTTATAGTTTATTTGACTGTATATAGGGCATCGATATTTGTTAGCACTATGGTCTCATACAAACTCGATAAGTTTATCCTAAATGGGAACAACATTCATAGCAGTAATATAGACTCTCTTACACACCTAAATGTAATATTGATTTCCTGGGTATGAAGGTATGAGCTTCCAATCATTTTTGTTTTAATAGAAAACATTGATTTGTTTCAGAACATAACACTCTCTAGTCATTCCCTCATCATGACTGAGCTGTCAAATTTTTTGAGAACTTATCAAGATCAATATTAAATAGGCAAAAGCTTCAAAGGTATACACAATTGCCATCACCATTCCATAGCTAACATTAATTAAGAAACTAGGACTTGTGTAGTAACCTGAAAAGTTTATTATAAGTTTATTATAATTTACATTATTGATTACATATAATGTTTATTTCATTTTAACCCCAGGTAAGTGTATCAGCTATCATATTCATCTTATAGACAAGTAAGCATAGGCAAAACAAGTTAAGAAACTTACCCCAAATCACCCAGTTGTGAAAAATAGGAGCCTAGCTGTTAGCCAAGATACATCTGGGAAATCCACAAGATCCTCTGCTGCTGCTAAGTCGCTTCAGTCGTGTCTGGCTCTATGCGACCCCTTAGACGGCAGCCCACCAGGCTCCCCCATCCCTGGGATTCTCCAGGCAAGAACACTGGAGTGGGTTGCCATTTCCTTCTCCAATGCATGAAAGTGAAAATTGAAAGTGAAGTCGCTCAGTCGTGTTCGACTCTTCGCGACCCCCTGGACTGTGGCCTCCCAGGCTCTCCCATCCATGGGATTTTCCAGGCAAGAGTACTGGAGTGGGGTGCCATTGCCTTCTCCAAGAGTCAAAGTATTCCCATTTTGCACACAGGAAGACTGAGGCTTACCTTGGAGAAAGTAGTTTACTCCATTCAAAACCTGAGTCAATACCAAAACGCCTGGCCACTGCCGGCACACCTAGATGTTCCTTATCTCATAAATAACCTTTGACTCACCTTCCGCAGTGTATGCAGCGAGACTGCAGATCACCAGGCAGGTCAGGATGAGAAGTTTCATGGCTGAGGTCCCGCTGAGCTGTGCGGCAAGAGGCTGAGGCCCTTGGCTCCTCTGAGTCTCTTTTATCCCCCCAGTGGTCAGCGTACTTCCTGTGCTGAGAGGGGGACTTTCAAGGTGGGTGTGGAATCACGGAAAGTCTTTGCAATACTGGTGCTTTCTTAGTTTGAAAAAAAAAAAAAGGTCCTTTGTCCCCACTCACACTAACCCCACATCTTGTGGCCTTTTCTCCTCCCCCTGTGGTTAATGTGTCAGTGAAACTTTATGTGTGTACAAAAGAAACGTAGTTGTCTCATCTCCTGCCACTAGTCTAAATTCAAACCTCCCACCGCACACACGTCCCAAGGCCATGTCGGTGTGATGGCCCAGCCAGGACATGGTGTAAAGGAAAGGGGCGGGGTGGTCACTGTGGTCCAGTTCCCCCACCAGCTCATGCAACTTTCACTGTGACACGAGGCTTCCACCACCCTGGGTCATACGGCCTTGGTGACTCCATAGGGAGCCAAAGAGATACTGTTGCTTTCCCAAGTTTCTCAATCCTCTGCCTTCTTTTTCTTCTCATCTGTCCTCTGCCCACATTCAATTGATCCCCTTTCTTACACCACCCTTTCCACATGCCCAAGGAACATTTAAATAAGGGTGTTTGGAGCCTGTCTATATTCACACATTTGCTTTATTGTAGCTTACTACATGTCTTTTAAAATAGATTTTGAAAAGTTGTCCTCACATAAACTTTATTTTGGAAAAAAGAAAAACAAAACATTATCTATAGATGATTTTTAAGAAATTATTGTTTTAAGAAAAACAAAATTATCTATAATATTACCATTCTGATGGTTTTCGTTGTTAATGATTTTCAGTGAATCTCTGTTGGTATACATATGTTAACACAGTTGTGACAATTATAAATATTTAGACTATTTTTACATCAATGTAAAAATCTTCCTGTGTTTTTTTAGAGTCTTCATAAAATAGAGTCTTCATACTCTGAGTGAACACAGGCATATTAAGCCATTCCCTTATAACATATTATTACGTAGACCATATCTATAAGATAGATGTTCAGTGATATACACTGATAGCCAGGAGTAGGGTTACTAGGCAAAACTGTGTGATCATCTTTATGACTCTTGCTCCATATTGACATAATCTTCCCAAAATATACTTTCTATTTGCTGTGCTTCTAACAATATTTGACTGTATCACTTGTAATGAACCCTTTCTGGCACTCAGTTTGTTGTTGGATTTTGTCTTATTTTGTTTAGTAGGTATCTATTTTAAAAAAAATGTCACTCAGTTGTGTCCGACTCTTTGCAACCTCATGGACTCCAGCCAACCAGGCTCCTCTGTCCATGGGATTCTCCAGGCAAGAATACAGGAGTGGATAGCTATTCCCTTCTCCAGGAGACCGTCTCTGATGCATGTATTAATTATGTATGAAGCTAAAAGGTTTTGTCATTTCTATGTAGGGATACAAAAATAAAATTCATATTAAGTACATGTATAGCTAAAGTGTTTGCCATTGCTATTAGGTATATGGAAGCAAATTCCTATATTCTTATAAAATTATAGGCTAAACTCTAAGATATTTTTCATCAATGGCATTTAATTTTCCAGTCAGACTTTACTCAAAAATTTGAATATCTTTCTTGTTATCTCCACCTGGCTATACATTCAGTCCTTAAGCTCAACATATCTTTCCACTCAGAATGCTCTCTCTCGTATTACTCTGTGACACTGAATAAGGTTTTATCTTCTTTTTCAGTATCTAAATACAGGTTACTTGGGTCTTCTTAGACTCATTGGCTCTAAGAAGCACCTAAGACGCATAGGGTCTAAGATTACTTGGGTCTTCTTAGACTCATTGTTGGATATCCATATGTTATTTCCAAACAAGCCGTACTAAGTGTATATGTAGCTCATGTATATGTCTTCTCCTCTCTCTCCAGAATGTTCAAGGCAGGACCTCTTCATTCCTTGTAAGGACTACGGCAGTAGACCAACTGATTCCCAGGTCTGGGTCTCCTCCCTTTCCAAGATATTCTCCGCAGCATTGCCGGAGCAATCATTCTAAAATCTTAATCTAATTGAGTTGTTTTCCTACTGACATATGTTTGCTAATTCCCAACGCATACAAGATTCATTTCAAACCGCACATTTTCATATATAAAGGTGTTCAGATCTAACAGTGCTTTTCCTTTCAGTTCAGTTCAGTTCAGTCGCTTAGTCGTGTCCACCTCTTTGCGACCCCATGAATCGCAGCACGCCAGACCTCCCTGTCCAACACCAACACCTGGAGTTCACTCAAACTCACGTCCATCGAGTCGGTGATGCCATCCAGCCATTTCATCCTCGATCATCCCCTTCTCCTCCTACCCCAAATCCCTCCCAGCATCAGGGTCTTTTCCAATGAGTCAACTCTTCACATGAGGTGGCCAGAGTATTGGAGTTTCAGCTTCAGCGTCAGTCCTTCCAATGAACACCCAGGACTAATCTCCTTTAGGATGGACTGGTTGGATCTCCTTGCAGTCCAAGGGAATCTCAAGAGTCTTCTCCAACACCACAGTTCAAAAGCATCAATTCTTCAATGCTCAGCTTTCTTCACAGTCTCACATCCACACATGACCACTGGAAAAACCAGAGCTTTCACTAGACGGACCTTTGTTGGTAAAGTAATGTCTCTGCTTTTGAATATGCTATCTAGGTTGGTCATAACTTTCCTTCCAAGAGCAACTGTCTTTTAATTTCATGGCTGCAGTCACCATCTGCAGTGATTTTGGAGCCCCCCCAAAATAAAGTCTGACATTGTTTCCACTGTTTCCCCATCTATTTCCCATGAAGTGATGGGATCAGATGAATGTTGAGCTTTAAGCCAACTTTTTCACTCTCCACTTTCACTTTCATCAAGAAGCTTTTTAGTTCCTCTTCACTTTCTGCCATAAGGGTGGTGTCATCTGCATAGCTGAGGTTTTTGATATTTTTCCCGGCAATCTTGATTCCAGCTTGTGCCTCTTCCAACCCAGTGTTTCTCATGATGTACTCTGCATATAAGTTAAATAGGGTGACAATATACAGCCTTGACGTACTCCTTTTCCTATTTGGAACCAGTCTGTTATTCCATGTCCAGTTCTAACTGTTGCTTCCTGACTTGCATATAGGTTTCTCAAAAGGCAGGTCAAGTAGTCTGGTATTCCCATCTCTTTCAGAATTTTCCACAGTTTGTTGTGATCCACACAGTCAAAGGCTTTGGCATTGTCAATAAAGCAGAAGTAGATGCTTTTCTGGAACTCTGTTCCTTTTTTCATGATCCAGTGGATGTTGGCAATTTGATCTCTGGTTCCTCTGCCTTTTCTAAAACCAGCTTGAACATCTGGAAGTTCACGGTTCACGTATTGCTGAAGCCTGGCTTGGAGAATTTTGAGCATTACTTTACTAGCATATGAGATGAGTGCAATTGTGCAGAGTTTGAACATTCTTTGGCATTGCCTTTCTTTGGGATTGGAATGAAAACTGACCTTTTCCAGTCCTGTGGCCACTGCTGAGTTTTCCAAATTTGCTGGCATATTGAGTGCAGCAGTTTCACAGCATCGTCTTTCAGGATTTGAAATAGCTCCACTGGAATGCCATCACCTCCACTAGCTTTGTTCGTAGAGATGCTTTCTAAGGCCCACTTGACTTCACATTCCAGGATGTCTGGCTCTAGATGAGTGATCACACCATCATGATTATCTGGGTCATGAAGATCTCTTGTGTACAGTTCTTCTGTATATTCTTGCCATCTCTTCTTAATATCTTCTGCTTCTATTAGTTTAAGATTCAACTTTCCCTGCTCATGACCTTGCTCCAACCCCTAGTCTTAACAAGTATCTATGAAGTCAGCCAGATGGGCCACTCTCTTTTTTACTCAGTTCAGTTCAATTGCTCAGTCATATCTGACTCTTTGCAACCCTAAGAACTGCAGCATGCTAGGCTTTCCTGTCCACCACCAACTCCCAGAGCTTGCTCAAACTCATGTCCATCAAGTCAGTGATGCCATCCAACCATCTCATCCTCTGTCGTCCCCTTCTCCTCCTGCCTTCAATCTTTCCCGGCATCAGGGTCTTTTCCAATGAGTTAGTTCTTCGCATCAGGAGGCCAAAATAGTGGAGCTTCAGCTTCAGCATCAGGCCTTCCAATGAACACCCAGGACTGATCTCCTTTAGGATGGACTGGTTGGATCTCCTTGCTGTCCAAGGGACTCTCAAGAGTCTTCTCCAGCACCACAGTTCAAAAACATCCATTCTTTGGCGCTCAGCTTTCTTTACAGCCCAACTCTCGACACCCACATCTCTTTTCTACTACCGACTTACTATTTCCTTTATCAGGAATGCCCGTGCAAGCTCCCTACATAGCTGTCTGTAAACTATTCCTATTCCTACAGGTTTCCTGAATTCCTCAAGATGTAATTAGCTGTGCCTCCTTCTGGGCTCTATTGGCACTTTCTAGCCACCACTGTTTTATCACTCATCTTATTTTATTCTTCTATTTAATTACATTTCTGCATCTCCCACTAGGTGGCAGCCTCCTTGAAAATAGAGAATTGACTTCAGTCTTGTCCTGGGCAAGGCAGAATGTCTGCTATATAATATTCATTCACTAAATGGTTTTTGAATAAGTGAATTCATTTCAAGAGCCCAACATTACAGTCACTGTATATTAAATAAAAGATTAACATCTATACACATAAATCCAGAAGACTGTGTCTGTATCTTCCTCTCATCTTTATAATCAAAAGACAATTTGACCCAAGGCTGAAGTCTTACTTGCCATATTGAAATGGAGTTTCTTAAACTCTGAGAATGAATTAATTTCAGTTTTTCAAAGCATGCACTAGAGTCTCTAGTGGAGAGAATTGAGTAATCAACAAAAAAGTGGAAACCTAGTACACAATGGGCATAATTTGCTAATATGTGGGTATTGATTGACGACCAGTTGAAAGATAATAGCAAAAATTCTCTCATCCTTGATTCCTCTCTTTCTCTTACATGCCCTACCCAATCTGTCAGGAAATATAGTTGTCTCTCTAACTTCAAAATAGAATCTAAACTCTCTTACTACCTTAAGAGACCCAATCCCCAGCCACCATTTCTTCTTACCTAGATTAGTGCATTTGTACACAGCTATATTTGTAAGATATGTATATAGATCATGATAAAGTGAGGCTGCTCAGTCGTGTACGACTCTTTGAGATCCCATTGACTATAGCCTACCAAGCTCCTCCGTCCATGGTATTTTCCAGGCAAAAGTACTGGAATGGGTTGCCATTTCCTTCACCGAGGGATCATCCCGATCTGGGGATGAAACCCAGGTCTTCTGCATTGTGGGCAGACGTTTTACCCTCTGAGTCACCAGGGCAGCCCTCATAGTAACCAGAAAGCAAAAACTTCTAGTATATACACAGAAGATATATGCTTTGATTCCTGGGATCGAACCCAGGTCTCCCACATTGTAGACAGACGCTTTACCATCTGAGTCACCAGGAAAATGGCATTCAGTTCAGTCCAGTCACTCAGTCGTGTCCGACTCTTCGCGACCCCATGAATCGCAGCACGCCAGGCCTCTGTCCATCACCAACTCCCGGAGTTCACTCAGACTCACGTCCATCGAGTCGGTGATGCCATCCAGCCATCTCATCCTCTGTCGTCCCCTTCTCCTCCTGCCCCCAATCCCTCCCAGCATCAGAGTCTTTTCCAGTGAGTCAACTCTTCACATGAGGTGGCCAAAGTACTGGAGTTTCAGTTTTAGCATCATTCCTTCCAAAGGGCACCCAAGACTGATCTCCTTCAGAATGGACTGGTTGGATCTCCTTGCAGTCCAAGGGACTCTCAAGAGTCTTCTCCAACATCACAGTTCAAAAGCACCAATTCTTCGGCGCTCAGCCTTCTTCACAGTCCAACTCTCACATCCATACATGACTACTGGAAAAACCATAGCCTCGACTAGACGGACCTTAGTCGGCAAAGTAATGTCTCTGCTTTTGAATATGCTATCTAGGTTGGTCGTAACTTTTCTTCCAAGGAGTAAGTGTCTTTTAATTTTAATGGCAGCAGTCACCATCTGCAGTGATTTTGGAGCCCCCCAAAATAAAGTCTGACACTGTTTCCACTGTTTCCCCATCTATTTCCCATGAAGAGATGGGACTGGATCCCATGATCTTCGTTTTCTGAATTTTGAACTTTAAGCCAACTTTTTTCACTCGCCTCTTTCACTTTCATGAAGAGGCTTTTTAGTTCCTCTTCACTTTCTGCCATAAGGGTGGTGTCATCTGCATAGCTGAGGTTATTGATATTTCTCCCGGCAATCTTGATTCCAGCTTGTGCTTCTTCCAACCCAGTGTTTCTCATGATGTACTCTGCACAGAAGTTAAATAAACAGAGTGACAATATACAGCCTTGACATACTTCTTTTCCTATTTGGAACCAGTCTGTTGTTCCATGTCCAGTTCTAACTGTTGCTTCCTGACCTGCATGTAGGTTTCTCAAGAGGCAGGTCAGGTGGTCTGGTATTCCCATCTCTCTCAGAATTTTCCACAGTTTATTGTGATCCACACAGTCAAAGGCTTTGGCATAGTCAATAAAGCAGAAATAGATGTTTTTCTGGAGCTCTCTTGCTTTTTCCATGATCCAGTGGAAAATGGCATTAGTAAGTTCAAGTAAGTCAATCATAAAGGAGACCAGTCCTGAATATCCACTGGAAGGACTGATACTGAAGCTGAAGTTCCAATACTTTGGCCACCTGATGCAAAGAACCGACTCATTGGAAAAGACCCTGATGCTGGGAAAGATTGAAGGCAGGAAGAGAAGGAGAAGACAGAGGATGAGATGGTTGGATGGCATCACTGAGTCAATGGACATGAGTTTGAGCAAGCTCTGGGAGTTGGTAATGGACAGGGAAGCCTAGTGTGTTGCAGTCCATGGGGTCACAAAAAGTCGGACATGCCTCAGCAACTGAACTGAATTGCTGGATCATTAATTACTTTAAATGTAAATGAATTAAATTCTCCAATCAAAAGAGATGAAGTGGCTAGATGGATTTAAAAAATGCATACTGCCTACAAGAGACTCATTTCATCTTTATGGATGCACATCAACTTAAAGTAAAGGATACACATCAACTTAAAGTAGAATATATCCCATGAATGTGGAAACCAAAAGGAAGCAGGTGTTACTGCACTTAGACAAACAACCACCCTTTACCACCTCCATAATGTAGCCTTTTCCAAAATTCCATATAGTTAAAATCATGTATTAATTATACTTTTCATATTGACTTCTTTCATTAGTAATACATTTTTAAGTTCCTTCCATGTCTTCTATGACTTTAATAGCTCATTTCTCATTATTACTGAAGAATATATCATTGTAGGGATATGTGTGTGTGTGTAGTCACTCAGTCATATCCAACTCTTTGCAACTCTTTGGACTGTAGCCTGCCAGCCTCCTCTGCCCATGAGATTTTCCAGGCAAGACTACTGGAGTAGATTGCCATTTCTCCAATGGATCTTCACTACTCAGGGATCGAACCCATATCTACTGGCTCTTCTGGATTGTAGGTGGATTCTTTACCCACTGAGTCTTTGGGGATGCCCCCTATGGATACACCACAGTGTATTTATCCAGCCACCTGTTGAAGGACAATTTGGTTGCTCCAAGGTGAATTCCTGTTGCTTCATATCCTTCCCATCATTTGATATTGTTCATGTTTTAAATTTTGGGCATTTTCATAGGTGTATAGTAGTATCTCATTATTTTTCATTTACAATTTCCTAATAAGATATAATGTTGAGAACCTTCTCCTATGTTTATTTTCCATCTATATGTCTCCTGTGGTAGGGATTTGTTAAGACCTTTTGCCTAGGTTATTTAATCAAGTTGTTTGGTTTCTTGTTGTCACATTTTAAGAGTTCTCTGTGTGCTTTGGGTAACATTTTTTTTTTTTTTTAATCAGATGTCTCTTGAAAATATTTTATCCTAATCTGTGACATTATCTTTACTTGACAGTGTCTTTCAAAGAACAGAAATTTAAAATTTTAATAAGCACCAACTTATTTTTCTCTTAAGGAGCATATCTTTGCTGTCAGATTTAAAGAAAAAATCATCTCCAAATCCAAGGTAATCAAGATTTTATCGTATCTCATCAACTAGATGTTTAATAATTTTGCATTTTACATTTCACCTATAATATATTTTGGGTTAATTTTTCATGAAATGTATAAGGTCTGTGTTTAGAGGGTTTTTTGCATGTGGATGTCCAGTTGGTCTAAAATTATTTGTCAAAAATATTATCCTTTCTCCCATCATAACCCCTCCAGGAAGACTTGTACATTATCATGCTCCTTCCTGAGGCTGGAATAACATAGAAAATCACTATCTGAGACCAGGATCAGTTTATTAAGAACTCTGTGCTCTTAGTCAAGACAATCAATCTCTCTGCAGCTCAGTTTTCTCACCACTTAAATTGCAGTGATGATTTTAGACTCATTGTATTGTTGTATCAAATATCTATGAGAGAACATAATACTCTACAAATATTACAATCACAGTGGAAGAATTTCCTAGTGAAGAGAGAATTATGTGACATCTTTCTTCAAGTCAATGAAGAATCCATCTTCTATTTCTTATTAATAATACTAATTAATAATTATATCTAAATTCAGAATAAATGGAGAACATTCTCAAGGTAATTATTCCTTTCTCTGTGTTATTTCTATTTCTTGAGCATGCCCATGTTATTAATATTACCTGTTTCATATTGGTTCTCTTTCATCATAGTCTCATCTGCTAGATGAGCTCTTGGAATACAGAAGAGGTGTTTTACTTATCTAGATATATGTTAAGCCTAACACAGTGCCTGTTTTATATCAAGTACTTAAAAATATTTGCTGAATTGAATAAAGTTTATTCAAGCCTTAATAAAGTTTACTTTGTGTTATATAATTTTAGAAATACGAATGGGCAAAATGAAGCAAATAATCTAATATGCTATTCTTCCATTCATCCAACAAATATTAATTGACCCACCCTCCCAGGTCTATGGGCTTACCAGGTGGCTCAGTGGGTAAAGAATCTGCCTGCAGAGCAAGAGATGCAGGAGACATGGGTTCAGTCCCTGGGTTAGGAAGATCCCCTTGAAGGGGACATGGCAACCCACTCTCAGTATTCTTGCCTGGAGAATCCCATGGACAGAGGAGTCTGGTAGGCTACAGTCCATGGGGTCACAAAGAGTCAGACATGACTGAAGCAACTGAGCCTGCACATCCCAGTTCTATGCTAGGCACTGGGAACCTGGCATAAAAACAAACAAAAGCAGCCTTTAGTTTAATTGCAGGATTCTGATGGAGTAGCACAGATGGGCAAACAAGCAGTTTCAATATAAATTGTAAATTTTAAGTTAAATTTTAGTACAATTCAACACAGAAGCATGAAAGAGGAGTCTCAGACACTAAAAAAATATTTAATATTTTGAGACCTCTTCTTCTTAGATTGTTTCCTTGAACTGAAGTCCAATCAGCCACAGAGTTATAGTTAGTAGATGCAGGTCCAACCTAAGTGGTTCAAAACATCCAGTCAGTTAGTTAAAAGTTATGTGCACTGTTGGGTTGAAACCTCTAGCATCACCTATGACCTTAGATAATGCAATCACGAGATGTGTAAACCTATACTCTTCCACTTGTATTATTAATTCTCTTGAAAACCTCTTGCAGAGTACATCATGCAAAATGCCAGGCTGGATGTAGCACAAGCTGGAATCAAGATTGCTGGGAGAAATATCAATAATTTTAGATATGTAAATGATACCACCCTTATGGCAGAAAGTGAAGAAGAACTATAGAGCCTTTTGATGAAAGTGAAAGAGGAGAGTGAAAAAGTTGGCTTAAAACTCAACATTCAGAAAACTAAGATCATGGCGTCTGGTCCCATCACTTCATGGCAAATAGATGGGGAAACAGTGGAAACAGTGAGAGACTTTATTTTTTTAGGCTCCAAGATCACTGCAGATGGTGACTGCAGCCATGAAATTAAAAGATGCTTGCTCCTCGGAAGAAAAGCTATGACCAACCTAGACAGCATATAAAAAAGCAGAGACATTACTTGATCAACAAAGGTCTGCCTAGTTAAAGCTATGGTTTTTCCAGTAGTCATGTATGGATGTGAGAGTTGGACTATAAAGAAAACTGAGTGTCAAAGAATTGATGATTTTGAACCGTGGTATTGGAGAAGACTCCTGGAGTCGTCCCTTGGACTGCAAGGAGAGCCAACTAGTCCATCCTAAAGGAAATCAGTCCTGAATATTCATTGGAAGGACTGATGCTGAAGCTGAAACTCCAAAATTTTGGCCACCTGATGCAAAGAATCGACTCATTGGAAAAGACCCTGATGCTGGGAAAGATTGAAGGCAGGAGGAGAAGGGGACAACAGAGGATGAGATGGTTGGATGGAATCACCAACTCAATAGACATGAGTTTGAGTAGGCTCTAGGAGTTGGTGTTGGACAGGGCCTGGCATGCTGCAGTCCATGAGGTCACAAAGACTCAGACACAACTGAGCGACTGAACTGAACTGAAAATTTCTAGCACTTGGGAGACATTTGAGAAATTCAAGTACATGTTCAATCAGGAAACATTTCTTTCATCTTCTGTGATTTGCTAGTTTTCACCCCTCATAAAACAGGTGTTTTTTTTCTTTATGTTTCCTTTAAGACCAGTTTTGAACATTATTGTAAACAAATAGCAGTGAGAAATGACTGATAACCCACTCTTGGCTAAGAGGCAGTGTTTTAATCATTTCCTCTCTGGTGAATAGTTGGATGACGATGACTAGACGTGATCTGATTCCTCCCAAATGCCCTCAGTTTGTTACCCTCTGAAAATACTTGGTATTGCTGGTTGTCCCCTTAGGACTAGAGAACAGTTAATTCCTTCCCTTCCTTTGAAACCATCAAGGATTAATCAGTTTCTTAACTATTTAGATAGAAGTCGATGTATAAACTATCAGCTACTTGAATAATGGAATCATAAACATGAATCAAATGAACAATTTAATGAGAATACAGGAGGGCATGAATCTGAGATGTTTAGTGAGTAGATGAAGTAATGTTCATTAAAACTTTTAAAACTTTAACGCAAATTGTGATCATATTCAACAAATGTTCCAAGTGACAGTGTTGGGATACTAAAAACTTACTGGCCAAAAGGAAAAAAGCACGGTGTGTTGATAACTATAGTAGTGATAATTGTGAAAATCACAGAAAGGCAGTAAGCTCATTGCCCAATTTGGGAAGAATTGGTTTTTGTTTGAGTAAAGTATCTTTTCATTAAAAGTATAATCTTTGCTACTGTGACAAATGAAAGAATTGACAAGCTGTGTCTTTTCCTTTTCTTTCTTTTCTTTATACATCAAATGAAACACAGAAATATGAGAATCAAACTTGATCAAAAGATCAAACTTGATGAAGCTTCTTTTTGAGAAGTGAATCCTCATAATGGGGAACCAGTAGCAGTTGGATCGTTTTTCCATTTAATCTGTAAAAATAGTACTCCATTATGAAGAGAGGTTTAAATAGAGCTAAAGTTGTCATTGTTACAGTTGCCACCTATGACTCATGTGTAGGGAATCATTTCATGCTAGAGCCTAAAAATGAATATAGCTTTCATCTCTGATAAACACTGACCATAATCTCTCCCATTATGGATGCTATCAATAGGAAGTACAATTATAACAGAAAAGGGACACAAATAATGTATTACCTTTCCCAATATGTAATGAATACACTTTGGGACTATTCTTAATAATAAATATTTATTAATTAGAGCATCTGTATGAATATGAAGGACATAAAAAAATAAAAATCTAAGAAAATAGACTCATGCAGCACTTTTATAAAAGGTGAATATAATGTAATAAGTCCATGAGCTTTAAAGGGAAATGAGGTGGCTGGCTAGGGAGGGGACAAGGTGCTGGAAGGTCGCTACCCAGTCAGGGTCACAGCTGTATTGGGGGATTGCTGGGCTGCAGTAGGCTTGCTCGGGCTCACATTTCTCCTGGTGGACTTGTCTATTGTTCGGACGGCTTTTTTCACCCATTCAACGTGGGGATCAGCACAGACTTTAAGGCCACGTCTGGTAATGAATCTGCAATGCAAGGAAAAGATAGGCAAAATTAGTCAGATCTTCAAAGCCTTGGGACCAGAAGTTAAGATCAGATGGTATAAAAGAGATCTTGTGCAGAAATGACTGGACAAATCAGTATTCTAGATAGATCTGGAATGAAAATTAGATTCCATTAGATCTTAAATGAAAATCTTTCTTCTGCAATCTATTTTTTCCATGAAGAAAAAATAGCTCCAGATAATACCCAGATTCCTTGTTCAGAATTTTGTGCAAGCTCCTTTTCTCATCATTGCTACCAAATGATGCAATTAAACTAGACATTTGAATCCATCTAGGTTATTGAAGAAGGCAATGGCACCCCACTCTAGTACTCTTGCCTGGAAAATCCCATGGATGGAGGAGCCTGGTAGGCTGCAGTCCATGAGGTCACTAAGAGTCGGACATGACTGAGCGACTTCACTTTGACTTTTCACTTTCATGCATTGGAGAAGGAAATGGCAACCCGCTCCAGTATTCTTTCCTGGAGAATCCCAGGGACGGAGGAGCCTGGTGGGCTGCCGTCTACGGGGTCGCACAGAGTCGGACACGACTGAAGTGACTCAGCAGCAGCAGCAGCAGGTTATTTATTACATGTCATCTTTTTGAAATCTAAACACATTCATCTTATTTTCTGGGCAAAGAGTGGTTTCTTTATCATATTTTTGGTGGTAAAGTTGTAATTATATTTTGGGAAGTGTTGCTATATTAAAAATGAAATACTGGAAAGAGAATGGTACCATGTAGGCTAGCTGTTGACACTATTCCTTGAGATGTGGCAACTGATAAAATATGGCATTCTACTCCAGAACACCAAAAAGTAAAAGAAAGGCAGGGGTGTGGGTGGGATGGGAAGGGAGGCATCCCCCACCAGTGTGGCTCTGTGCTCAAATCCTGATCTGATCTAAACATCTCTAAACCTAACCCTCTGGAACGAGCATATTATTCATCTGGTTCCCAGTCTGATTATTCTGTTAAGGTAAATCAGAAAGGAGGGTGATAGTCTTCACTCTGTTGCCAATTCTTTTGTCATCATCATTGTTTGGTGCTACACAAAGACATGGTTAATATGGAAAAACAAAAGGACAGTTGGCTAAGTTGAGGTCTTCCTTCTTGTTAACTTATTTTTCCCGAGGAGGGCGGCATTTTTGTACACTGTGTTCCATCAAGCCCAGCTTTGGGGAGAGACACTCACATCACTGCTTTCATGGAGCCCTCCTTGATGGTGTAGGTCTTGATGTTTTTAATTGGCAGTCTCTGTGTAGTCAGACTCACACAGATGCTCTTTTCTAGAACTTCACTCCCCACACCTGCACAGAAAACCAAGCAAACAAAAATAAAATGCAATTTCTAATAATATAAATGTCAATCACATAACAAAGAGTGACCTGATAAAGAGTAGTTTGGGACAGTCAATATTAAGCATGGGAGAGGTAGCTCATTTTTGACTGAATCACTAAAGGTGTTATTTTAAATGGTAAAANGAAAACCAAGCAAACAAAAATAAAATGCAATTTCTAATAATATAAATGTCAATCACATAACAAAGAGTGACCTGATAAAGAGTAGTTTGGGACAGTCAATATTAAGCATGGGAGAGGTAGCTCATTTTTGACTGAATCACTAAAGGTGTTATTTTAAATGGTAAAATGTGAAAGATATAAAAGAAGTAGTTCATAAAGTTCTTATTCTCAATAGAAGGACTAAAAGGAGATTAAATTTTTCAGTTTTGAGAACATCTTACATTGGAGAAAGGAAAATAACATGGGAGGGTTAATAATGTTACAGATTTGCTAAAATCTAATGGTTTCTGTGTGCCTATTTTCTCCTAAGATGAAGAGACTGGTATTTGCTTCTCAGGGAAGCAAATATTCTAACAGAATATTTCTCTGAGAAAGATTAAGCCAAAAATCATCTAAAATAATAGTCGATAATGATCAAATCTGAGCTTTCTGATGTAGTGTTGCTGAAATCAGGTTTTTATAATCATGACACTGAGCAGGTGTTCACTAACATTGCTCTTCATCTCCTCTTTCCATCACTCAATATCTAGCCTGCACACTTTACCCTCTATATTTGCCAATTTATTTTTAATGCTAACTGTTTTCTGAACCCAGTGAAAGGGAAATACTCAAATGTCTGCAATCCTCATCAGTCTTCATTTCCCTATTCATTCATGGTTTCCATCATACGGCCGCATATTTTCCCAGAAAAATGCCAGCTAGCTGTGGTTTAGACAACACTTGGTATAATCTTTTTCATTTCAACAATATTTTTTTACTCAGGGCCCAATTTCAGGGGTTCCAAACAGTGCCATCTCTATTTATGGGCACCCTTGCAAATGCATGACCTATTCTAGTCTAAGTAAGAAGGCTGCAGATTAAGAGGTTGAAAGGCGAGTTAACTGAGTTATTTATAATCAAAGGATATTCCCTCTTGTCAGAGACATAAGGAAAAATACACTCCTACCAGTTGGGAAAAAAATGATCTTTTAGTAAGTATGTGTAGAATGTTCAGGAAAGTCTCAGTGTAACTAAATCTCATCTGGATATGTCTTGTAAGTTTAATTGATTGTATATAAGTCATTGATATTTGTTAGTACTTATGGTCTTTTATAAACTCAAGAAATTTATCACAAGTAGGAACAACATTCATAGCAATAATAATATTCTCTCCTACACACTTAAAAGGTAAAAATTGATTTCCTAGATATGAGGTCATGAGCTTCCAGTCAATTCTGTTTTAATACAAAACATTGATTTGCTTCAGAACATACACCCTCTAGCTCACTCCCACATCATGAATGCTTTACATTTTTAAGCATTTTTTGAGATATAAGGCAATTATTTTTATTGAACAAACACATTATTTAATCCCTGGTATATTTATTTCTATTTTTTGAACTTTTTATTTTGTAATGGGGTATAGCCAATTAACATTATGATAATTTTAGGTGAACAGCAAAGGGGTAAATGTTTTTTAATTTATCAATACTAAATAGGCAAAAGCTTCAAAGGTATATACAATTGCTTTCATTATGCTGCACCTAACATTAATAAACAAGTTAGTATTTGTCTGGAAATCTGATAAATGATCATAAGATGTGTTTCATTTTAATTGTAGGTAAGCAAATTAGTTATTACATTTATCTTAAAGATAATTAAACCTAGGCCCGGAGAGGTTAAGAAATTTACCCCAAATCACCTAGTTGTGAAAAACAGGAGCCCAGACTGTAATGAAGTTCTACCTTCAAAATCTACAAAGTCCCCTAGTGTCAAATTATACTCATTTCGCGCACAGAAAGTGAGGCTTAGCTTGGAGAAAGTAATTTACTCCATTCAAAACCTGAGTCAATATCAAAATGCCTGGCCACTGCCGGCACACCTAGATGTTCCTTATCTCATAAATAACCTTTGACTCACCTTCCACAGTGTATGCAGCGAGACTGCAGATCACCAGGCAGGTCAGGATGAGAAGTTTCATGGCTGAGGTCCCGCTGAGCTGTGCAGCAAGAGGCTGAGGCCCTTGGCTCCTCTGAGTCTCTTTTATCCCCGCAGTGGTCAGCGTACTTCCTGTGCTGAGAGGGGGACTTTCAAGGTGGGTGTGGAATCACGGAAAGTCTTTGCAATACTGATGCTTTCTTAGTTTGAAAAAAAAGTTCCTTTGTCCCCACTCACACTAACCCCACTTCTTGTGGCCTTTTCTCCTCCTCCTGTGGTTAAAGTGTTAGTGAAACCTTATGTGTGTACAAAAGAAACGTAGTTGTCTCATCTCCTGCCACCAGTCTAAATTCAAACCTCCCACCGCATACATGTCCCAAGGCCATGTCGGTGTGATGGCCCAGCCGGGACATGGTGTAAAGGAAAAGGGGCGGGGTGGTCACTGTGGTCCCGTTCCTCCACCAGCTCATGCAACGTTCACTGTGACACGAGGCTTCCACCACTGGATAATATGCCTGGGGTACCACCCTTGGGGAGAAGTAAATGGCAGCCCACTCCAGTATTCTTGCCTGGAGAATCCCATGGACAGAGGAGCCTGGCAGGCTATATACAGTCCATGGGGTTGCAAGAGTTGGACATGACTTGGTAACTAAATCGCCACCATCATCCTTGGTGACTCCTTGGGGGGCCAAAGTAAGACTGCTGCTTTGAGCTTCTCATTCCTCTGCCTTCTTTTTCTTCTCTTTTCTCTCCTATGTTCCCATTCATTGATCCCCTTTATTACTCCACTCTTTCCACATGCCAAGAAACAGTTAAATAAGGGTGTTTGTAGCCTGTCTATATTCACAGGTTTGGTTTATTGTAGTTTACTACATATACCTTTTTAAAAAGATTTTGAAAACTTGTCCTGACAAACTTTATTTTCAAAAAAAGTAAAACAAAATTATATTACCATTCAGATTGTTTTTATTTTTAATGTTTTTCAATGAGTCTCTATTGGTATAAATATGTTTGGATAATTGTGACAATTACAAATACTGATATTTTCATGGCAATGTAAATATCCTCCCATGTTTCTTCATAGTCTTCAGATTTCTACTGTGTAAATTCATACAAAAGGACTTCCCTGGTGGTTGAGTGGTAAAGAAACTGCCTGCCAAGCAGGAGACAAGGGTTAGATCCCTGGATCAGGAAGATTCCCGGAAGAAAGGAATGGCAATCCACTTCAGCATTCTTGCCTAGGAAAGAACAGAGGAATCTGGCCAGCTATAGTCCATGGAGTCAAAAAAGTTGAACAAGACTTAGAGACTTAACAACAACAAACACACACACACACATTAAATTATTCCTTTATACCTTATTGTCATGTAGACTATAAGATAAATTTTCATTAATATACACTGAATAAATTCCTTTTAATAACCAGGAGTAGGATTACCAGGCAAAATCCTATGATCATCTTTATAACTCTTGCAACATATTGACATGGTCTTCCCAAAATGTCATTTCAATTTCCAATGCTTCTAGCAGCATTTGACTGTATCAGTTTCAATATAATCGTTCTGATTTGTTGAAAGCACTCGATTTGTTGTTTGGGGGTTTTGTCTTGTTTTGTTTAATAGGTATCTATTAAATGCATATATTAATTATGTGTGAAGCTAAAAGGTTTTGTCATTACTATTCAGGGATATGAAAATAACATTCTTATGAAATATATGTACAGCTGAAATCTTTTGCCATTGCTATTAGTGAAATGAAAACAAATTCCTATATTTCTATAAAATTATAAGTTAAATTTTAAGATATTTTTCATCAATGGCATTTAATTTTCCAGTCAAACTTTATTCAGAATTTCAAATAAGTTTTTAGTTATTACCATCAGTCCTTAAATTCTGAACACATCTTGCTACTCAAAATGCTTTTCTTCCTATTACTCTGTGACACTGAATAGGGTTTTATCTTCTAGTCTGTTTCCAAATACAGATTACTGAGATTGTCTTAGACTCATTTCTAGCCACCCATATGTTTTTCTCAACCAAGCTGCACTAAGTATACCTTCTAAGTAGCTCCTGTGTGTGTTCTCTCTGCACTGTTCAAGGTGGGACAGCACCTTTCCTTGTTAGAACCACTGCGGTAGACCAGCTGATTCCCCAGGTCTGGGTCTCCTCCCTTTCCAATCTGTTCTTCTCACTATGACCTGAATAATCATTCTAAAGCTTTAATCTAATCTAGTTGTCTTCCTGATGAGGACTTTTGTAGGCTAATTCCTACTGCCTACAAGATTCATTTCAAATCTCATATTGTCTTATATAAAAATATTAAAGATTTAACACTGTTTTTCCTTTAAGACTCATCTTTCACCACTCATTTTTTTGCTCCCAAACCTCTAGACTTAACAAATGTCTGTTTAATCAACCAAATGGGCCATCCTCTTTTCTGCTCCCCACTTATTGTTTCCTTCATCTGGAATGCCCATTTCATATCCCTATATAATTATGTGTAAATTCCTCCTCTTCCTACAAGTTTTCCTGAATTCTCTATATACCTTTATCTGTGTCTCCTTCTATGCTCTCATGGAACTTCCTAGCCACTAGTTTCGTTTTATTCTCCACTCAGTTTCATTTTTCTATCTCCTACCAGGTGGCAGGCTCCTTGAAAGCCGGCAGTTTGCCTCAGGTCTGTCTACTAGTGGAATGTCTGCTATATAGTGGTCATTCACCAAATGGTCTGTGAATAAATGAGTTCTTTTTAAAAGACCAGAATTAAAATGATTTAACATTAAGTAAAGGATGAACATCTAAAAACATTGTGCCTAAACATTGTGCCTATATCTTCCTCTCATGTTTATAATCATATAGAAAATTTGACCCATGACTGAATTCTTACTTAGCATATTGAAATAGAGTTTCTTAATCTCTGAGAATGAATTATTCATTTCAAGTTTTTCAAAGCATGCACTAGTCTCTGATGGAGAATAATTAAGCAATCAATAAAAATTGGAAACCGAGAAGGCAATGGCACCCCACTCCAGTACTCTTGCCTGGAAAATCCCATGGATGAGGAGCCTGGAGGGCTGCAGTCCATGGGGTCGCTGAGGGTCGGACACGACTGAGCTTCACTTCCACTTTTCACTTTCATGCATTGGAGAAGGAAATGGCAACCCACTCCAGTATTTTTGCCTGGAGAATCCCAGGGATGGGGGAGCCTGGTGGGCTGCTGTCTGTGGGGTCGCACAGAGTCGGACACGACTGAAGTGACTTAGCAGTTAGCAGTACAAAATATAGGGAGAAGGCAATGGCACCCCACTCCAGTACTCTTGCCTGGAAAATCCCATGGATGGAGGAGCCTGGTGGGCTGCAGTCCATGGGGTCGCTGAGAGTTGGACACGACTCAGTGACTTCACTTTCACTTTTCACTTTCATGCATTGGAGAAGGAAATGGCAACCCACTCCAGTGATCTTGCCTGGAGAATCCCAGGAGTGGAGGAGCCTGGTGGGCTGCTGTTTATGGGATCGCACAGAGTCGGACACGACTGAAGTGACTTAGCAGCAGCAGCAGTACAAAATAGGTATAATCTGTTAATGTTTGGACATTGATTGACGACCAGTTGAAAGATAATAGCAAAAATTTCTCTCATCTTTGGCTTCTCTTTCTCCTACAAATCCCACCAAATCTGTCAGAAAATACTGTTGTTTTTCTGTCTTCAAAATAGAATTTAAGCCTTTCTCATTACCCCTAGGGATTCAAGTCTAAGCAACCATAAATTTTCACCTGGATTGGTGGAATCATGGAATAGCCTCCAAAATTGATTTCTTTTTTCCACCCTTACTTTCTTTTGGCAAATTTACAACCTGACAAATGTGATCATTTCAAAATGTAATACGCTACTTTTCTGCTCAAAATTCCAATGGAATATATTTTCATGAGTGAATTCCAAAGTCTTTTTACCCCCTATGTATTGTTGAACATGGGCTTCCCTGGTGGCTCAACAGTAAAGAATACACCTGCAATGCAGGAGATGCAGGAGATGAGGATTTGATCCTTGGGTAGGGAAGATCCCCTAGAGGAGGAAATTGCTACCCACTCCAGTATTCTTGCCTGAAAAATCACATGGACAGAGGAGCCTGGCGGGCTACAGTCCAAAGGGTTACAAAGAGTCAGACACAACTGAGCAACTATCTGTGCAGGCACACAGTAAGTCCTTATGTATCAATAATTACTTTAAATGTAGATGGATTAAATTTTCCAATCAAAAGGCTTGGAGTGACTAAATGGATTTTTTTTTTTAAAAAAAGGTCCAAGTACATACCTCCTACAATAGATTCACTTCATCTTTAAGGGTACACATCAGTTGGAATAAGGGAATAGAAGAAGATAACCCATGAAAGTGGAAACCAAAAAGGCAACAGGAGTAGCTATAGTTATATCAGACAAAGTAGACTTTAGGTCAAAAACCATAACAAAGTGACAGAATGATTTTATATAATGATAAAAGGGTCAGTTCACTGCGAGGATATAACAACTGTAAAGACTAAATATGTAGCACATTTACAAGCGTCTACAAATACCTCCAGAATCTATGCTCCCTTCTCCCATTTACTCTCTGACAGCATCTTCTGTTGCTCTCCCCACCTTGTTGCTTCACTGCAGTCACGGTGATCTCCCTGATGTTTCTCAGACATGTCAGGATGCTCCTGCCTTTAAGTCTTTTCACTTGCTAGTTACTTCACCTGGTATTTTCTTCCCTTGGACATAAGCAAGGCTCAGTCCCTCAACCTCTTCAATTTTTTGCTCAAGTATTTCTTTCTCATTGTGGCTTTCCCTGACCACCCAGTTTAAAACTGTACACATATACCAATTCTGGTCTCACTTGATTTCTCATTGCTGATCTACTTTATTAATAGGACCTAGCACCTTCTAATACAACAAGAATTTACTTTTTTTCATTATGCACCTTTTCCCTGGAATTATCTCTTTTATTTCCTCAGAGTTTAGGATAATGCCTGGCACTAAAAAAGGGACAAGAATTAAAGATATTATTTTGTTCTGTGTTTTCTTTCATTCATTTTTGTCCTTTAAAAAAACTGGAAACCTTAGGAGAATGAATGCTATCCACTAGTAGCAACACGAATGGACCTAGAGATGTTCATACTGAGTAAAGTAGGTCATACCCAGAAAGACAAATATCATATGCTATTGGTGATGTACATAATTTTTTTTAAGTACAAATGAATTTATTTACAAAACAGAAGTAGAATATTGGATGTAGAAAACAAATTAATGGTTTTGATGAGGGAATTGGGGAAGGTTGGCCTTCCCTGGTAGCTCGGCTGCAAAGAATCCACCTGCAATGCAGGAGACCCCAGTTTGGTTCCTGGCTTGGAAAGATCCCCTGGAGAAGGAATAAGCCAACTCCAATATTCTTGGGCTTCCTTGGTGGCTCAGCTGGTAAAGAATCCACCTGTAATGTGGGCGACCTGGGTTTGATCCCTGGGTTGGGAAGATTCCCTTGAGAAGGAAATGCTACCCACTCGAGCACTCTGGCTTGGAAAATTCCAATATTCCAATATTCCAAAATATTGGACTGTATAATTCATGGGGTCGCAAAGAGTTGGTATAAATAGGGAGACTGGGATTGACATACACACACTATTTTATATAAAATAGGTAATAAAGACCTGTTGTATAGTACAGGAGACTCTACTCAATCCTCTATAATATCCTATATGGGGAGAGAATCTGAAAAAAAAATAAAAGGTGTTTTGTATATATAATTGGTTCATTTGCTATATGACTGAAACTATCACAGTGTTGTAAATAACCTATACTCCAATCAATAATTTTTAAAAATAAAATAAAGATGACTGCAATTGTTATTGTTTGAAACATACTTCCAGTGCAATTTTTCACATATTATAATTAGCTTTTTTCCATATTTTAAATAGTTTTGTTACATTTTTCTGATAAAGACAACACAATTATTGTTTAAAAACTCAGACACTATAGAAAAAAAATTAATGAAAATTCACCCAAATCTCACTTCCCAAGATAACTCTTTAATCACTATTGATGGATCTTCTTCCATACATTCCTCAGATACATAAACCTACACACATTTCAGTTTACAGTCTTTTTACAACATTCAATGGCTGTAGATTTGCAATGTGTGAGGCTTTGTGCTAAGCACTCAAGGGCATTAATCTGTCTAATAATAGCAATATTAAAAATTAAGTAAAATTATTATCTATATTTTATTGATGAGAAAGTTAAGGATCAGAGATGTTAAGTAATCCACTCACAATTCCAAAGCTTAGGGTTAACAGAGTGAAGATTCAAACTCAGATCTGCCATATTCCAAAACCTAAGCTTTTAACTAATACACTATACTGTCAGATATTCTCTACTCTCTATTGATAGACTCTAGGTTAGTCTCTCTTTTTAAACCCTAGACCACAGAGCAGTAAGAATAGACACGTCTTTGAACTTTTTGTACTTTTCTGTGTATCTCTTTGCATCAGTTTCCTCCAGAAAGTTTTCACAAGACAATCTCTTACTATCATATAAATTGCTTTCTCAAAAAGATATGCAAAGACTGAAGATGTGAAAATGAAGCTTACTGACAGATAAAGCCACATAAGATAATTCTCAATGGTCATCTCTTTTCCACTGATCTACAAAATCAAATTTGTTACATGAAAATCACTATATGGATATTTGTGTGTAACATACAAAACTGTGGCTTATAGTATGTTCAAAATAGGACTTAACTTACCCTCCCACCAATCAGGTATGAAAATACATGCTTTTCTAAATTAACCAATATTGGGTATTATCAATCATTTTAGCCATGCTTTGACCACTAGTAAAATTGAAAATATTTTATAAATTGCCTTTTGTAAATTTTGCCCATTTCTTTGGAATATCTGTACCTTTCTTTTATATTTGTGAGAGTGTTGTCTCATATTTATTACAACTATTTTTCTACTAAATTT
Source organism: Cephalophus harveyi (assembly GCA_006410635.1). Lineage (NCBI taxonomy): Eukaryota > Metazoa > Chordata > Mammalia > Artiodactyla > Bovidae > Cephalophus > Cephalophus harveyi. The sequence goes on from SJYT01066554.1 coordinate 100,530, forward strand.
TCTGATGATTGCAATGCTGGAGACACGCAAAAAGTGAAGGACTTGGTATATACAAGTTTATGCATTTTTCACAGGAACTACACATACCTCGTGCAAACCTCAGGAGTATCTTTTCTAACAGAAACCCTCAGCTTAAAAATATAGATAAAATATTTCTCATGCAAGATCTAGACCAGGGGACTTTCTGCATGAGGGGGTGTTATCCTGCTGTTCTTTTTTTTTTTTTTTTTTTTTTGGGAATCTCATCAAATCCATAAGGAAAGCATTGTTTATTATGCAGAGATCTTCCACTATATGTTTCTTACTTATTAATTAGGTGACTTACTATAAAGAAGCACCTTTTAAAAGAGAGTACAAGAAACTGTGCCACAGATGTCACTAGAAGTTCCACCACATACTAGCTTGGAGGATCAGCCAATCAGTGGATTTCAGTGACTCAGTGCTTCTATCTTTACTTTCATCAGTCTCTTGGAAATATGGTGGAAGCTGGTAATAAATACTATCTCTACAAAATACTCAGATAAAATATAAATTATTAGTATAATCTCTAATCATGCTCTTTCTCTTTTGCCATGTAGACCGAAGCATGTCAGACAATAATGCAGGTAAGGAAATGAAATTAAGGAAACTACGTAGTTCATGGATCCATTTTTATGTTAAAGTTCAGGATAATTAAAAGGCAGAGTGGAGAGGGACAGAGAGAGAAAAAAAGTACCTAATATGAATTGAATGAGTAACCTGTTCACACTCATGGGGTTTTTAAGCAGGGTTTGGCAGGTACTATTAATGGGTGCTGTGAAAGTGGTCTTCATACTTTTATTTTAAAGTTGCCACCAGAAACTCTACGGACCCAAAGAAATACATCCATCTTTTTGACATAATATGAGAAATCTCTTCATTAAAGCCATTCACTTATAAAGTTATTCTTTCCTTCAATAAAAATAGTTACCACTATGTATAAGATACTGTCTTAGAAATAGGAGGAAGAAAAGAATAAGCAAGACTCATGTTCTGGTGAGTGATAATTATCTGTATCTAAGAACATTTATCTGTATCTAAGAACAGTATGAACAGGCAAAATGATAGGATATCAAAAGAGGAACTCCCCAGGTCATTAGGTGCCCAATATGCTACTGGAGATCAGTGGAGCAATAAGTCCAGAAAGAATGAAGGGATGGAGCCAAAGCGAAAACAATACCCAGTTGTGCATGTGACTGGTGATAGAAGCAAGATCCAATGCTGTAAAGAGCAATACTGCATAGGAACCTGGAATGTCAGGTCCATGAATCAAGGCAAATTGGAAGTGGTCAAACAAGAGATGACAAGGGTGAACGTCGACATTCTAGGAATCAGCGAACTAAAATGGACTGGAATGGGTGAATTTAACTCAGATGACCATTATATCTACTACTGCGGGCAGGAATCCCTCAGAAGAAATGGAGTAGCCATCATGGTCAACAAAAGAGTCCGAAATGCAGTACTTGGATGCAATCTCAAAAA
>SJYT01066554.1:102914-153876 GCA_006410635.1 Cephalophus harveyi
ATCAACCCTGGGATTTCTTTGGAAGGAATGATGCTAAAGCTGAAACTCCAGTACTTTGGCCACCTCATAAGAAGAGTTGACTCATTGGAAAAGACTCTGATGCTGGGAGGGATTGGGGGCAGGAGGAAAAGGGGACGACCAAGAATGAGATGGCTGGATGGCATCACGGACTAGATGGATGTGAGTCTGAGTGAACTCCGAGAGATGGTGATGAACAGGGAAGCCTGGCGTGCTGCGATTCATGGGGTCGCAAAGAGTCGGACACGACTGAGCGACTGAACTGAACTGAACTGAAGAACATATAGAGCTTCACCAGTGGCACTAGTGGTAAAAATCCACATGCAATGCAGAATATTTGGGTTCCATCCCTGGGTAGGGAAGATCCTCTGGGTTGCATGGCAACCCACTCCAGTATTCTTCCCTGGAGAACTCATGGACAGAGGAGTCTAATAGGCTACAGTCCATAGAGTTGCAAAGAGTTGGACACAACTGAAGCAATTTAGCACACAAATATGAGCATATAGATGTGCATCATAACCCATTGCAACATGATCTGTACTATCATAGCTTGATCAATTACTTGAAATTGAACATTGACTCTCCAGGAGTCCCAAATAATCCTGGATGTATAAAACATAGAACCTCACTCTCAGGTATTAACATTGTACTCTGGTTAATACATTACATAATAGACTGCCACCCTAGGCAGCAGAGAGGGTCCTTAAGGAAGCTCACAGAGAAGATAATTCTGAAGAAAGAACAATGAGAAGGATGGTTCTGTGGGCATTTCCCCAAGTGTTTTAAACCAAATTCTAGTTTTGAAAGTTATTCTATGAAAAAGGAGCATGGGTGTCCATTTTCAATAAATTGGGAAATTTGTGTATTATTAAATCATAGTATTAATATATCACTCTATTAAAGAATCTGAAACCCATAGTACAATGTGGCTAACGCTGCTTTTCTTAAATATTTTTAACTTACAGAAGACTTCTTCATAGAAGACTTAAGCCAACTGGAGATGTATTTTAGAAATACTAACCCAGTGCATTGGTATTCTGTCTAGAGAGGGCCATACTAAAAATCAGGTGTGATGGGGTGGACATGAAACATAACCAAGTCCAAACTAGAGTCTGTCCCTGAGCAAGAGATATTGGAAATATTTCGATGATAAATTCAGCACAGAACTTGACACTTGACAAGTTCTATAGAACTTGACACTCACTGGATATTCTCTTGAATAATACATTCTTTAGTTGAACTCCTCAGCCTGGTGACAAATCTTGTCTCTGTGGCACTTTTCTTCATGATTATGACATAGCTTCTGCTTATTTTCACATAAAAATGTAATTATGCATCTTGTTTTTCTCACAGCTTAATAAAAGGTCTAGTCTTATTCAGTAACAAATTAAAACAATAACTGATGCTGTTTTGCTCCAGAAATTGCTAATAATGAGTGCTTAACCTTAACATGATTTTTTTAACATTTACATTGAGATATAATGCAAAGAATTACTTTTTTTTTTCTCCAGAATATAGGAGTTATGTAGAAAAATAGCTATTTCACTGGCATGGTCTTTTTAAAATATATATATATTTTTAATTTATTTGGCTGTGCTGGCTCTTCATTGCCATGAACCAGCTTCCTCTAGTCACAGCTCATGGGCTCTATACAATATACTGAGTTCATGGGCTCAGTAGTTGTGTCACATGGGCTTAGTTGCCCCTACAGCATGTGGGCTCTTCCCAGACAAGGGAGCGAACCTGTGCCCTCTGCCTTGGCAGGCAGATTCTTAGCCAGTGGACCACCAGGGAAGTCTCTTGGCATGGTCTTTGAGTGTTGGTGTTGTGTAGTTACTAAGTCATGTTTGATTATCGTCCGGCCCCATGGACTATAGCTGACCAGGCTCCTCTGTCCATGGAATTCTCCAGACAAGAACACTAGAGTGGGTTGCCCTTTTCTCCTCCAGGGAATCTTCTTGACACAAAGATCAAACCCACATCTCCTGCATTGCAGATAGATTCTTTACCACTAAGCCACCTGGGAAGCCCTGGTATTTTAGTACTTATAGTCAAATCTGTAAAATTACATTTAATAATTTTTTTAAATTGGTGAATTTTTTAAATTGAATTCTAATGAGCTCTGCTGGACAGATATTGTCCCTAAATGATAGATACTATTAATAATAATAATTCCATACTAATAACATAGACCAGGGGTTAACCTAGACACCCTGCCTTATGTTTTGTAAATAATGTTTTATCAGAACACATCAATTGCTTGGATTTTTTAATGGATGTTTGCACACTGCAATATCAGGGTCTCTGTATTACATGGAAAAAGGTTAATGTGTTTTCCATTAAAGAGTTTTCTAACTCCGGGTCAATTCCTGATTTGTATGCCTTGTTGAAACCAAACTATGTTTAATATAAGATCAAGATGTAAAACATGCAAATGGAGGAAAAAAAAGACTAAAGGAGTACTCCAAAATATTTATAACATTTCTAACATTTCCCTCAGGAAACTAGCAACTTCATGGTCTGGCTGGCAGAGCGAGAAAGACATTGAGTAAGAGATAGCTTCTGACATTTCAATCCCCTATATCATTTATTAACTATTTTATTTATTTATTCTCTGCTAATAAAAGTGTACATCACTAACAGACCACATCCTCACTAGTTAGGGTTGTATTCACCTTTTTCCTTGATAAAAGGTATAACCACCAAAAGAAGACTCCAAGAAATTTCTAAAAAATTGTTTGTTTAAGAAATTAAAAACCATTGTTCTTTACTATCTGGGCATGTATTGCTCAGGGCCAGGTAGCCACAGGCTCAAGGTGACTGAAAAAATATTACACACTGGCCACTATAAAGAAGTTGTTTAAAAATAGTCTTGCTCAGCATTCAGAAAACTAAGATAATGGCATCTGGTCCCATCACTTCATGGCAAATAGATGGGGAAACAATGGAAACAGTGACAGATTTTATTTTCTTGGGAAAATCACTACAGATGGTGACTGCAGCCATGAAATTAAAAGACGCTTGCTCCTTGAAAGAAAAGCTATGACAAACTGAGATAGCATATTAAAAAGCAGAGACATTACTTTGCCAACAAAGGTCCATCTAGTCAAAGCTATGGTTTTTCCAGTAGTCATGCATGGATGTGAGAGTTGAACCATAAAGAAAACTGAGCGTCAAAGAATTGAGGAGTTGTGAATTTAACTCAGATGACCATTATATCTACTACTGTAGGAAAGAAACCATTAGAAGAAATGGAATAACCATCATAGTCAACAAAAGAGTCCAAAATGCAGTACTTGGATGCAATCTCGAAAAGAACAGAATGATCTCTGTTCCTTTCCAAGACAAGCCATTCAATATCATGGTAACCCAAGTCTATGCCCAAACAAGCAATGCTGAAGAAGCTGAAGTTGAAAGGTTTTATGAAGACCTACAAGACCTTTTAGAACTAACACCCAAAAAAGATGTCCATTTCATTATAGAGGACTAGAATGTAAAAGCAGGAAGTCAAGAGATACCTGGAGTAATAGGCAAATTTGGCTGTGGAGTACAAAATGAAGCAGGGCAAAAGCTAACAGAGTTTTGTTAGGAGAATGCACTGGTCATAGCAAACACCCTCTTCCAACAAAACAAGAGAAGACTCTACACATGCACATTCACCAGGTGGTCAACTGAAATCAGATTGATTATATTCTTTGCAGCCAAAGATGGAGAAGCTCTATACAGTCAACAAAAACAAGACCAGGAGCTGACTGTGGCTCAGATCATGAACTCCTTATTNTCATAGCAAACACCCTCTTCCAACAACACAAGAGAAGACTCTACACGTGGACATCACCAGATGGTCAACACCGAAATCAGATTGATTATATTCTTTGCAGCCAAAGATGGAGAAGCTCTATACAGTCAACAAAAACAAGACCAGGAGCTGACTGTGGCTCAGATCATGAACTCCTTATTGCCAAATTCAGACTTAAATTGAAGAAAGTGGGGAAAATCACTAGATCATTCAGGTATGACTTAAATCAAATCCCTTATGATTATACAGTGGAAGTGACAAATAGTTTCAAGGAATTAGATCTGATAGACGGAGTGCCAGAAGAACTATGGATGGAGGTTTGAGAGATTGTACAAAAGGCAGTGATCAAGACCATACCCAAGAAAAAGAAATAAAAAAGGCAAAATGATTGTCTGAGGAGGCCTTACAAATAGCTGAGAAAAGACAAGAAGCAAAAGGCAAAGGAGAAAAGGAAAGATATACCAATTTGAATTCAGAGTTCCAAAGAATACCAAGGAGAGATAAGAAAGCTTTCCTCAGTGATCAATGCAAAGAAATAGAGGAAAACAATAGAATGGGAAAGACTAGAGATCTCTTCGAGAAAATTAGAGATACCAAGGAAGCATTTCATGCAAAGATGGGCATAATAAAGGACAGAAATGGTATGGACCTAACAGAAGCAGAAGATATTAAGAAGAGGTGGCAAGAATACAGAGAACTATACAAAAATCTTCATGACCAAGATAATCACGATGGCATGATCACTCACCTAGAGCCAGGCATCCTGTAATGTGATGTTAAGTGAGCCTTAGGAAACATCACTATGAACAAAGCTAGTGGAGGAGATGGAATTCCAGTAGAACTATTTCAAATCCTGAAAGATGATGCTGTGAAAGTGCTGCACTCAATATGCCAGCAAATTTGGAAAACTCAGCAGGGTCCCCAGGACTGGAAAAGGTCAGTTTTCATTCCAATCTCAAAAGAAAGGCAATGCCAAAATGTGATGTCAAGTGAGCCTTAGGAAACATCACTATGAACAAAGCTAGTGGAGGAGATGGAATTCCAGTAGAACTATTTCAAATCCTGAAAGATGATGCTGTGAAAGTGCTGCACTCAATATGCCAGCAAATTTGGAAAACTCAGCAGGGTCCCCAGGACTGGAAAAGGTCAGTTTTCATTCCAATCTCAAAAGAAAGGCAATGCCAAAGAATGCTCAAACTACTGCACAATTGCACTCATCTCACACACTAGTAAAGTAATGCTCAAAATTCTCCAAGCCAGACTTCAACAGTACATGAACTGTGAACTTCCAGATGTTCAAGCTGGACTTAGAAAAGGCAGAGGAACCAGAGATTAACATCTGCTGGAACATAGAAAAAGCAAGAGAGTTCCAGAAAAAAAAAAAAGTCTACTTCTGCTTTATTGACTATGCCAAAGCCTTTCTCTGTGTGGATCAAAACAAACTGTGGAAAATTCTGAAAGAGATGGGAACACCAGACAACTGACCTGCCTCCTGAGAAATCTGTATGCAGGTCAAGAAGCAACAGGTAGAATTGGACATGGAATAACAGACTGGTTCCAAATCAGGAACCGAGTAAATCAAGGCTGTATATTGTTACCCTGCTTATTTAACTTATATGCAGAGTACATCATGAGAAATGCTGGGCTGCATGAAGCACAAGCTGGAATCAAGATTGCCAGAAGAATTATCAATTAACTCAGATATGCAAATGACACCACCGTTTTTGGCAGAAAGCAAAGAAGAACTAAAGAGCTTCTTGATGGAAGTGAAAGAGGAGAGTGAAAAAGTTGGCTTAAAGCTCAACATTCAGAAAACGAAGATCATGGCATCTGGTCCCATCACTTCATGGCAAATAGATGGGGAAACAGTGGAAACAGTGACAGACTTTATTTTGGGGGGCTCCAAAATCACTGCACATGGTGACTGCAGCCATGAAATTAAAAGACACTTGTTCCTTGGAAGAAAAGTTATGACCAACCTAGATATCATATTAAAAAGCAGAGACATTACTTTGCCAACAAAGGTCCATCTACTCAAAGCTATGGTTTTTCCAGTAGTCATTATGGATGTGAGAGTTCGACTAGAAAGAAAGCTGAGCACCAAAGAATTGAAACTTTTGAACTCCGGTGTTGCAGAAGACTCTTGAGAGTCCCTTGGATAGGAAGGAGATCCAACCAGTCCTTCCTAAAGGAAATCAGTCCTGAATATTCATTTGAAGAACTGATGCTGAAACTGAAGCTCTAATGTTTTGGCCACCTGATGCAAAGAGGTGACTCAGTTGACAAGTCCCTGTCAAATGAGTCAGGGAAGATCAAAGTCCCTGTCAAATGTTGGGAAGATCAAAGGCCAGAGCAGAAGGGCATGACAGAGGATGAAATGGTTTGATGGCATCACTGACTCAACGGACATGAGTTTGAGTAACTCTGGGAGTTGGTGATGGACAGGGAGGCCTAACATGCTGCAGTCCATGGGGTCGCAGAGTTGGACACAACTGAGGGACTGAACTGAGTAAGTCCTCAATCAATGCTCTTTATATTTACTGCCTGCCAAAATGGTCCTTTTATTCCAAAGTACCTAAAAGGGAAAATGGTAACAATAGAGAAATTAATTGAAAAATTTAAGGAAATACAAATCTTTAAGCATAAGTTAGCTGAATTCCGGGGGCTTCTCTGGAGGTTCAGGGCTTCCCTAATAGCTCAGTGTGTAAAGAATCTGCCGCAATGCAGGAGATCACAATTCGATTCCTGGGTCCAGAGATCCACTGGAGAGAGGATAGGTTACCCACTCCAGTATTCTTGGGCTTTCCTTGTGGCTCAGCTGATAAAGAATCTGCCTGCAATGCGGGAGACCTGGGTTCTGTCCCTGGGTTGGTAACATACCTTGGAGAAGGAAAAGGCTACCCACTCCAGTATTTTGGCCTGGAGAATTCCATGGATTGTATAGTCTATGGGTTTGCAAAGAGTTGGACATGACATGACTTGCACTTTCACTTTTACTTTAGGCTCAGGGGTAAAGAATCCACTTGCCAATCAGGAGATGGGGTTTCCATCACTGGGTTGGGAAGATCCCCTGGAGAAGGAAATGGCAACCCACTCCAATATTCTCGTCTGAGAAATCCCATGGACAGAGGAGCCTGGTGGGCTACATTCCATGAGTCTGCAAAAGAGTCAGATATGACTCAGTGACTAAACAACAACAAGCTGAATTTTTTAGCAGTAATAATTATTTAAAATAATAATTATTAGTATAGCATTCAAACAAAAGAAAGGATCAATATATCTTGTATCTAAAGTAGATCCATATAAGTAGCATGCTGAGAGTAGGTATTGTTGGAAGAACTGTCTTATCTAGTCTAGTTAGTTAGGAATCTGTAGAAGCAATATTTTTATAAGCAAAGAAAAAGTTATACAATCTATTTCTGTTAGAAAATAATTTTATTTTTCTTTTATTTTATAGTTTAATACTAATTACAGAAAATTGTTTGAAAAGCAAACATGAAGGTAAATCATCTACTAATCATCTATAATTCTACTGTCCAGAGATAACCATCTCAGTGTTTAGGTATATATTTTTCCAGAATATTTCTTGTTCATTTCGGTAGAGAGACAACAAAAATAAGAACACACTATATATACTGTTCCTTAACTTGTTTTGTTTTCACTTAGAAATATTAATGAGCATATTCCAGGTCTACAAATACATTACTGCCATTTTCAACGCCATTGAAATCTCTTAGATACGTAAAACAAAATTTGCGTAACTAGTCTTCTTTTGAATGACTATTTAGATAAGTTTAATGACAGAGGGGGTTATTACCAAAACTGCAATGAACCTCATTTCTTGTATATTTTTGTGTATTTGTCCAATCATTCCCTTAGGCAAATCCCCAGCAGGACAGTTGCTGAGTTATGTAAATAGTATCCAATAGTTTTAGCATCACCCTTATCTGTGAAGGAACACCATTATACTCCCAGAATCCACCTCAGTTAAAAGGAATAACTTTAAGTCCAGGGCTGTTTTTGATAGTGTAGCACAAAACCATGGTAGAAATGACCCTAAGAGACCAGCAGTGATGCTGTTGACAGCATATATGGAAACAAATCATACCACAGCTATTGTCTTATCAATTCTCTTCCTCCCTCTCTCTTTCTCTGTCTCCATCTATCTGTTTCTTTGTCTCTGTGTGTGTGTGTGTGTTTCTCTGTCTCTCTCTTTCTCTCCACCAAAAGTGTGTATGCATGAATATATTACCCTTAAAGCATAGTCTCATCCACAGTAGGCCTATGTGGTTTGTTGAAAGTAACCATAAACGCAGTGAAATTTCGTCACCAGTGGTGATAAATACTTTCAAAACCATTAGTCCTTAAACTCAGACCACCATCAGATGTTCCTCAGAGGCTAAACTTAGTCATACTCATGAAACTTTCTCCAGCCACTGCTTGCCCGCTCTAAAATCAGGCAATCCAGATTACTTTTTTCAATTTATTAGTTTCTTCATGTTTCCACAAATTTTGACACTAGGCTATTTAAGTAGAAGTGCATGAGCAAATTATTCTTCATAGCTCAAAATGAAATGGCTGAAAAAGCTGGGAGTGTTTGGACCAAGGAAAAGAGATGCTCAGAAAGGCAGAATCATCTTTACCTATTGGCAAGGGACTAATTGTAATTCACATGCTCCACTGGATCAGTATAGAGTGAGTGGGAAGAAACTACCAGAGGAAAATCATCAAGCAAACTGATTTTGTCTACTTTAAGAGTTTCTCACCCTAGAGGTGTTAAGTACAAGCTGACAGTGCTTACAGAAGGTGCTATAATGTAGAGCCATTTAATGAAACAGTTCAGACAAGGAAGCCTATTGAAGCTATAGAACTGATATGTAATTTCAGACCCCAGTTTACACTATTTTTAACGTAATATGATTTTATTTATGGAATATCTACCTCTGAGAATTAATATACTGTAGTGGTTAAGGGCCAACTAGAATACTGTGTTCATAGCCAGCTTGATCATTTGGTAACTGTATAACTTTTCAGCTGGTTACTTAACACATTTAGCCTGTCTGTTCTTCAGTTTCCCTATCTATATAAAATGAAAGTAATAATACTAATTACCATATGGAGCTGTTGCAAGAATTAAATGAGCTAGCACATGCAAATTACTTAGAATTTTTCCTGATTAAGCACTCAATATGTATTAGTTGATGTTATTAATATAATGCCAGTATTATGCAAAAGTTATGTCCTTGAGAGTGAAAGTTCCTAAAAAGGATATTTTAGAGTCATATTAAAAGAGGATGAATACCTACTAATTCAGTAATGAAAGAAGAAAACACTTGCTTTTGCTTAAATGGCAAAACAATTAAATGGGAGTTTTTCCTGATTTACCTAGACAGTTAATTCTCCTTTTCATTTTTGTTTCAGATGTCACATTTGAACATGAAACACTGACCAGTCATATTCTATTACTACATGATGTTGCATTTTGAATAGGGTGGCTGAATAAGGTACGGACCAGACGCCAGATCTGCTGCTCTGAAGGACATATTTCTGTATCAAGATTGGACTGAATTCCTTTGAAGTCTCCTCCAACTGGGGTTGCCATATAAAATACAGCATTCCCAGTTACATCTTAATTTTAAATAAACAACAAATAACTATTAGTATAAGTATAATATTTTATAAGTAAAATATTGTAAATATTGCATGGGACATATTTTACTGAAAATTATATATTTATATGAAATTCAAATTTAATTGGGTATCCTGTATTTTTATTTGCTAAATCTGGCAGCCCTACTTCCATCTGTGAGACCGTGAAGTTGTGATTCCCTTGGGCATAGTTCTCAGCAGCTATTGACAAAATGGTTAGCATTTTCCTTTAGATTTTGCCCCCCATCCAAAATACACTGTTTTTCTTTCTGTAACTTCCTGTAATATACAAAATTATAATCTTCTTTTTGTGTGTGTGTGTGTGTGTATGTGTGTGTTAGTTGCTCAGTTGTGTCTGACTCTTTTGTGACCCCAGCGTGTTTACGTTTCCTGCATTGGCAGGTGGATTCGTTACCACTAGCACCACCTGGGAAGCTCTCTTATATTGTGTACTACTTTTTGAAAGCCTACTAGTTGAGCCTGGTCACGTTTTCTAGTTTTTGCCATACAACATGGTCAGTGAAAAGAGAATAAATCAGCTTCAATTATCTTCTGTTTTCTATAGTAAGGGGAATGATTTTCAAACTGATAAAGACAGAACAACCTGTTAAAAGAATTAAAAGATACTTAAAAGTTGAAAACAGGTGGTTAAGCAGCAAGACAGAACTGAGACATTTTAATAGATTCAAATCTGTGGACCAAGATGAATTATGTCAGCCCAGTCTCAATGGCTGGGCTCTGCCCTCTGTGGTCACCGTAGCTGAGACCATTTATATGATCACTAATAAATCTAGACATGTAACTTGGCTATCCAGCATCCTCATACCTGTCGTGCTGGGCCAAAATCCAAGATAAATGGGAATAAAATCCCTATCACTCAATACAGAGAGTGGAGGAAGACACATCTCTCGCTCAGTCACCTGGACACAAGGCAGATTTAAATCAAGTGGATGCTGCTCCTTAGAATTTTGAATCTAAAGAGAATGATGAAGTGGTTCAGGGACAGAGATTACTCATGGTAGCTGTGACAGAATCAAGAGCCAGGCAGTAGGGCAGCCGTGGCTGAAGGGCACTGACATTCAACATCGAGTTGGCTAGTGCTCAGTGGCTATGGTGCCAGAAGCAGCGTCCTAAGGACATCATCCTTGCGGTACCATTTTGATTATCCCTTGCTCTCTGATCCAGGTCCTCCAGAATTTTGGACAATTCAGTGAGTTACTCAATATCTTCTTTAATTATGTTTCTAGAGTTAGTTTCTATTTTTGCATCTTAGAATCCCAATCAGAAGAACCCCCATGCTATTGCCTTCCCTCAAGAAGGCATGCCCCCAAACCCAGGCGCAGAGCTTCTCTTCTGCTATGTCACCTTCCACAGCTCTTGCCAAACCTCCCCTGATGCAAAAATCTGAGTGGATCCCAGTTCTTCCACTATATGCAGACCACAGAGATGTGAAATGACTCTCTGATTTCCAAAAGTGCATCTGCTCAGATTCTGTGACACTCTGCTTTGCCAGCTTGTTTGGATCCCACTGTGGCTGAATCATAATTGAGCTCATGCCATCAATATGGGCCCACCCAGCCCACTCATGATTGAGCTGTATCTTGCTTCACATCTCTCTCTATGCTGGGCCAAAATCCAAGATAAATGGGAATAAAATCCCTATCACTCAATACAGAGAGTGGAGGAAGACACATCTCTCGCTCAGTCACCTGGACACAAGGCAGATTTAAATCAAGTGGATGCTGCTCCTTAGAATTTTGAATCTAAAGAGAATGATGAAGTGGTTCAGGGACAGAGATTACTCATGGTAGCTGTGACAGAATCAAGAGCCAGGCAGTAGGGCAGCCGTGGCTGAAGGGCACTGACATTCAACATCGAGTTGGCTAGTGCTCAGTGGCTATGGTGCCAGAAGCAGCGTCCTAAGGACATCATCCTTGCGGTACCATTTTGATTATCCCTTGCTCTCTGATCCAGGTCCTCCAGAATTTTGGACAATTCAGTGAGCTACTCAATATCTTCTTTAATTATGTTTCTAGAGTTAGTTTCTATTTTTGCATCTTAGAATCCCAATCAGAAGAACCCCCATGCTATTGCCTTCCCTCAAGAAGGCATGCCCCCAAACCCAGGCGCAGAGCTTCTCTTCTGCTATGTCACCTTCCACAGCTCTTGCCAAACCTCCCCTGATGCAAAAATCTGAGTGGATCCCAGTTCTTCCACTATATGCAGACCACAGAGATGTGAAATGACTCTCTGATTTCCAAAAGTGCATCTGCTCAGATTCTGTGACACTCTGCTTTGCCAGCTTGTTTGGATCCCACTGTGGCTGAATCATAATTGAGCTCATGCCATCAATATGGGCCCACCCAGCCCACTCATGATTGAGCTGTATCTTGCTTCACATCTCTCTCTATATCCTCTCTATTTCTCTGAACACTTTCCTCAAGAAAACATGCCAGTCTGGGATACTAAGAGCATGAAAACAGTGACAATCTAAATAATCATGGAAAATGAAAGGATAACAGAAGATGGGAAGTTAAGTATGATATCTATTTTCATATATGAAGATATGGTAGATTTCCAAATGACACAAAGTTGAGTTTAACCCATTTTGTGGAACAGATTATAAAATAAATTATTTTCTAGTATTTAGAAAAAGAAGCCATAATTAGTAGATTCAGATTCACTAAAAAAATGTTGTATCATCTTAATTATAAGCATCTTAAAGATTTTCACTGAAATACATGAAAAGGGTTCTCTAAAAATGCCAAGTAGCCCTAAAAAGATAAAGATTTATAATGAAAGTAAAGGATCTCTGCTCACTCATTCACAACCCCCAGTCATAGTTAAATGATGTTTAACTTTTAAGCTATTTCTTCTATAGTTTATTTGTCAATAAATAGATGAAATGGTTAAACAGCATCACCGACTCAATGGACATGAATTTGAGCAAACTCTAAAAGATGGAGGAGGACAGAGGAGCCTGGTGTGCTACAGTTTATGGGGCCACAAAGAGTCGGACATGACAGACTGAACAAGAACAGTAGTTATTATAGTACTAATATGCTTTAATATGCTCGTTATTCCCTACTGTAGAGATGGAAGCAATACTTGTCAGGGAAGACAGGGACAAGAAGAATATCAATTTTTTCACTTTTACTGAGATATAATTGACATATGTCACTGCATAAATTTAAGTATATAGAATAATAGTTTGACTTACATCTAGTGTGAAGTGATTACTGCAGTAGGTTTAGTTAGCATCCATCATCTCATATAAATACAATTAAAAAAGCAAAAAAAAGCAGAAGATATAACTGACTCCAGATAAATGCAGAGCCAATAAAAATAACAACAAAATTACCTTTTACAATATTTTACTGCCTACAAAGCACTTTCTCATTTCATTTTTGAAGTACATTTGATAGCTAGCATTGATATTATCTTTTTCATTTTTTTTAAGAAGGGGAGCTGAGCCTTATTTAACTGACTTTTCCAAGGTGATAGAGTGAGCTAGCTGTGGAGCTACAGCTGTATTTCTGATTCCTTATTAACACTCTGGAGTGTCTGATATTCCTACATTGCTTGTTCTGTCAGCTGGGTGAGAGCATCCTGACATTTCACTTAACAGGTGTCTACTCATTGCAACTCTGGTGACCTTGGCCAGAATTTAAGCTCCCTCACCTGCTAATACCCCCTCTCCTGTTGCTTTGGAGAGGTCCTCTGAGTCCAGCAGTGAGATGTGGAAAACCACAAAGAAGTCTTTTTTTTAATTCTATTTATTCATTCGGCCGCCTTGAGCCTTTGCTGCTGCGTGCGGGCTTCTCCAGTTATCGTGAGTCAAGGCTGCTCTCTAACTGCCGTGCACGTGCTTTTCACTGTGGTGGCTCCTCTCGTCGTGGAGCACAGGCTCTGGGGCTCACGGGTCAGTAGTTATGGGCTTAGTTGCCCTGAGGCATGTGAAATATTTAAGGACCAGGGATCAAACTCTTGTCCCTTGCATTGGGAGGCAGATTCTTTACCACTGAACCACTAGGGAAGCCCCTGGAGAAGTCTATGTCCTTTCCTCCATCCTCTGAGGTACTCTTTGGGATGATAAAATGCCCATGGTTCATGAATGGCCAGAGAAGGGACAGAATCTTGAGATAGAAAGAGGCAGTCCAACCAATACCCCTTTTTCAAGAGGATATTGTTAAAATTTTTTATTGGAGTGTAGTTGACTTTACAATATTGTGTTAATCTCAGGTATATAGCAAAGTGAATCAGTTATACATACACACATATCCACTCCTTTTTTGGATTCTTTTCCCACACAGGCCATTACAAAGTACTGAGTAAATTTCCCTGTGCTATGCAGTGTGTGTTGCGCTCTGCTGTGTCCGACTGTTTGAGACTGCCATGGACTATAGCCCACCAGGCTCCTTTGCCCACAAGAATACTGGGGTGGGGAGCCATTTCTTTCTCCAAGGGATCTTCCTGACCCAGGGATCTAACCTGACTGTCTTGCATCTCCTGCACTGGCAGGCAGTTTCTTTACCACTAGCGCCATTTGGGAAGCCCATGCTGTGCACTAGGTTCTTGTTAATTATGTCTATGTTGTATATAGCCGTGTGTATGTGTCATCCCAATCCCCCAATTAATCCCTTCTCACCTTACCCTCAGTTTGCTTTCTGCATCTGTGACTCTACTTCTGTTTTGTAAGTAAAGTCATTTGTACCTTTTTTTTTAGATTCCACATATAAGTGATATCATATATTTGTCTTTCTCTGTCTTCCTTCCTTTGCTTCTTATCTCTCACTTGACACTTGCTTGCCCAGTCGATATCCACGTATTTGCTTTATCCACCCTCTCTATGTCATTGAACTTTTCCTTTGTCCAGGATGCTGGGACACCTTTCCTTCCTTCTTAAACTGGAAATCCCCACTCATCCTTTGTGATCAGTCCTCTGTGATTCCTTTCTTTTTACCCCACCCTACCCTTATCCACTGGGCTTCGCTGGTGGCTCAGATGGTAAAGCATCTATCTACAGTGTGGGAGACCCGGGTTCCATCCCTGGTTTGGGAAGATCCCCTGGAGAAGGAAAAGGCGACCCACTCCAGTACTCTTGCCTGGAAAATTCCATGGACTGAGGAGCCTGGTAGGTGACAGTCCATGGGGTCGCAAAGAGTTGGACATGGCTGAGCGACTTCACTTCACTTTTCACCCTTACCCACTAGGAGGCTTGTCCCTTCTCTGTGCTCCCATAGAATCCTTAGCTTTTTTCAGTTACTGTTTTATTACCCCATGTTACAGCTGTTTCCTTGATTCACGCATTATCTCCAGTGCTATTACTGGGTTTGGAATTGCTGGATGCTTAATAAAAAGTCTATTGTATGAATAATATAATAGTGAATTATTGTCAAATATGAAAAATGATTGCCAAAACAATTTCAGTAGGTTTGTGTAGCATATGATATGAAACATGGAGCTCAGCATACAATAAATACTCAGAAGCAAAGCCTCAGCTTTCATGTTGGGCCTCATACCCCTCACGAACATTGGGGTTGATAGGATGTTTTCAGATGTTCAAGGAGCATTCTTGCTAGCCCAACACTGCGAAGATGCTGAGGATCTTCCTTCATAGAATGGAGCCAATGCTTCCCCATTGATGTCAGGTAAAGGCTACCAAGAGCAACAGGATCATGAGGGCATATGGGTATCAGAGTAAATAATTTACCTTTACCACATGTACCTCCACAGAGTACAGTACACACACACACACACACACACACACACACACACTCACTCACTCATTGAATAAGAGTACTGTGACCCACAGGCACATGGTGAAACATCATGAGGAGAAAATTACAATGTGACGAATAACAGGGTTGCAAATGGAACAAAAGTCAGCTTTTCCACTGCTACAGTAGCCCCCCTCAGACTACTGATTTCTCCTGAACATTCCACTTTATTCAGACTACTGCTTCCCCAGCCTGCTGGCAAGGTGGCTACCCTGGTGGTCTTGTACCCAAGGGAACTCTCCAGCTCAAGGGACGGACCTGAGAACCTTAGAGTCTCCCATGGAAAATCTAATGAGTAAGATTTTAGGTTGGTGAACAGCAGGCTGAGAAATCTGGGGGAGAGGAGCAGGTCAGAGTTTTCCTCGTCTGCTTTTACTTCTCCACGCAACACTTTCAAAATAGAAGCTACTTCCTCTGTGCTCCACCGCGTGCCCCCAGTCTCAGCTTCAAGGTGGTCTACCACAACACTCTGCATTGGGTGACAGCAGAGAAGCCACCGAACCTTCCTGTCATGCACTGCACCAAGCAGAGGAAGATTCAGCCCATGCCAGACCAAAGGAAAATGTCTTTGAGTCTAGCTGGTCAGCATGAAGAGGGGATGGAGCTGATGCAAAATCTCTGGGAAAAACACTGCCTCTCGAGACCCAAATGTAAGCAAGGGAAAGAGGTATTGATGATCTGGAAATTTTTCTCAGGAGATCTTTGAGTGTATGAACCATTTGTCCTCTGCACCTCTGAATCTGAAACCAGCATAACACCTGGCACCTGGTGATGACTCAAAAATCTTGACTACATCATCAAATAAAGGAAAAAGGGAGTATGGGGTTATTCTCCAGAGGGTAGCTGCATGCTTGCTAGGTAGGGGCAATTGAGTAGAAATAATTTTTATTTTCAATTTTTTTTTCCCTAAGAGGTCAAAAAAAAAGCTGGAGCACTCATTATCTTCTTTAAGCAACAATAGAGAGTTATGTTACAGCATGACATATTGTATAGCTGCTTTGTAGATGTCATTTATGTGATTAAGACCTAACTGGGACAGGGGACTGATTCTTCAGGGGCTACGGGCCAGTCTCAGCTGTTGCCCATTGGCAAGGTAATTGCTCTCACACATACAGTAGACCATCCTAAACATGACTTGACTTAAAAAAGACAGATAATACTAAAAGTTCTAATTAAAGTGAGAAAAGTAATGGTTAGTTCTATTTTTCTTAGTTTGATGGAATCATGGATTCACTTTTGAGAACAGGTGCTTGGAAATCAGAGTTTGGGTTTAAAGAAATAGTTTTTGGTGCCACCTCCACCTACCCCAGACTCCTTTCACCCCCGCTCCCCACATTTAATAATATTTTAGAAATATATTATCATCCTTGGTTCTTTCTGAAATAAGCAAATTTCCAGATTGCTTCAACCATGTGCGGAGAAGGAAAGCTGGCTTTGTAGCTCTCTCAGTTACTTGCTAAATCTGTGTATCTCATTTTGAGTTCCAGAATGCTCATCATTGGCCTCTCTTTATGTTTTTCTTTGAATTTTTGGTTTCCATTTGATCTTTGATAAGCTAGTTATTTTGTCTGCTTGGCTGCCTTTCCCCTTTACTGCAAAAAACCCCGTCTAGCATCCCATACAAACGTTTACATGAGAGAAGCTGTGTGCTTATGATAGAATCCTCACCCTCGGCAACAACTGATCGATGCAGGGGTTTTTGACTCAGGGCTCTGTCCTCCGGGGGTCTAAGTAATTTCAGTTTTAGGCTAGATGGCACTTTGAACAGAGGAAATAGAAACCAGTGTAGCTGCGATATACCACGTGGACTTACATGAGGCATTGCAGTCTCTTGTGGTGTGAGGGGGAATAGAACCTGAACTAGACATACTTTCTGCCCTGTCTAAAATGCTCCAAGCCTACACCAGACTGTTCCTTAGGCCTGGGCAAATCTTTGCTCATGGCTTCCATGAGTCACTTGTATAGCCTTAAAACAATCCTCTCATTTCTACTCAAACTAGCTGATAGGGTCCACATGGGGTCTCATTGATAAGATGGCTCATTATGTCAACCTCACAAACAAAGAATAAAATCACAGTGATCCATGAGATCAGCTGAATTGCCCAAATGGCATGCTGAGCCTATCTCTTCAAAACTGCAAGACCACCAGATTCCAGACTTCTGGCTATGTGACCATCCCTTCAGAGAATTTTTCATCAGTGGGATACAAGAAGGACCCTGTCAGAAAGGGAGGACGCGGGTCCTCCTTAATGACCAGGCACCCTCTCTTTTCCCTCTAATAAATTTCCCTTTTCGTGCCTGACTGCCTGGCTTGCTCTCTTTTTCTCTGCACTCACCTTACATTCTGGTGCTGAAACAGGGACTCTCCATTTTCAAGGATAAATGGAGTCACATAAACACTTCTCTTTATAACACTTATAGGGGAGAATCTCTCTTTTTATCATACATACATTATTTATATTCAATTGATGAAATTCATAATCCCAACAAGATACTGACCTTCATCCTTACAGATCTCACTTCTGCTCATAAATGACCAGCCATAGGAGGACCTACCACTTCTGACGTTTGTCTACAACAGGCTCCTTTCTGTTTTTCCAGACAAAACTCTATAAACAATTCTTACCCCCAACTAGGAACTATACCGCCACACTTCTATAATCACACATTACATCTCTCCTTCCCTTCAGGCTGATCTATCATTTACTAATTACTATCAAAGCCTTTCTAAAGACCTCAGTGACAGCCTAGAAGAAAGAGCTAACAGCCTTATCACTATCCAAACTCAGCTAGATTCCTTGTCAGCTGTGGTCCTCCAAAACAGAAGAGGATTAGACTTCCTCACAGCAGAAAAAGGGGGGCCTATGCCTATTTTCGGAGGAAGCCTGCTATTTCTACACCAATAAATCAGTGTTATAAAGGAAGAAACCTGACAATCAGGGCCTCGAGAATACAGTTTTCCTCTGGGAAAACTGGTTAAGCAATTGGAATTGGGTCCTACCTTTTCTAGGCTCTCTCCTTCTACTTACCCTTATTCTAATGTTTGGCCCATGTTTAAGGCATCTTTTCTTTTCTTTTCTTTTAAATTTCTTCAGGACTGCTTACAAGCCTTCACCAACCAAACTACCCACAGGCTGCTTCTAACTCACTCAGATTATCAAAAACTTCAACCCCACAAAAATCCCCTTGACCCACATTCCAGCCTTTTCTTATCTCACCTGCATGACACCCTTGTCCCACAAGAAGCAGTTACAGAAGATTGACCTTCGGTCCTTATCCTAAATTAAAAAGGCTGGAATGATAGGGCCCACATGGGTTCTCACTGAGAAGATGGCTCATTATGTTGACCTCTCAAACAAAGAATAAAATCACAGTGATCCATGAGACCGACCGAACTGCCCAAATGGCACGCTGTTTCCTCACGGGCACCTATCTTCTCAAAGCTGCGAGACCACCAGATTCCAGACCTCCAGCTACGTGACCATCCCTTCAGAGAATTTTTCGTCGGTGGGATATAAGAAGGACCCCGTCAGAAAGGGAGGACGCTGGTTCTCCTTAAGAGCCAGTCACCCTCTCTTTTCCCTCTAATAAATTTCCCTTGACTGACATTCCGCTTGCCCTCTTTTTCTCTGCACTCACCTTACATTCTGATGCTGAAACCCAGGACTCCCCATTTCCACAGATAAATGGAGCCACATAAACACTTCTCTTTATCATACATATAGAGGAGAATATTTTTATCATACATATGTTCAGTTCAGTTCAGTTCAGTTCAGTCACTCAGTCATGTTGGACTCTTTGCGACTCCATGAATCCCAGCACACCAGGCCTCACTGTCCATCCAACACCTGGAGTTTACTCAAACTCATGTCCATCGAGTCAGTGATGCCATCCAGCCATCTCATCCTCTGAGGTCCCCTTCTCCTCCTGCCCCCAATCCCTCCCAGCATCAGAGTCTTTTCCAATGAGTCAACCCCTCACAGGAGGTGGCCAAAGTATTGGAGTTTCAGCTTTAGCATCAGTCCTTCCAATGAACACCCAGGACTGATCTCCTCTAGAATGGACTGGTTGGATCTCCTTGCTGTCCAAGGGACGCTCAAGGGTCTTCTCCAACACCACAGTCCAAAAGCATCAATCTTCGGCGCTCATCTTTCTTCACAGTCCAACTCGCACATCCATACATGACCCCTAGAAAAACCATAGCCTTGACTAGACAGACCTTTATTGGCAAAGCAGTCTCTGCTTTTTAATATGCTATCTAGGTTGGTCATAACTTTCCTTCCGAGGAGTAACCATCTTTTAATTTCACGGCTGCAATCACAATCTGCAGTTATTTTGGAGCCCCCCCAAAATAAAGTCTGACACTATTTCCACTGTTTCCCCATCTATTTCCTATGAAGTGATAGGACCAGATGCCATGATCTTCGTTTTCTGAATGTTGAGCTTTAAGCCAACTTTTTTACTCTCCTCTTCCACTTTCGTCAAGAGACTTTTTAGTTCCTCTTCACTTTCTGCCGTAAAGGTGGTGTTGTCTGCATAGCTGAGGTTATTGACATTTCTCCCGGCAATATTGATTCCAGCTCGTGCTTCTTCCAGCCCAGCATTTCTCATGATGTACTCTGCATATAAGTTAAATAAGCAGGGTAACAATATACAGCCTTGACATACTCCTGTTTGGAACCAGTCTGTTGTTCCATGTCCAGTTCTAACTGTTGCTTCCTGACCTGCATATAGGTTTCTCAAGAGTCAGGTCAGGTGGTCTGGTATTCCCATCTCTTTCAGAATTTTCCACAGTTTATTGTGATCCACACAGTCAAAGGCTTTGGAGTAGTCAATAACGCAGAAATAGATGTTTTTCTGGAACTCTCTTGCTTTTCTGATGATCCAGCGGATGTTGGCAATTTGATCTCTGGCTGCTCTGCCTTTTCTAAAACCAACTTGAACATCAGGAAGTTCACAGTTCACGTATTGCTTAAGCCTGTCTTGGAGAATTTTGAGCATTACTTTACTAGCATATGAGATGAGTGCAATTGTGCAGTAGTTTGAGCATTCTTTGGCATTGCCTTTCTTTGGATTTGGAATGAAAACTGACCTTTTCTAGTTCTGAAAAGATCTTTTTTGTACAGTTCTGTGTATTCTTGTCACCTCTTCTTAATATCTTCTGCTTCTGTTAGGTCCATACCATTTCTGTCCTTTATCAAGCTCATCTTTGCATGAAATGTTCCCTTGGTATCTCTAATTTTCTTGAAGAGATCTCTACTCCTTCCCATCCTGTTGTTTTCCTCTGTTTCTTTGCATTGATCGCTGAGGAAGGCTTTCTTATCTCTCTTTTTTGCTATTCTTTGGAACTGCATTCAGATGCTTATATCTTTCCTTTTCTCCTTTGCTTTTCGCTTTTCTTCTTTTCACAGCTATTTGTAAGGCCTCCCCAGACAGCCATGTTACTTTTTTGCATTTCTTTTCCATGGGGGTGATCTCGATGCCTGTCTCCTGTACAATGTCATGAACCTCTGTCCATAGTTCATCAGGCACTCTATCAGATCTAATCCCTTAAATCTATTTCTCATTTCTACTGTATAATCATAAGGGATTTGATTTAGGTAATATCTGAATGGTCTAGTGGTTTTCCCCACTTTCTTCAATTTAATACTGAATTTGGCAATAAGGAGTTCATGATCTGAGCCACAATCAGTTCCTGGTCTTGTTTTTGCTGACTGTATAGAGCTTCTCCATCTTTGGCTGCAAAGAATATAATCAATCTGAATTCAGTGTTGACCATCTGGTAATGTCTACCTGTAGAGTCTTCTCTTGTGTTGTTGGAAGAGAGTGTTTGCTATGACCAGTGCTATCCTTTGGCAAAACTCTGTTAGCCTTTGCCCTGCTTCTTTCCATATTCCAAGGCCAAATTTTCCTGTTACCCCAAGTGTTTCTTGACTTCCTACTTTTGCATTCCAGTCCCCCATAAATTTATACTCAATTGATGAAATTCATAATCCCGACAAGATACTGACCTTCATCCTTACAGATCTCACTTCTGCTCATAAATGACCAGCCATAGGAGGACCTACCACTTCTGACGTTTGTCTACAACAGGCTCCTTTCTGTTTTTCCAGACAAAACTCTATAAACAATTCTTACCCCCAACTAGGAACTATACCGCCACACTTCTGTAATCACACATTACATCTCTCCTTCCCTTCAGGCTGATCTATCATTTACTAATTACTATCAAAGCCTTTCTAAAGACCTCAGTGACAGCCTAGAAGAAAGAGCTAACAGCCTTATCACTATCCAAACTCAGCTAGATTCCTTGTCAGCTGTGGTCCTCCAAAACAGAAGAGGATTAGACTTCCTCACAGCAGAAAAAGGGGGGCCTATGCCTATTTTTGGAGGAAGCCTGCTATTTCTATGCCAATAAATCAGTGTTATAAAGGAAGAAACCTGACAATCAGGGCCTCGAGAATACAGTTTTCCTCTGGGAAAACTGGTTAAGCAATTGGAATTGGGTCCTACTTTTTCTAGGCTCTCTCCTTCTACTTACCCTTATTCTAATGTTTGGCCCATGTTTAAGGCATCTTTTCTTTTCTTTTAAATTTCTTCAGGCCTGCTTACAAGCCTTCACCAACCAAACTACCCACAGGTTGCTTCTAACTCACTCAGATTATCAAAAACTTCAACCCCACAAAAATCCCCTTGACCCACATTCCAGCCTTTTCTTATCTCACCTGCATGACACCCTTGTCCCACAAGAAGCAGTTACAGAAGATTGACCTTCGGTCCTTATCCTAAATTAAAAAGGCTGGAATGATAGGGCCCACATGGGTTCTCACTGAGAAGATGGCTCATTATGTTGACCTCTCAAACAAAGAATAAAATCACAGTGATCCATGAGACCGACCGAACTGCCCAAATGGCACGCTGTTTCCTCACGGGC
This sequence comes from Cephalophus harveyi, assembly GCA_006410635.1. Taxonomy (NCBI): domain Eukaryota; kingdom Metazoa; phylum Chordata; class Mammalia; order Artiodactyla; family Bovidae; genus Cephalophus; species Cephalophus harveyi. The sequence continues at coordinate 125,095 of SJYT01066554.1, forward strand.
ACCTATCTTCTCAAAGCTGCGAGACCACCAGATTCCAGACCTCCAGCTACGTGACCATCCCTTCAGAGAATTTTTCGTCGGTGGGATATAAGAAGGACCCCGTCAGAAATGGACGACGCTGGTTCTCCTTAAGAGCCAGCCACCCTCTCTTTTCTCTCTAATGAATTTCCCTTTTCTTGCCTGACGTCCCGCTTGTTCTCTTTTTATCTGCACTTGCCTTACAGTAGCTCTACCCAGTTTTCCGTTCTTGCACACCCAAGTACTATTTCTGATCCCCTGTCCTGATTTCACAGGTGAGGCATCTTGCCTCCATTCTTAGCCTAATTCCTTTGTATCGGCAAAGGGGTTTTAACTTAGTCTTCTGGTAACATTACTGAGCAATTTATAAAACCTCAGGCACTTAATGAAAATCTACCACAATTGGAGTATCTGGGAGGATCAGGGACTGTAAAGTATACAGGGGCACAATAAACATACCATAATTCTACTGTTCTAAAACAGAACGAATGATAAGACAATAGGAATTTTCAGGAAAAAATTAAAATATGCTACCACATTGAATGTAGAAAGTCTAAAACTGATTCCAACTTTATAAATTTTAACAGTGTGAAAAAAAAATTAGGCATCTTGGAGGGGCTTTCCTGGTGACTCAGTGGTAAAGAATACACTTACCAGTGTAGGAGTCTTGGGTTTGATCCCTGTTCTGGGATGATTCTGCATGAAACTGAGCTTGCGTACCAGAACTACTGAGGCTGTGCTCTAGAGCCCAGGAGCTGCAACTCCTGAAGCCCATGAGCCTATGCTCCACAAGAAAAGCCACCACAACGAGAGAATAGCCTGCACAGCAACAAAGACCCAGCACAGCCAAAACTAAATAAATAAATGCAATTATTCAAAAAATAGGCATTTTGAAATGTGGCAATTTGGTAATGCTTTATTGTGGTTCAGTCGCTCAGGCATATCTGACTCTTTGTGACCCCATGGACCGCAGCTCGCCAGGCTTCCCTGTGTGTCACTATCTCCCAGAGTTTGCTCAGACTCACGTCCATTGAGTTGGTGATGACATAAATATTGCACAGTGTGTCACATATTCCCACTATGCTTTGTTCTCTACATAGAGCACTATTAATCAGTGTATGATCCTTAAGTCACTAGTCCAGAGATGTTCTATGAAAAGAGCTCAAAAGTTCAACAGGTCTTTTTTTTTTTTTTCCTTCTTCATTATGGATATTTTCTTACAAAACTTTTTGAGGAAATGCTCCAGAAAAACAAAAAGAATAAACTAAGCAAGAGAAAGACATGTATCTATGAAACAGTGGATTTAACCTGAGATAACAATGATGGGAAGTCCTAAAATAACACTCAGGCACCAGGAGGGGAGAGGGCTCTAGGAGAAAGCCTATAGGAATAAGGGCAACTCAATAGACCACCCACCATGCACAACAATTGGGAGAAAAAGTTAAGATTTGTGGACTGCATATGGGACAAGGGAGATTCAAACAAATGTCAGTTAGAAACCCCAAGGAAAACTGCAATCAGAGCAAAAAAAACATAATAATTGAATATGGCTTGGCTTTCCATTTAGCAGTGCTCTCAAATTCATAATATATAAACTTTAATTATTAAATCAATCTACATTCATCTATTGGAAAGACAAAGTACGGGGGGTGGGGGGGAAACTAATGTGCATATAAAAAGTCCTCATCTGTAATAATAGCGTCAATTGATGGCATCTACAATGCATAAGTTACAAGTACCATACAAGCAATATCTGTTTATTTATCTATTTATTGAACCCTACAACATGTTAGCCACTTTTCCTAAAAACTAGAGGTACAAGAATAAACAACAACAATAAAATAGTTTGACTTCATGGAGCAAATATTTTGGTAGGAGAACCAGACTATGAACAGGACTCAACAAGTGAAATATACACCAGAAAGTAGTAAATGCTAAAGAGGAAAAATTAAGCCTAGAAAGACAGAATGAAATATTGAGGAATGGATAGTTGAGATTTTAAATACAGTAGCTGAAAGATGAATTTTGAGCAAAGAGCTGAAGGTGAATGGGAAGAACACTCTACACAGTCAGAGGAAACAGCAAGTACAAAAGCCCTGACGTAGGAGTGTGCCTGGCACATTCAAGAAACAGCGAAGTCCAAAGTAGCTGATTTGGGAAATGAGTGGGGAGAGGGTAGAAGATGAAGTCACAGAGGTGACACGGGCAAGACCATTCTGGGTCTTAGAGTTTGTTGTTAAGAATTGTTTGACAACTCTAACTGTTGTTAGAGTTTGTTTGCTTACTCTGAGTGAGAAGAGAGGACACTGAATAGATATGTACGAGGTGTGATACAGTCTGACCTTGACCTCAGAAAGTCACTCTGGCTGTTATGCTGATAATAGATCACAGGAGGCTAAGACAGGCAGACCAGTTAGGAGGGGATTGCAATAATCCAAGTGGGAGATGACAGTGGATTGAACCAGAGTGGTAGCAGGGGATCAGAAAGGAAGGATTCATGTCAATGTATGGCAAAACCAATACGGTATTGTAAAGTAAAATAAAGTAAAAATAAAATTAAAAAAAAAAAAATTGGTTGTATACTGAAGGTAGGACTGACCTGACTCACTGACAAAATGGAATAGTGGATAAAAATAAAGTGGTTAAAGATAAAGTGAATAAAGATGACTCCAAGCCTTTTAATATGAACAGTTAGAAGAATGGTATCTCTATTCACTGAGCAGAGGAGAACACGAGAGTTGCAGGTTTGAGAGCTCAGTTTCAGATATGTTAAGTTTGAGATGCTTATTAGACATACAAACGGAAAGGTCAAGTAGACAGGCCAGGAGTTCAGAGGAAACATCAGAGCTGGAAATAAATTGAAAGCCATCAGCAAGTGCACTGCATTTTAAGCCATAGTGATGGGTGAATACACATAGGTAATGAGGGCTGATAGAAGAGGTAAGAGGTTCAAGGACTGAGCCTCAGGACACTCCAAGGTCCTCAAGCTGGGAAGATGAGAAAGCCAGCAAGAGAAATTGAGAAAGAAGTCACAAAGTTATGTTGTGTCCTGGAAACCAAGGTAGAAGAGTGTTTGCAGGAACAAGAGGGTGAGCAGTTTGTCAAATGTGTGGGATAGGTCAAAAACGAGGACTTAGAAATGACAGTCAGGTTTAATATAAAATGACATTCACAGATGACCAATCATTAGGGGAAACATTTCATTGGATTGGCAGGAGCAAAAGGCTTACTGAAGAGGGTTCAAGAAGGCCTGGGAGAATTGGTGTTGTTGTTTAGCTGCTAAGTCATGTCCAACTCTTTTGCGACCCTAGGGACTATACCTTCTATGTCTGTAGGATTTCCCAGGAAATGATACTAGAGTGGGTTGTCATTTCCTTCTCCAGGGGATCTTCCTGAACCAGGGACTAAACTCGCATCTCCTGCTTTGGCAGGCAGATTCTTTACCACTGAACCACCAGGGAAGCCCTGGGAGAAGAATTAGGAGGGAATCAACAGATACAGTTCTTTAAGGAGGAAAAATATAGACTGAAGTTGCCTCAAAAGTGTCACTATAGAGGCTTGAATAATAAAGAACTATAGCCTAAAGAGAATATTGGCTTAAGAAACAGTTTTGTTTGTTTATTTTTAATTTTTCTTTGGGAGAAATAGTATCAAGTTTGTATGCTGATGGGAATAATCCAATGGAAAGTTTAGCAATTAGTATAATACCCTGTGTATTGAACACATATGTTTGCCCTCCTTCTAACAATTTGAGTTTACAAGCACATATTCCCCTAGAAACTGATTATGTATTTCTGACTCTTTAATCTTTCAATCTCATTACTTCTACCAGGAACTAATTATATTAGCAATTTGATTGATGATTAAACTATTTCCTGGTTTTTCTAGAACATATAATAATCATGCTTTTCTAATAAAAATGTTTCTTTTAATGAGCTTTATAAATAGAAATTGAACATAAATTTTCTACCTTTATGTTATAGCAGTAAGAAAAATCACTATTGACAACAAAATTAAAAGGGAACCCAGGTCCGAGATAGACTGAATTCTCTCCCCTGTACTTTAGCTACTACTGACTAGTAATTGATTAAACCCTGAGTATTTATTTAAAGTTCCAGTGACAGTACAGTTGACTTCTCTTAAGAGTCGGGTGTCCATGGACTATGCTCCTCCTAACAGGAGAGGAATATTCACTTTTGAGATAATTCAATAGGAAGCAGCAGTTCCCTGTCTAGGCAGTCACTTTCCCTGCCTTCAGCATTGTCACTTGCTCTTGCTGCCACTTTAACCAACTCATTCAAGAGAATGTCGTCTTCAGAGCTGTGGTTTCCTCCCCAACTGCAGCTTAACTTTTTAATATAACACCCTTCTATGTTTCCTTCCTGTTGCTCCTGCCCATGGCCCAAACTAAGAGTAATGAAGACTGCTGTAATTAGTTCTGAGTTTCTCTCTTAGCTTCTTGATTCCTACTTTCCCCCTCTATATAATTACATAGGTAACAAAATAATTCTTAATTATCAGTGCAAAGCTCTTTATCTCCTTTATCTTGCATGCATGTTTGTGCATACTCAGTCGTTTCTGACACTTTGCAAACCCATGGACTATAACCTGCCAGGCTCTTCTGTCCATGGGATTTCCCAGGCAAGAATACTAGGGTGGGTTGCCATTTCCTCCTCCAGGGAAACTTCCTGATCCAGGGATGGAACACTGCCCCCCAATCCCAACCCTACCCCCACCCTATCCCACACCCCTGTCCCCTGCATTGGCAGGCAGGTTCTTTGACACTGCGCCACCTGGGAAGTCCTGTAAAGATGTCTATTTCCACCTCCCACTGCTCCCCCCACCACCCTCATCGCCCCAAATTTATCTCGTATTCAATTCAAAAACATTCCAATAAAAATATCCAAATAGTTTTAGGAAGAAATTTTCTAGTCTTATTCTTAAATTTGTGGGGTTTCCCTGGTAGCTCAGCCGGTGAATAATCCGCCTGCAATGCAGGAGACTCTGGTTCGATTCCTGGGTTGGAAAGATCCCTTGGAGAATGGATAGGCTAAATTCCAATATTCTGGCCTGGAGAATTTCATGGACAGGGGAGCCTGCTGGGCTACAGTCCATGGGGTCGCAAAGAGTCCAACACGACTGAGTGACTTTCACTTTCATTCTTAAATTTGTGTATAACGAGACTTTCACTTGGGACTTCCCAGGTAGAAGGCAGTGGCACCCGACTCCAGTACTCTTGCCTGGAAAATCCTATGGACGGATGAGCCTGGTAGGCTGCAGTCCATGGGGTCGCGAAGAGTCTGACGCGACTGAGCGACTTCACTTTTTCTTTTCACTTTCATGCATTGGAGAAGGAGATGGCAACCCACTCCAGTGTTCTTGCCTGGAGAATCCCAGGGACTGCAGAGCCTGGTGGGCTGCCGTCTCTGGGGTCGCACAGAGTCGGACACGACTGAAGTGACTTAGCAGCAGCAGCAGGTGGAGCTAGTGGTGACAAAACCGCCTGCCAATGCAAGAGACTTGAGAGATGTGAGTTCGATCCCTGGGTCAGGAGGATCTCCTGGAGAAGGAAACGGCAACCCACTCCAGTATTCTTGCCTGGGAAATCCCATGGAAGAGGAGCCTGGCAGTCTACTGTCCACAGGGTCACAAAGAAGCGGACACAGAAGCAACTGTGCACAGCACCCAGACATTCACAGATAGCTGAAGCAAGTTGGGAAAAGACAAAACAGAGGGGAAATATGTCCTATCAAATATTAAGGCTTAAGACAATGCTGTGGTAATAAAAAATATCTTTAGAGGAGAACAAGCAGGACAATGAAAATTGTATATATATTGTGAAATTAGAGAGAGCCTAGCCCTTGCAGCCTTTTTTTTTTTTTAAAAAATAGTGATTCCAGGAATGGCACCCCAGTCCAATACTCTTGCCTAGAAAATCCCATGGATGGGGGAGCCTGGTAGGCTGCAGTTCATGGGATGGCTAAGAGTCGGAAATGACTAAGAGACTTCACTTTCACTTTTCAGTTTCATGCATTGGAGAAGGAAATGGCAACCCATTCCAGTGTTCTTGCCTGGAGAATCCCAGGGACGGGGGAGCCTGATAGGCTGCCGTCTATGGGGTCGCACAGAGTCAGACATGACTGAAGAGACTTAGCAGCAGCAGCAGCAGCCTTAGAAATGAAAGGGGTAGGGTGAGGGAGAGTTCTGAGTTCGGGGACCAGATGCTCAGGAGTCACGTTCCCAAACCGACAGCACCTGGAGACCTTGTTGAGAGCTCAGACTGCTGCTCTTCCAACTGTCAGAAATCCCCTCCATTTCCCCCACCACCCACTGCCCCCAGCCCCAGTGCCTGTTGCCAGGAAGCTCCAAGATAGGCCTCAGGATTACTCAGCAAAATGTCTGAGTATTTTCAAATTCCTTACCTTGTCTGATCCTCCCCAGAGCCGTATAAAGAAAGATGGAACAGGTATGATTGTGTCCACTTTACTCATGAAGAGACAAGCACAAACAGGATAAAATGATTGCCCTGTCATTCTGCTGTGTGACGGAGCCAGGACTGAATGCAGTCCATCAGAACCACATCATCACACATCAGTCCCATCAAAAATATATATCCCCTCAGGTTTCCCTGGTAGTGATGCTATCCATGTCAGACAGAGGTACTCTAAGAGGAATGGTTGGTTGTCTGTGTTCCATTGGCCTTGGGAATAAGGGAAGCACCCTGAAGTTCTCTAAAACTATAAAGAAGTGATAAGGCCAAGTGAAAGTGTTAGTCTCTCAATCTTGTCTGACTATTTGCAAGCCCACGGACTGTATAGATTTCTCCAGGCAAGAATACTGGAGTGGGTAGCCATTCCCTTCTCTGGGGGATCATCCTGACCCAAGGATCAAATACATGTCTCCTGCATTGCAGACAGATTCTTTACCCTTAGAGCCACCAGGGAAGCTGTGATAAGACCAAGACCTGATGCAGTTCTTCCAGAAGCATGCTCCCTTGGAGATGTGTCATCCTCAGTGTAGGCACCACCTATGACCAATTGTTGGCCACCTGGGAAAATAACATGATAAACACGGAGTAAGACTGACACAGTTAGTTTACCCCTGCCCTTAACACAGATCAAGAAGTAAAGATTATACCAGAAGATAAAGTGATTTTTCTCAATATTTTCTGCTGGATTACATGTGAAATGCAATCACACCAACCATAGTTTCTATGCCAAATTCAGAAGTGGGACATATATGGAGAAATCTGAGAGAAGATAGAACCACTAGTTGAATTGAGCTCTTGAGAGGTGGCACACACAGACTGAAAGATGCCCTAAAAATTGTCCAGTATCAGCAGGTTTTTGCGTGCAGAAGGTAGGAAGACTAGAAATCAGGTTTTGGTGGCAGACCCTTGATCACCTGCATTTGAATTAGAAACCTGTTTTGAAGCCATTTAATTTTTATCAGTGGTCTGAATTCATTTTAGGGGGGCTTCAAAATCACTGCAGGTGGTAACTGCAGCCATGAAATTAAAAGACACTTGCTCCTTGGAAGAAAAGCTATGACCAACCTAGACAGCATATTAAAAAGCAGAGACATTACTTTGCCAACAAAGTTCTGTCTAGTCAAAGCTATGGTTTTTCCAGTGGTCATGTATGGATGTGAGAGTTGGACTATAAAGAAAGATGAGTGCCGAAGAATTGATGCTTTTGAACTGTGGTGTTGGAGAAGACTCCTGAGAGTGTCCCTTTGACTGCAAGGAGATCCAACCAGTCCATCCTAAAGGAAATCAGTCCTGAATATTCATTGGAAGGACTGATGCTGAAACTGAAGCTCTAATACTTTGGCCACCTGATGCAAAGAGTTGACTCATTAGAAAAGATCCTGATGCTGGAAAAGATTGAAGGCAGAAGGAGAAGGGGATGACAGAGGGCAAGACGGTTGGATGGCATCACCAACTCAATAGACATGAGTTTGAACAAGCTCCGGGAGTTGGTGATGGACAGGGAGGCCTGGCCTGCTGCAGTCCATGGGGTTTCAAAGAGTCGGACATGACTGAGCAAGTGAACTGAACTGAATTGAATTCTAGACTCACTCAGCATTAGCCAACCATGTGGCAATGAGTATAGTAAAACTGAAAGAACACTGCATTAGAAGACTTGTAAGTCTATGATCCCTACTTGCTTCACCTCTCTAGAAACTGATTTCTTCATCCATAAAGTGAGGAAGATAAATATAACCTCCAACTTTTCATAAAGTTCTAAAGTCACAGTCATTTTCTACACATAGAAAATTAGATGTTTGGACTTCCCAGGTGGATAAGGATCCAACTGCCAATGCAGGGGACACAGGCTCTACCCCTGGTCCAGGAAGATTCCACGTGCTGCGGGGCAACTAAACCTGTGAGCCACAACTATTGACCCTGCTCTGTCGAGCCTGCAATCTCAACTTCTGAGCCGGTATGCCACAACTACTGAGCCTGCCTGCTGCAATTACTTAAGCCTGCACACCCTAGAACCTGTGCTCCGCAACAAGAGAAGCCCCTCCTCTTCCCAAATTGAGAAAGCCCCAAGCCTAGCAATGAAGACCCAACACAATCAAAATAAATATTTTGATAATTTTTCAAAAAGAAAATTAGAGGGTTTAAACATCATGGTTTCTAAAATCCTCTCTGGCCCTAACATTTTAAAGTTTCAAAAGTATGTTATCGAGTCATATTTTTTTCTTAGGGTAAACATATGGTCCCTAGTATTTCAAGTGGTACCGCTGCAGTAAACATATAGTATAAGTTCTGTGGGTTGCACTGAACTAAAGAAATGTTACAGTCAGCAGGGCCACCTGCTAGCCTATGTTTCTCTGGACAATTTAGAAAAGGATGCTTTTCTATACAGAAGCAGCTTCTTAGACACAGGACTAAGAAAGGGATGTTTGGGCTGAATTTCAGCTTCCTCTTCTCTCCTCATCTGCACATTCTTGTGCAGTTTACAAAATACTCAACTAAACACAGCAGTCCTGGTGGAGTCCGAAAATCTGAAGACATTTGCTTCAAGCCAAACTCAATCTTTCCAAGGAAAATTCTGAAAGATTATAGCCAGCCGCATACAACCTCTAGATCCACTGAGCTGGGCAAAGATTATATTAATGATTGAAAGATTTCATGGTGGAATGTTGATTTTGCTGTTGATGCTCTGAAGGATAATCACAGCACCTCTGTCACAAGAATCAAAACAGTGTGAAACTGTCCCTGATTAAAGCATTAGTATGATTAACTAACCTACCTAGGAAGTTACCCTACACTCTAGGCTTCTTTTTCAAATAGACTATAAGTTCCTTAGAATAGTTGGAATGCTTGCTCATTTTTATACCTCCAGAATTGACTACAGTGTCTGGCACAAGACAGTTGTTCCGTAAACAATAACTAAGCTCCTTATCAGAAGTTGATTTGATTCAAATACACCAAGACTGGTGAACTGAACCAAGACTGGATATGATGACCATAAAAGAAATTCAATTCAATTAAAGTAGAATTGGAAAAAGTCAGCTTAGAGAAGGCGTTCTCAACCTGCATGTGCAATTATCAAATGCCTGGTGATTCTGATACATCTCTCCCCACTCTGCCCCTGCTCAACTTTGAGAACCTTGAGTTGAGATTTTCCAAACATGAGTTCTGAAGGTCCTCACTCTCCTCCCAACCTAATCAGAATGCAGAAACATGGCTCTCAACCTTAAAGGGAGAGAGTGTTTGTCAGAATCAGTGCCTACCACTCCAATTAAGGAGCTTCATGACAGTTTTTACAGGAGTAAGGCCCCTGGAGCATTTGTGTGGTGGGTAATGACCATACACTGGCTTATGCCTTCAGTGGAAGGAAAAGTAAATTTCATAATTGTGCCTTTCCATATCTTTTCTCTTTTTAAAAAAAAAAATAGAAAGGTTTTTTTTTAATTTAAAGAGAAGTATAGAGAATAAAGCAACAAATATCAATGTACTTGCTACTCAGAATTAAGAACAGTGTGTGTTATCTCCTCCAGATATTTAAAAAACTAACACACTACCATCTCTTTAGTATCTTTCTCCAACTTATTGCTTGTCCTTCCTCAATAGAGGCAAGCATCCTACAGTTGATATGTACATATTTTTATCTTGCATGCTTCATTATTTCCTTCCGATAGCAGAGTATGAGAATTCTTATTTCTACCTATCCTCCCAAAACTTAGTATTATCAGTTAATATTTTTTGCAAGTTTGAGGCTTATGAAACAGGATCTTATTGTTTTAACTTGCATTTCTCTGATTAGTAGGAAGTATGAGCATTTTTCATATCCGTTAGCCTTCCAAACTCCCTCTTATGTGAATGGTCCATTGATTTTTTGCACATTTTCCTATTTAATTGTTAGATTTTTCTTGTTGATTTTTAAGAATTCATTTAATATTCTGGATACTAATTCTGCAGATTTTCCCAGTAATAGAGAATTTTTAAATTGAGGTTGTCAAACTAATCAATATTTTCCTTTGTCATTTGTTCTTTGGCAACTTAAAACTATTTTCATCATAACTTTATGTTTTGATATGAAAGATTGTTCACATTTAGTCACAATCTCTCTGGAATCTGGTTCAAAATATAACGTGAAATGGGGCTATAGTTTTGTATTTTTCAATACAAAAAGTTCATTTTCCCCTGTACATTTATTAGCTAACCTCAGTGAACTCCAGGAGTTGGTGATGGACAGGGCGGCCTGGCGTGCTGCGATTCATGGGGTCACAAAGATTTGGACATGACTGAGCGACTCAACTGAATATTTTTCATAGTCTACTAATGAGACATGAAAACAATTTAGTGGGCCCAAGTCACCATTTTTTTTCAAAAATGAAAGAATATAGAAAATAATAGGCTACATTATATATAGTAAGGGTAAAATATGCTTCACAACCATACAGATATAAGTATACATTGGGTGAATGGTTGTTGTTCAACTGCCCAGTCATGATCAACTCTTTGCGACCCCATGGACTGCAGCACGCAAGGCTTCCCTGTCTCTCACCATCTACCGAGTTTCCCCATGTTCATGTTCATTGCATCGGTGATGCCATCCAACCATCTCATCCTCTGATGCCCTCCTTTTCTTCTGCCCTCAATCTTTCCTAGCAGCAGGGACTTTTTCAATGAGTCAACTGTTCACATCAGGTGGCCAAAACACTGGAACTTCAGCTTCAGAATCAGTCCTTCCAGTGAGTATTCAGGGTTGATTTCCTTTGAGATTGACTGCTTTGATCTCCTTGCTGTCCATGGGACTCTCAAGAGTCTTCTCCAGCACCACAGTTAGAAGGCATCAATTCTTTGGTGCTCTGCCTTCTTTATGGGCCACCTTTCACAACTGTATTTGACCTCTGGGAAGACCATAGCCTTGACTGTATGGACCTTAGTCAGCAGAGTGATTTCTCTGCTCTTCAACACACTGTCTAGGTTTGCCATAGTTTTCCTGCCAGAAGCAATTGTCTTCTGATTTCATGGCTGCAGTCACCATCCACAGTGATTTTAGAGTCCAAGAAGAGGAAACCTGTCACTGCTTCCATGTTTTCCCCTTCTATTTGGTGTGACATAATGGGGCTGGATCTTAGTTTTTTTAATATTTAGTTTTAAGCCGGCTTGTTCACTCTCCTCCTTCACCCTCATTAATAGATTCTTTAGTTCCTGTTCACTTTCTGCCACTTAGGGTGGTATCATCTGCATATCTGAGGTTGTTGATATTTCTCCCACCTATTTTGATTCCAGCTTGTAACACTAGGTAAGTAATGGCTATGAAATGAACTTTATTTCTTTCTGTGGATTATGACCAAAAGTGTTTGAAATCAACTTCCTTTCTCCCACTTATTTATAACACCATCTCTATCATGCATCATGGTCTCATGAGTGATTGGGTTAATTTCTGATGTTGGGGTTCCTTCAGTGAAATTCAAAACTGGCCCAGTAATTGGAGGGAAAAAAAAAAAAACAAAGAAAGAAGCAGCCCACTCCAGATTGGTAGGTGGAAATCTTAATAAGCAAAGGAACTTAAATGCAAGGCTTACCTTGGGTGGCTGACAGAGGAGTAGATCTCCACACCTGCCGGAATCTTAAACTTTATATAGAGGACTTACCTGGGTTCACTGAGATGTCTGGTCTCAACAGCCACATTACTCTCTGAAGGCTGAGTCTTTGAAATAGCTCCCACTGTGGAAACAGTGGTCCAAATGTACATTCCAAGGACAGGGGAGGGGTGTTCAGTTCAGTCGCTCAGTCATGTCTGACTCTTCGCAACCCCTTGGACTGCAGCAAACCAGGTTTCTGTCCAACACCAACTCCCGGAGCTTGCTCAAACTCATGTCCAGAGAGTCAGTGATGCCATCCAATCATCTCATCCTCCTTTGTCCCCTTCTTTTTCCGCCTTCAATCTTTCCCAGCACCAGGGTCTTTTCCAATAAGTCAGTTCATAGTATCAGGTGGTCAAATTCTTGGAGTTTCACCTTCAGCATCAGTCCTTCCAATGAATATTCAGAAGGATATTCATTGATTTCCTTTAGGATGGACTGGTTGGATCGCTTTGCAGTCCAAAGGGACTCTCAAGAGCTTTCCCCAACACCACAGTTCAAAAGCATCAATTCTTTGGCACTCAGCTTTCTTTATAATCCAACTCTCACAACCATACATGACTACTGGAAAAACCATAGCTTTGACTAGATGGACCTTTGTTGGCAAAGTAATGTCTCTGTGTTTTAATATGCTGTCTAGGTTGGTCATAACTTTCCTTCCAAGGAGTAAGCGTCTTTTAATTTCATGGCTGCAGTCACCATCTGCTGTGATTTTGGAGCCCCCCCCCCCCCCAAATAAAGCCTCACACTGCTTCCACTGTTTCCCAGTCTGTTTCCCATGAAGTGATAGGACCAGATGCCATGATCTTACTTTTCTGAATGTTGAGCTTTAAGCCAACTTTTTCACTCTCCTCTTTCACTTTCATCAAGGGGCTTTTTAGTTCTTCTTTACTTTCTATTGAAGAGATCTCTAATCCTTCCCATTCTATTGTTTTCCTCTATTTCTTTGCATTGATCACTGAGGAAAGCTTTCGTATCTCTCCTTGCTATTCTTTAGAACTCTGCCTTCAAATGGATTTATTTTTCCTTTTCTCATTTTCATTTCACATCTTTTCTTTTCTCAGCTATTTGTAAGGCCTCCTCAGACAACCATTTTGAATTTTTGCATTTTTTTCCCCCCTTGAGGATGGTCTTGATCACTGCCTCCTGCACAATGTCATGAACCTCCATCCATAGTTCTTCAGGTGCTCTATCAGAGTCTATTCCCTTGAATCTATTTGTCACTGCCACTGTATAATCATAAGGGATTTGATTTAGGTCATATCTAAATGGTCTAGTGGTTTTCCCTATTTTCTTCAATATAAATCTGAATTTGGCAATAAGGAGTGCATGATCTGAGCCACAGTTGGCTCCCAATATTGTTTTTGCTGACTGTATAGAGCTTTTGCATCTTTGGCTGCAAAGAATATAAGCAATCTGATTTCGGTGTTGACCATCTGGTAATGTCCATGTGTAGAGTCTTCTCTTGTGTTGTTGGAAGAGAGTGTTTGCTATGACCAGTGCATTCTCTTGGCAAAACTCTGTTAGCCTTTGACCTGCTTCATTTTGTACTCCACGGCCAAATTTGCTTGTTACTCCAGGTATCTCTTGTCTTCCTGCTTTTGCATTCCAGTCCCCTATAATGAAAAAGACATCTTTTTGGGGTGTTAGTTCTAGAAGGTCATGTAGGTCTTCATAGAACCATTCAACTTTAGCTTCTTCAGCATTACTGGTCAGGGCACAGGCTTGGGTTACTGTGATATTGAATGGCTTGCCTTGGAAACAAACAGAGATCATTCTGTCGTTTTTGAGATTGCATCCAAATACTGCATTTTGGACTCTTTTGTTGACTATGATGGCTACTCCATTACTTCTAAGGGATTCTTGCCCACAGTAGTAGATATAATGGTCATCTGAGTTAAATTCATCCATTCCTGTCCATTTTGGTGGGCTGATTCCTAAAATGTCGATGTTCACTCTTGTCATCTCCTGTTTGACCTGTTTCAATTTGCCTTGATTCGTGGGCCAGTCATTCCAGGTTTGTATGCAGTATTGCTCATTATAGCACTGGACTTTATTTCCATCACCCGTCACATCCACAACTGGGTGTTGTTTTTGCTTTGGCTCTGTCTCTTCATTCTTTCTGGATTTATTTCTCCACTGATCTCCAGTAGCATACTGGGCATCTACCAACCTGGGGAGATCATTTTTCAGTGTTCTATCTTTTTGTCTTTTCACACTGTTCATGGGGTTCTCAAGGCAAGAATATTGAAGTGGCTTGCCATTCACTTCTCCAGTGGACCACGTTTTGTCAGACCTCTCCACCATGACCCATCCATCTTGTGTGGCCCTACATGGCATGGCTCATAGTTTCATTGAGTTAAACAAGGCTGTGGTCCATGTGATCGATTGGTTAGTTTTCTGTGTTTGTGGTTTTCATTCTGTCTGCCCTCTGATGGAGAAGGATAAGAGGCTTATGGAAGCTTCCTGATGGGAGAGACTGACTGAGGGGGAAACTGGGTTTTGTTCTGATGGACAGGGCTATGCTCAGTAAATCTTTAATACAATTTTCCGTTGATGGGCGCGGCTGTGTTCCCTCCCTGTTTTTTGACCTGACGACAAACTATGGTGGAGGTAATGAAGATAGATAATGGCGACCTCCTTCAATATGGGCTTCCCTGGTGGCTCAGATGGTTAAGCGTCTGCCTGCAATGTGGGAGACCCAGGTTCGATCCCTGGGTCAGGAAGATCCCCTGGAGGAGGAAATGGCAACCCACTCCAGTACTCTTGCCTGGAAAATTCCATGGATGGAGGAGCCTGGTAGTCTACAGCCCATGGGGTCGCAAAGAGTTAGACATGACTAAGCGACTTCCCTCCCTCCCTCCCTCCTTCAAAAGGTCCCATGCACGCACTGCTACACTCAGTGCCGTCAGCCCTGCAGCAGGCCACCGCCAACCCACACATCCTCCAGAGACTGCTGGACACTCCCGGGCAAGTCTGGGTCAGTCTCTTGTGGGATCACTGGTCCTTTCTCCTGGGTCCTGGTGCACACAATGTTTTGTTTGTGCCCTCCAAGAGTCTATTTCCCAGTCCTGTGTAAGTTCTGGCAGCTCAGTGGTGGGGTTAATGGTGATCTCCTCCAAGAGGACTTATGCCATAACCAGGTCTACTTTACCCAGAGTCTCTGCCCCTGTGGCAGGCCACTGCTGACCCATACCTCCACAGGAGACACTCAAACACAGCTCTGGCTCAGTTTCTGTGGGATTGGTGGGTCCTGATGCATACAAATTTTGAGCCCTCCGAGCATCTCTGGTGGGTATGGGGTTTGATTCTAAAAGTGATTTCGCCCCTCCTACTGTCTTTCTGGGGCCTCTCCTTTGCCCTTGGATGTGGGATATCTTTTTTTTTTTTTTGGTGGAACCCAACATTCTCCAGTTGATGATTGTTCAACAGCAAGTTGTAATTTTGGAGTTCAGGCAGGAGAAGATGAACACACATCCTTTTAATCTGCCATCTTGGAATCATCTTGGGGAGGGGATGAGAAGCCTCCAATTGTCTGAGTCCAGCTTAGGGGTCAACTGGCAGTCATATCCTTTCCATGATCTCCTCCAACAATCATACAGGTATACTAACCAGGATTTAAATGCAGGCATGTTGGTCCCAGAGTCCTGATGCTTAGCTAGTGTGCAAAGCTGTCTTCCACACATTTTGTCAGATTTGTTCCCAAGTACCTCTTTTTTTTTTTGCCTAATTGAAATATCATCATCATATATTTTTTTACTAATTCTTATTAGTATATGAGAATATTAATCATTGTTTATGCTATATATTTATTTCAGTGTTACTGACTCAGTCATGTCTGACCTTTTGCTTTTCCATGGGCTGTAGCCTGCCAGGCTCCTCCATCTATGGAATTTTACAGGCAAGTATACTCCAGGGGGTTGCTGTTTCCTTCTCCAGGGGATCTTCCCAACTCAGATCAATCCCAGGTCTTCTGCAGACTTTATTTTGGGGGGCTCCAAAATCACTGCAGATGGTGATTGTAGCCATGAAATTAAAAGACGCTTACTCCTTGGAAGGAAAGTTATGACCAACCTAGATAGCATATTAAAAAGCAGAGAGGTTATTTTGCCAACAAAGGTCTGTCTAGTCAAGGCTATGGTTTTTCCAGCAGTCATGTATGGATGTGAAAGTTGGACTGTGAAGAAAGCTGAGTGTCAAAGAATTGATGCTTTTGAACTGTGGTGTTGGGGAACTCTTGAGAGTCCCTTGGACTATAAGGAGATCCAACCAGTCCATTCTAAAGGATATCAGTCCTGGGTGTTCTTTGGAAGGAATGATGCTAAAGCTGAAACTCCAGTACTTTGGCCACCTCATGAGAAGAGTTGACTCATTGGAAAAGACTCTGATGCTGGGAGGGATTGGGGGCAGGAGGAGAAAGGGATGACAGAGGATGAGATGGCTGGATGGCATCACTGACTAGATGGATGTGAGTCTGAGTGAACTCCGGGAGTTGGTGATGGACAGGGAGGCCTGGCGTGCTGCGATTCATGGGGTTGCAAATGGTCAGACGTGACTGAGCGACTGAACTGACTGACTGATGGTTAGTTTTGTAAATATTCTTTGTGTACTTGAAAAAGGTACAAATTTCTTGTATGTTGGGTGCAAAATTTAATATATGAGATCAAGGTGGTATTTGCACTGATATATCTTCACATGTATTTCTTCATATAGTTTATCTGCATGATTTGGAAGAGAAGTGTTAAGATTTCTTATTGTGGTTCTAGGTTTTTCAATTTCTTTCTATAATACTCCCCAAGTTTCTCATCTGTGTGTGTATGTATCCATGTGTGTGCATCTGTGCCAATGTTCTTAGATCCATATAGGTTCATAATTGTTACTTTTTAAGTACTTTCCTCCTTTTTTACTAATTAAGTAAAATCACTTAATTTTAAATGCTTTTTCTTCAATTCAGTTTTGTCTGGTAGTGAAAATACAGTGATGTTTGAGAATATGGGCTTTAGAAACAGAAAATGGGTTGGATTCCAGCTCAGCACTTCCAAACTCTATGACATTAGCACTTAAAACAGTGCCTGGATCTGTAAATATTGGTTGTTGCCATATTGCTATTGCCTCCCAAACTTTTAGTTACTATATTATTGGCATATATTTCCCATTACTTTTCTTTCAACCCATCTTTATCAATATGTTTTAAGTGCATTTATAAATTATAAATGGCAGATTTTTTTATTTTACCTTTTAAATAGATATTAATATTGTATTTAAATTGTATCTACTGACAAATTTAGGTTAGCTTATACCAGGGGATGGGAAATTATGGTCCTTGGAACCTATGGTCCTATAGTCTCTAACTCAGCACCTGCTTGTGTATGTAAAGTTTTATTGGAACACTCACACTCAGTTGCTTATCTAGGATTACTTTTGTGCTTCAATGGCACTGGTAAGTAGAGACCATCAGAGACCATATGGCCTGAAAAGTAAAAAAAAAAAAAAAGTACTATTTAGCCCTTTGCAAAAAAGTTTGCTCTTTCCATCTTGCCTTTTCTTCTTCTAGCTATACTTTCACCTACTTCTTTTTCCCTGCATCCTTTATCCTATTGGCTTAATCCAATAGAAGATTTAACTCCTTTCCTTCCACTAGTTTGAAATTTATACACTCTATTCCTTTTGTTTTTGTGATAATTCTTAAATTTTATATTGCATATTTTTTGTTTCAAAGTTATTTAATGTGCTGAGTTGAGTGCATGCTCAGTCATGTCTGACTCTTTGCAATCCCATGGACTGTAGCTACCAGACTCCTCTGTCCATGGAATTTTTCAGGCAAGAATATTGGAGTGGGTTGCCATTTCCTACTTCAGATTTAATGTATTAACAGGGTATAATTAATATACAACAAACTGCACATAATCAAAGTGGACAATTTCTGTTTTGACATATGTACATACCCATGTAGTGACAATTAATAAAATTAACACAACAACAAACAAATGAACACATCCATCACTCCCAAAGCTTTTTTATGCATAACCTCTTCTCTTCCTTCCCTGCTCTTACATCTCCAAACTACCACTGATTTGTGTTCTGTAAATATAAACTAGTTTATATTTCCTAGAGGTCAGTATCAATGGAATCATACATTACATACTCATTTATTTCTGACTCCTTTCATTCAGCAGAACACTTTGGGTTTCACCCACGTAATTTGTGCATATCAATAGTTTATTCTTCTTTATGGCTAAGTAGTATTCCATTGTATGATTATATGGCAATTTATTTAATCACTCATATATTGATATTTCCAATTTGAAACTATTATAAATAAAGCTGTTCTTAATATTAATGTACAAGTATTTACATAAACCTACTTTTTCTCTGAGAAAATACCTAGAGGCAGCATGGCTAGATCATGTTACATTGTAGATGCATATTTAACTTTTAAGAAATTGTCAAATGCGAGGGTGGGATGATTTGAGAGAATATCATTAAAACATGTATATTACCATATGTGAAATAGATCACCAGTCCAAATGTGATGTATGAAATAAGGTACTCAAAGCCAGTGTACTAGAATAACCCTGAGGGATGGGATGGGAAGGGAGGAGGGAGGAGGGTTCACGATGAGGGACCCATGCCTGATTCATGTCAATGTATGGCAAAAAACACTATAATATTGTAAAGGAATTAGCCTCCAATTAAAATTAATTTTTTTTTAATTGCCAAATGGTACCACTTTACATTCTCACCATCAATTTCCTTCCTTAGCGTTTCAGCACTGTGCAGATAGTGTGAGTTAGAATGGTATGCCTTTCCTCGGGACTTGCTTCTCCAGTAGCTCAGGGGTGAAGCCTCCTCCTGCCAGTGCAGAAGATGCAGGCTCAATCCCTGGAGAAGGAGCTGGCAACCCACTCCAGGATTCTTGCCTGGGAAATGCCATGTGGACACGGGAGCCTGATGGGCGACAGTCCATAAAGTTGAAAAGAGCTGGACAAGACTGAACACACACGCAAGTTATATCTACCAGGTAAGAAACTTCACAAGTTTTCATAAGAAACCAAATCACTTTCCTTATGCAATCCTGTATGTTGAGGTCCTTTAATGGACCAGAACCTGGTGGTCCGGAGTCGACCAATAAGAAAGCAAAGGAGAGAGAAAGAGGCTGATATTCCTTGGTTTATGCAGAAAACCAATAAAGCCCCTGCACGCGGCTTGCTTAGTTCACAAAGGTCTCAGGCGCCCTCTTGATGGGGTGAAGGGTCTTAGAAGCCCGGGCAGGAAAGTGAACTCAGAGAGCCTCTGCGCTCCAGGGGATCAGCCTGAAAAGGAGAGAGAAGGAGAGAGAGAGAGAAAGACACGGGGACCAGAGCTCTGATGGAGCAAAGGCGTTTTACTCAACATTGTGTAGGTATTTATACTGTCTTACAAGATAGCTATTTTCAGCAGAGATATTACCATATGGTTCATAAAAAGGAAGATGGTGCTTATCACTGTATAGAAAAACTAATGAAGGAAATGTCTGGATTCCTCAGCCCCTGAGAGAGGCTTGCCTCTCCTCTTAATTCCTGAATATTCAGGAATTAATAAGGAACAGAGAATTCCTGACAGATCCAAACAGCACACAGGAAGCCTCCTGTTAAATGCTTCCTGACACCTGTAGTCTTAACGTGCCTCTCTGTCCCTCTGGCATCTAGGTCAAGGTTGCAGCCTCATATTCCACATCCTTTGTACTTTGAAATTCTTCCCCACAGCTTCTGCAAATTCCTAGAGGCTTTTGCTTTTTCATAATAAAATACCATGTCTCCAGCATCTTCCCCTACATATACTGTTTTTATGTCAACTCCACCTCAGTGTTGACAAGAAACTCAGCTCTTCAGATTTTGGCAATAATTCTACTGACCTCAAGCACTTGGGAGCTGAGTAACTTTACTGATTTCTTGGAGGAGTGTGTGCTGCAGTCCATGGGGTTGCAAAGAGTCGGACACAACTGAGCGACTGAACTGAACTGACTGAACTGAACTGATGCTAGACTTCAGCAGCGTGGTTTTCAGACCTCCTAAAAGTGGAAGAGGGGAGGCATTCTACATCATTCATCAAACCCCCTTCAATGTAAGCCCTGCCCATAGAATGCCCTAAAAGGTCACGGAAGAGAATGAGGGGGAGGCTGGGGGGAATGTGGTGACATTTGCAAAGGACCAAGGGCTAGGGCAACACAGATTAAAATAGAAGAGGTTGGGGGGAGTGAGAGGGAAACCCACCACAAAGATCACAGTGTTTTACTGCTCTATTCCCACTCAGATGACATATACTCACACATACAAGTACCCATTCACTTGGTCACACCCACAGCTGCCACCAAGGAAGCCGCAGGGTCTTTCATTGCAGCTCCACTCCCCCTAGCCCACTGAAGAGCAGCTCTCAGAGGCGAGGAAGGAGGAGGAGCTGTGAGCTGGGCCCCCGTCCCCTGGCAAGCATCTGAAGCATTTGAAGGGGAGGAGCTGTGCGGGAGGAAAGGGTGGAGGTGGGCACAGTAAGGTTCTTGCAAGGTCTCATGGAAGTCGGATGGATTTCTCAGCCTCCACTGTCTCATTCCGCACCCTTTCCATAGGGTTTGTGCTTCTCCCATTCCTCAAGGCCTCATGTGCTATCACCAAACCTGCATTGTCTAAGAAGCAGAATAGGAAACTGAGCAGCTGCAGGAAGTTACACCTTTGAGGCATGTTCCCGTGCCTACACTTTTTCAGTCTGAGAAGTCTGAGTCCATTTTATAGTTCAGCTCAGGTAGTACATGAATTGAAATAATGACTAGATGAGAAACCCAGAGCCTGAACTGTAAGCAGAACAATCCAAAAGGAAGAAAAAACAAAAACAAAAAGCCCTAGCTCTAGAAATCACTGCACACAATTTTCTGTCCTCTAGCACTTTTTCTATTAATTGTGTGGTTTTTCAAAACAACTCTGTAAGACAAAGAGTGATTGAAAAAGGGGAGAGAAATGACATTCATTTTTGGGTGTATCACCAACTAGGTATACTGCAACAGACTTCTAATTAGAAATAAAATGTCAAGAATAGGAGGCTTTCCTGGTGGTGCTAGTTGTAAAGAACCTGCCTGCCAATGCAGAAGATGCAAGGGATGTGGGTTTGATCCCTGGGTCGGGAAGATCCCCTGGAGAAGAGCATGGCAACCCATTCCTGTATTCTTGCCTGGAGAATCCCATGGACAGAGGAGCCTGGCAGGCTATAGTCCATAGGGTCGCAAAGAGTCAGACATGACTGAAGCGACTTAGCACA
This sequence comes from Cephalophus harveyi, assembly GCA_006410635.1. Taxonomy (NCBI): domain Eukaryota; kingdom Metazoa; phylum Chordata; class Mammalia; order Artiodactyla; family Bovidae; genus Cephalophus; species Cephalophus harveyi. The sequence continues at coordinate 146,509 of SJYT01066554.1, forward strand.
CACATGCACGTGCTAAGTCTTGTCAAGAACAGGCAACACTACTGAATTAGATGGAGAAGCATATGGAGGGGGAGAAGTATGGGGACACACCCTAGAAGGTAGAGATGAGCTGACACTTGTTTAAAAGTCAGCAATTAAGACAGTGAGATATTAGGAAAGGAATAGACAAAGTGACCCATGGAGCAGAATAAAGAGGCTAGAAATAGACCCACTTAATCTACAACTTACAGCAGAGGACATATCAAAGAGGAAAGAACCAGCAATTTAACAAATGATTCTGAAACTATTACTTAACTGCATATGGGGAAAGGAGATAAGAGTCCTACCTCACAATAACAAAAATTCCAGATGGATTAAAGATTTAAATGTAAAAAAAAAAAAAAAAAGGCTAGCAAAGCTTTTAGAAGAAAATACAGAAGACCTTTATGGCTAAAAACACAAAAGCTAAAACCCTAAAGGAAAAGATCAAATATTTTAATTACATTAAAATTAACTTTTGTTCTTGTAAAAATGTATACAGAAGGCAACAATGCAAATCGCTATATGAGAGAAATACTTGCTACACATGTAACACAGGAAAATTGGTATCCTAAAAAATATACCTCCTACAATTAGTAAGAAAAAGACTTCTGGTCTCCTCAAAAATAGCAAAAAAAAAAAAAAAGTAACAGAAAATGGGCAAAACCTATGAACAAGTATTTCTTAGAAAAAGAAATTTAAAAACCTATAATTTAAATGAAAATGTGTTTAAACCTAATCTCATTAGTGGTTAGAAGGACGTAGATTCAAATGAAATGAAATGCCAAGTTTTTACTTTCTGATAGGTAAAAGTAAAAAAAGAAAAGTTGAACAATACCAAGCGTCAGCAAATTTATAGAGGAAAGGAGAACACTCACTCACTGTACATACATTTATATAAGCATTTTGGAAAACACTTTGGCATAACCTACTAATGCTAAACATGCACATATCCAGTGATTCAGAATGTCACTCCCAAGTTTACACCTAGAGAAACTTCTGGACATGTGTTTTAGGAGTTATATTCAAAAATCTTCATAGCAACCTTGTTTGTAACAGTAAACACTGGAAATAACCCAAATGTCTATCAACAATCTATTGAGTGAACAAATAGTGGTCTGATCATACAACAGAGTATTATGCAGCAGTGAAAATTAATGAACTCCAGCCACATAGACCCACATGGGAAAATCTCAATTAAAATCAGGAGAAGCATGTCAGAAAAGCACATCCAGCATAATACCATCTATGTATAGTTCAAAAATATGCATACATTAAATAGTATATTGAGTTGGAGTACATAGGTAAGTGATAAGACTACCAATAAAGCAAAAGAGTGAGTAACACAAAATTCAGAAGAGTGGTTACCTCAGGACTGAGAGGCAGCAGTACTGGGGGAAAGTTCAGGAAAGCTTCTAACTTAGTGTAAACTGCTATCTATAGTCTACACATGCACAGTTGTTCATTATTCTTCTTTTGTTCACAATTATTCTTTTCTTGGGCACCCAATCAATCAATATTTATTATTTAATCTTAATTTTGTAGTCTTTTTTGTGTTTGAATTTTTTTTCATCAAACAATTACTTGGGGATTTTTTTTTCTATTCTTTTTCAAATTCTTTTCCCTTTTAGGTTACTACAGGATATTGAGCAGTGTTCCCTGTGCTATACAGTAGGATCTTGGCTGTTACCTATTTTAAATATAGCAGTGTGTACATGTCAATCTCAAACTCCCTATCTATCTCTTTTCCCTACCCTTCCCCCAACCCTGTAACCATAAATCCATTCTCTAAGTCTGTAGAAAGTTCATTAGTATCATTTTTAAAAGATTCTGCATATGATAATGCTATCACTGTTATTATTCTTTAAATTGTAGTATTAAAATTAGGATCTTTTGAATGATTTGGAAACAAAGATGAGACAATAAAACTTACAAGCTCATTCACAAGCGAACTGGTGACCTCACAAAATTCCCTGTGCGCACTGTTCTGTCAAATTCTTCTGATTCCAAAAAATAAATTTTTAATAGATGATCTTCTAAAAATCGAGTCTCAATTCAGTAAAATACCAAAAAGAAGGTGGGGGGGGGAAAGCACCTGCATATTAACAGTGTCTTTTATCTGAGATCCTCATGAGATCTCAGTATTTCCATCAGAGTCAAGACGGCAAAGGAGAACAGAAACAGAGGTTTTTAACTCTGATTTCACAGATCTAGAGTTAGTCTGAGTTTTGATTTTTAGGTTTTTGAATAGTTAACCCATGTGAAGTTTAGTCAACCCCTCCTCTACGATAAATTGCAACCTCAGAAATACTTTTAGTACTCTCACAAACCACACTCAGACTTAAACTGCAGCTTCTTGTAACTGAAAGAGGCTCTTGAAAAATGTTGCCACTGTCTAGCATGAAAAAGAGAAGCAGATTCATAATATGTTAACAATAAAGTCTCACAGAATCAGATTCATAATATTTTAATATACAGGCAGCATTACCCAGAGGTCTTCTGTATTAAACATTATTGTGCTAACTTCTCTTACCCACTATACAAAAGCAAACCGGGTGCTATCAGCTAGGAGCCCCAACAATCCTGTTTTAATGAGCAAAGATAATATTGCTACCAGGAACTTTAGAAGTGTGATTTCTCATGCCATGAGAAATTACCAAGCTCAACCAGTTAACTTCCAAATGCACACTGTTAGCTTTAATAGAGTCAGAGAGAACTGTGTACCTAGCAAAATTAATCTTTTATCCTGTTTGCAAAAACTCAAAGATAATGTCTTACTTCAGAGAGTTTGTAAAGCTGTCATTTTAGGAATATAGAAATTATGTTTTTCTGATGGTAAAACAATAAATATCTATGATGAAAATTTTAGAAAAAATATAAAGCATAAATGCAATTTAAATTGTCCATAATTCTATTACCCAGAAATTACCACTATTCATGTTTTGGATCATTTCTTTTCAATATGTTTTTTTTTTATCCCCAAAGACATATACATGTGTTTACATATTTGAGTTCTTTCAGCTGGTTATCTTCTTTCTTTTTCTGTTAGCATTATACTGCAAGCACTTTGCTTTGCTATTAAATAGCCTTTGATACAACTGAAGTAACTTAGCAGCAGCAGCAACAGCAGCCTTTGAAAATTGCTTTTAGTTGTATAATATTTCCCATATGGATATGATATAATTTAAAGAAAAATTTCCCTGTTTTGGAGAAATTTTGATGGTGTTGTCATCTTTTAATATCAAAGGAGCCTAGGTAGTCTTTTCTCTTTTTTAATATCTTATGTCTATTTCTCATGCTTGCCAGTGGATATCAACTCAACTCTTGGACATCAAGACATTTTTGAAAAATGTGTCTTCAACCTCCTTTTGTAAGACTAGAAATCAACTTGTACATTCTTTCATTTAGCAAATATTTACCATATGCCTATTGCATGCTGTGAATTGCTTAAGTGCTGGGGGAGCCTGGTGGGCTGCCATCTATGGGGGTCGCACAGAGTCAGACACTACTGAAGCGACTTAGCAGCAGCAGCAGCAGCAGCAAAGCTTAGAACAAAAGAGAAAGTCGCTGTCTTTATGAGCTTAACGCAGAAGAGAGAGAAAAGAAATAGATAATGTCAACCAACTTTAAATATAAAAGAGAGAAAAAAAAAAAGCAGGGTAGGTGGAACATAGTGTGCTTTCAGGTAGGTAACAGTGGTGGCTTTATTTTATATAGTAATGAGGGCCATCAGGAAATATGACACTTGAACACAGACACGATGAAGTAGGACCAGGGGACCCAATTAAAGAGAATTCCATCCAGAGGGAACAGCCAAAGCAGGCAGGTGAAATGGGTGCAGGCTCAGTGTGTTTGAGGAACAACAAGCGACCGACTCAGCTGCCATCAAGTGGGTCAGGAGGACAGGGGGAAGATATATGAAGTCAGAGAAGTACGGGGCTGTATCATGGAGTGCCTCATAGGCCATCGCAAGACTCACTTAGGCTGTTTTCATGTAACCACTAGACAGAAGGAGGCTTCCCAGGTGGCGCTAGAGGTAAAGAACCCACCTGCCAATGCAGGAGACATAAGAGATGCGGTTCAGTCCCTGGGTTAGGAAGATCCCCTGGAGAAGGAAATGGCTACCCACTCCAGTATTCTTGCCTGGAAAATTCCATGGAGAGGGGAGCCTGGAAGGCTACAGTCCACGGGACTGCAAAGAGTCAGCAACAACTTAAGCAACTGAGCACAGACAGAATGAGATGAGGGGCAAGGCAGACACAGAAAGACCAGACAGCAAGCAACCGAAGTGAAGAAGGTAAATGGTGATGGTGGCCTAGACTATAGAAACAGTAGAGAGGGTGGTGAAAAAAGATCCCAGTTTGGATACATTCTGAATTTTAAGCTGACCAATTTGCTGATGGATTCCATGGAGTTATGAGAGAAAGAGAGGAAGCAAAGATGGTTCCAGGATTTTGGCCCAAGAAAGTGAAAGAAAGAAGCTGTCATGTACTGAGATGAGGAGGACTGAAGGAGAGTAAGTTTGGGGAGAAAATCAGGAGTTAGCTCTTGATGTGCTAAGGTTGATTGACTTCAAGGCTCATGCTCAGTTGCTAAGATATGTCTGACTCTTTGCAACCCACGGACTGTAGCCCACCAGGCTCCTCTGTCCATGGAATTTCCTAGGCAGGAATACTGGAGTGGGTTGCCATTTCCTTCTCCAGAGGATCTTCCCAACCCAGGAATTGAACCCAGAGGTTAAAGCGTCTGCCTGGAATGTGGGAGACCTGGGTTTGATCCCTGGGTTGGGAAGATCCCCTGGAGAAGGAAATGGCAACCCACTCCAGTGTTCTTGCCTGGAGAATCCCATGGACAGAGGAGCTTGGTGGGCTAGAGTCCACGGGTCGCAAAGAGTTGGACATGACTGAGTGACTTCACTTTCACTCCTGCATTGCAGGCAGATTCCTTACCATCTGAGCCACCTGGGAAGTCCATAACTATAAGAAATCTAAGTAAAGATTAAGTTGGAGTATAGAGGATAGTCCAGGTACAAAGTATAATTTTGGCCATAATCAACATTTAGATTACATTTAAAGCTGTGAGATAAGATGAGGTTATCAAAACACTGAATATGGATAAAGGTTCAAGGATCCCAAAGGACACTGAAAAACAACTTCCAGTGAGGTAAGGAAAAGAAAGAAGAGAAAACAGTGCCCTGAGATTAGGGAAGGCAGCATTTCTGGAATAAACTGTCAAATGTACCTTATTAAGGGGAGTAAAAGTGCAAATTGACCTTTGAATTTGGGACATAGAGGCCATTAGTTAAGTGATTATATAATTCTTGCCTAAATCAGAAAATTTTTGAGAGTGAAGGAAGAAGTTCTCAATAATTAGACTATGTCAAGGCAATAGGCATACCTGAATAGGCACAATAGACACAATGAAGACTAACCTGAACAAAATAAGACAAATCACCACCCTAGCTTTAGGTGACCTTGACAAAAGCAGGTTTTTGTTTTGCTCTCATCTTTGAGTGATAAAAGAAAAAGAAACTTGATTGTAACGTGTTCAAGAGAAGAGGTGAGAAAAGGAAGTGGAGATTAGAAGAGATAATCCTTTTGAAGAGTTTAGCCATAAGGAGGAACAAAGAATTTGGACAGTAGTTCAAGTGACATGTGTGTTCAAGAGAAATTTATTTTTAGGTAAGATACAGCACAGCATTATTAGGGTGTTTGTTGGAAAATCCACAAGAGATGAAACTATTCAAGAGAAAAAAAGCTGGACTGATGCCTTTGATGGTGCAGGAGCAGATGAGGTCCATGACCCTTGAGGGAGACTGAGCTTCAGTAGGAACAGAGGTGTTTCATTCATGAAAGGAAAGGTATTTTAGATTGGGAGATGTGATGGAGGAAGCATGTGCAAGCCTCTTCTGGTTGTTCATATTCTCTTGGCAAAATTATATAGGAAACCAAGTCAAAGACCCACCCACACTGAAAGCCGATTTCTTGTTATAGACTGAGAATTAGATGGACTGAGTCATCATTTCCACTCTTCATTCTTTGACTCTTCCAGAACAAGTGTTTTTTGCTAACATCGACAAAATCTCTGGGGCAGTGAGGTTCTCCTGCCCATCGCCCTAAGGGAAGAGGCTCCCTATGCAGTCAGGGCGTTGCTGGAGCAGTGAGGTGTTGGGGCAGCATGTGCAGTGGGAACAGGCAAGGACACACTTTGTGGGAGTGGGACCATTTATTTGACGTGAGAAGAAACAGCAGGAATGATACTCTTCCAAAAAGTTATTTTTAATTGAAAGATCAGTTCAGTTCAGTCACTCAGTCGTGTCCGACACTTTGTGATCCCATGAATCGCATCACTCCAGGCCTCCCTGTCTATCACCAACTCACGGAGTTCACTCAGACTCACGTCCATCGAGTCTGTGATGCCATCCAGCCATCTCATCCTCTGTCGTCCCCTTCTCCTCCTGCCCCCAATCCCTCCCAGCATCAGAGTCTTTTCCAATGAGTCAACTCTTTGCATGAGGTGGCCAAAGTACTGGAGTTTCAGCTTTAGCATCATTCCTTCCAAAGAACACCCAGGACTGATCTCCTTCAAAATGGATTGGTTGGATCTCCTTGCAGTCCAAGGGACTCTCAAGAGTCTTCCCCAACACCACAGTTCAAAAGCATCAATTCCTTGGTGCTCAGCCCTCGTCACAGTCCAACTCTCACATCCATGCGAGTGAGAATCAGATTTAAGGGACTAGATCTGATAGATAGAGTGCCTGATGAACTATGGACGGAGGTTCGTGACATTGTACAGGAGACAGGGATCAAGACCATCCCCATGGAAAAGAAATGAAAGAAAGCAGCATAGCAGTCTGGGGAGGCCTTACAAATAGCTGTGAAAAGAAGAGAAGTGAAAAGCAAAGGAGAAAAGGAAAGATATAAGCATTTGAATGCAGAGTTCCAAAGAATAGCAAGGAGAGATAAGAAAGCCTTCCTCAGCAATCAATGCAAAGAAATAGAGGAAAATAACAGAATGGGGAAGACTAGAGATCTCTTGAAGAAAATTAGATACCAAGGGAACATTTCATGCAAAGATGAGTTCGATAAAGGACAGAAATGGTATGGACCTAACAGAAGCAGAAGATATTAAGAAGAGGTGGCAAGAATACATGGAAGAACTGTACAAAAAAGATCTTCGTGACCAAGATGATCACAATAGTATGATCACTCATCTAGAGCCAACATCCTGGAATGTGAAGTTAAGTGGGCCTTAGAAAGCATCAATACAAACAAAGCTAGTGGAGGTGATGGAATTCCAGTGGAGCTATTTCAAATCCTGAAAGATGATGCTGTGAAAGTGCTGCACTCA
>SJYT01066554.1:154324-194603 GCA_006410635.1 Cephalophus harveyi
CATGAGGTGGCCAAAGTACTGGAGTTTCAGCTTTAGCATCATTCCTTCCAAAGAAATCCCAGGGTTGATCTCCTTCAGAATGGATTGGTTGGATCTCCTTGCAGTCCAAGGGACTCTCAAGAGTCTTCTCCAACACCACAGTTCAAAAGCATCAATTCTTCGGCGTTCAGCCTTTTTCACAGTCCAACTCTCACGTCCATACATGACCACAGGAAAAACCATAGCCTTGACTAGACGGACCTTAGTTGGCAAAGTAATGTCTCTGCTTTTGAATATGCTATCTAAGTTGGTCATAGCTTTTCTTCCAAGGAGTAAGCGTCCTTTAATTTCATGGCTGCAATCACCATCTGCAGTGATTTTGGAGCCCCAAAAAATAAAGTCTGACACTGTTTCCACTGTTTCCCTATCTATTTCCCATGAAGTGATGGGACCAGATGCCATGATCTTTGTTTTCTGAATGTTGAACTTTAAGCCAACTTTTTCACTCTCCACTTTCACTTTCATCAAGAGGCCTCTGAGTTCCTCTTCACTTTCTGCCATAAGGGTGGTGTCATCTGCATATCTGAGGCTATTGAGATTTTAATGTTGGCCTGGTTTCTGCAGTACAACAATGTGTATTAGCCATAAGTATACATATATCTCCTCCCTTCTGAACCTCCCTCCCAGCCCACCCCATCCCACTGCTCTAGTTTATCACAGAGCACCAAGCTGAGCTCCCTGTGTCATACAGCAACTTCCCACTAGCTACTATTTTACATGTGGTAATGTATATGTTTCAATGCTATTCTCTCAATTTGTCCTACCCTCTCCCCTCTCCTTCCCCAACTTTGTCCACAAGTCTGTTCCCCATGTCTGCATCTCTAAGGAATGAGACTCTTGATTAGATGAAAAAGCAAGGGGAAGCAATGCTCTGGAGGAAGACTTCTTTATTCAAGAAGGAGTGCCCTTGAGTGCCCTGGGCTAAATGCTGGAAGCTCTGAGTGAGAATCACAGCCCCAGGTCTACAGGAGGCCACAGTCTATCAAGGAAGATTAAGAAAGAAACAAGCAAATTGCTTGAATTTTTGGTTGGTTATTTGTTTTTTGTTTTTGGCAGATGAGTAGGGGACTGGAATGCAAAAATAGGAAGTCAAGAAACACCTGGAGTAACAGGCAAATTTGGCCTTGGAATACAGAATGAAGCAGGGCAAAGGCTAATAGAGTTTTGCCAAGAGAACACACTAGTCATAGCAAACACCCTCTTCCAACAACACAAGAGAAGACTCTACATACACATAGACATCACGAGATGGTCAACACTGAAATGAGATTGATTATATTCTTTGCAGCCAAAGATGGAGAAGCTCTATACAGTCAGCAAAAAAAAGGCCAGGAGCTGACTGTGGCTCAGATCATGAACTCCTTATTGCCAAATTCAGATTTAAATTGAAGAAAGTGGGGAAAACCACTAGATCATTCAGGTATGACCTAAATCATATTCCTTATGACTACAGTGGAAGTGAGAAATAGATTTAAGGGCCTAGATCTGATAGACAGACTGCCTGATGAACTATGGACAGAGGTTCATGATATTGTAGGAGACAGGGATCAAGACCATCCCCAAGAAAAAGAAATGAAAAAAAGCAAAATGGCTGTCTGAGGAGGCCTTACAAATAGCTGTGAAAAGAAGAGAAGTGAAAAGCAAAGGAGAAAAGGAAAGATATAAGCATTTGAATGCAGAGTTCCAAAGAATAGCAAGGAGAGATAAGAAAGCCTTCCTCAGCGATCAATGAAAAGAAACAGAGGAAAATAATAGAATGGGAAAGACTAGAAATCTCTTCAAGAAAATTAGAGATACCAAGGGAGCATTTCATGCAAAGATGGGCTCAATAAAGGACAGAAATGGTCTGGACCTAACAGAAGCAGAAGATATTAAGAAGAGGTGGCAAGAATACACAGAAGAACTGTACAAAAAAGATCTTCATGACCAAGATAATCTCAAAGGTGTGATCACTCACACTCACCTNCTCCTTGCAGTCCAAGGGACTCTCAAGTGTCTTCTCCAACACCACAGTTCAAAGGCATCAATTCTTCAGCACTCAGCTTTCTTTGTAGTCCAACTCTCACATCCATAGATGACTCTCAGAAAAACTATAGCCTTGACTAGATGGACCTTTGTTGGCAAAGTAATGTCTCTGCTTTTTAATATGTGGTCTAGGTTGGTCATAGGAGAAGGCAATGGCTCTCCACTCCAGTACTCTTGCCTGGAAAATCCATGGATGGAGGAGCCTGGTAGGCTGCAGTCCATGGGGTCGCTAGGAGTCGGACACGACTGAGTGACTTCACTTTCACTTTTCACTTTCAAGCATTGGAGAAGGAAATGGCAACCCACCCCAGTGTTCTTGCCTGGAGAATCCCAGGGACAGGGGAGCCTGGTGGGCTGCCGTGTATGGGGCTGCACAGAGTCGGACACGACTGAAGTGACTTAGCAGCAGCGCAAGAAGCAATATCAGATATTTAGATGATGCCACTGTTATGGCAGAAAGTGAAGAAGAACTAAAGAGCCTCTTGATGAAAGTGAAAGAGGAGAGTGAAAAAGTTGGCTTAAAGCTCAACATTCAGAAAACTAAGATCATCTGGTCCCATCACTTCATGGCAAATTGATGGGGAAACAGTGGAAACAGTGGCTGACTTTATTTTTCTAGGCTCCAAAATCACTGTGCATGGTGATTGCAGCCATGAAGTTAAAAGACGCTTGCTCCTTGGAAGGAAAGTTATGACCAACCTAGATAGCATATTAAAAAGCAGAGTCTACTTTGTCAACAAAGGTCCATCTAGTCAAGGCTATGGTTTTTCCTGTGGTCATGTATGGATGTGAGAGTTGGACTGTGAAGAAGGCTGAGTGCCAAAGAATTGATGGTTTTGAACTGTGGTGTTGGAGAAGACTCTTGAGAGTCCCTTGGACTGCAAGGAGATCCAACCAGTCCATCCTAAAGGAGGTCAGTCCTGGATGTTCATTGGAGGGGCTGATGTTGAAGCTGAAACTCTAAAACTTTGGCCGCCTGATGCAAAGAGCTGACTCATTTGAAAAGATCCTGATATTGGGAAAGATTGACGGCAGGAGGAGAAGGGGATAACAGAGGATGAGATGGTTGGATGGCATCACCGACACAATGGACATGGGTTTGGGTGGACTCAGGGAGTTGGTGATGGACAGGGAGGCCTGGTGTGCTGCAGTTCATGGGGTTGCAAGGAGTTGGACACGACTGAGCGACTGAACTGAACTGAACTCATGAGTAGGATTTTGTTAAATGATGTATTAAAAGAGGGGCTTCACAACCAAAGAAAGTGCCTTGGGCAAAGTTCAGGATTCTGAGGTGGCCAAGTCGGTACCCACAGCACTCCTTTGCATCAAGGAGCAAATTCTACACTTTCCTCTCTTCTCCCTGTGCTTAATAGACTTGAGATCAGCCTTCACACTGTACACACTGAGGTCAGTCCCTCTCTAAACCCTCTAATACATGACAGGAAATTGTCATTTCCCAGAAGCACACTCCATTCTTGTTGGACTTTGAAGTCCTGTGGTGTTTGATAGAACTTTTTTTTTTTTTTTTAGCATAAGCCCAGCGGCATCTGCTTGCTATCATAAAATCTGATAACTACCACAGCTATCATAAAACCCGTTTATTCTTGCCTGAGGTGACACCCACCTCAGCAACTGACCTGCCTCAGGTTAACTGGACAATGCTGACATCCAAATGTCACAGACATTATATGATGCCACACATCCCCAAGAAGCAGATGAACTTCTATTCAAGACCTTTAACCTCAAAGCAGCCATCTCTTTTGGTCATTCAACCTTTCACGATGATTTCCCTTCTTTTCCTTCCTTCCATCCATCCTTCCTTAATTCCCTCCATCCTTCCTTCCAAGTATTAAATCCCTCACAACTTTTGGACATAGGGAATGATGTTAAAACATTGATGGGCTTGTGTTCACTTTCCCTAATCCATTAAGTGATATCAACCCACTGCAAACAAGTGCTCTGAAAGGCCAGAGGAAATCGAATCCCAGAAATCCATGACTGTCAGCTGAGAGTCTAACAGCAGTCAAGCAGCAGTTGTCTGAAAGTGACAACTAGAGGTCAAGTGTGAATCTGCCGGTAAGTGGCATGAAGTTTTTGCAAAGCATCTAAGATAAAGGGGCAGGACTTTTCATACTTTTCTAGACCTCACAAACTAAACCCCAAAACCCCCTGAAAATAAACAACACCACGATTTTCCATGTCAGCGGTAGAAGCAGAGTAATATCAAAAACTTACTAACCTAATAGGCGATTTCCAATTCTTAGTAATGTCTCTGATTATCAGCTGTATTAAATTTCCCCATGGCCCATCTTGAACTCTGGATCATATAGTTAAGATGGTGGACAGTCTACTCAAGTTCATAGCTCAGATTCACCATTGATTGACTTTGTAACTGTAGGTAAGAATCCTCAGCTCTGTATGTTTCCATTGCCTCTGATTTTTTTTCTTTTTTAAGTATAGTTGGTTTACAATGTTGTGTTAGTTTCAGGTACGTAGCAAAGAGATTCAGTTATACATACATGTATAAATATATAAGTTTTTTTTTTCAGGTTCTTTTCCCTTGCAGATTATTATAAAATATTGAGTATAGGAACTTCCTTGGTGGGGCTCAGTGGTAAAAAAATCAGCTTGCTAATGCAGGAGACACAGGTTAGATCCCTGATCCCGAAGATCCCACATACTGAGGAACACCTAACCCCGTGCACCGCAACTATTGAGCCTGGGCTCTAGGACCCAGGAGCCACAACAGCTGAAGCCTGAGTGCATGAGGGGCTACACTCCACAGCAAGAGGAGCCACTGCAATGAAAATCGCACTCACTGCAACTAGAGTAGCTAGCCCACACAGCAATGAAGACTCAGCACAGCCAAAAATAAATTAAATATTTAAAAATACAGCACAGCTCCCTATGCTATACCATAGGGCCTTTTGGTTGTCTATTTTATATATAGTAGTGTATATATGCTAACCCCAAGCTTCTAATTTATCCCTCCTCCTCCTTTCCCCTTTGGTAACCATAAGTTCATTTTCTACATCTGTGTCTATTTCTGTTTTGTAAATAAGTTCATTTGTATCATTTTCTTTAGACTCCACATATAAGCAATATCATATGATATTTGTTCTTTTCTGTCTGACTTACTTCACTCAGCACGATAATCTCTAGGTCCATCTATGTTATGTAATTGCCATTGTCTCATTCTTTTTATGGCTGAGTAATATTCTGTTGTGGAAATATGCATTTTATAAACTTGCCACATCTTTTTAAAATTTTTATTGGAGTTTAGTTGATTTACAATGTTGTGTTAGTTTCTGCTGTACAGCAAAGTGAATCAGTTACACATATACATATATGCACTCTTTTTTTAAGATTCTTTCTTCACATAGGTCATTACAGAGTATTGAGCAGATTTTTCTGTGCTATACAGTAAGTTCTTATTAGGTATCTATTTTAAATACTGAAGTGAAATAGCAGCAGCAGCAGTGTGTATATGTCAATCCCAGTTTCCCAATGTATCCCTCCATTCCCTTACCTCCTAGTAACCGTAAGTTTGGTTTCTACATCTGTAATTCTATTTTTGTTTTGTAGACAAGTTAATTTATACCCTTTTTTTATGATTTCACAGATAAGTGAAATCATATGATATTTGTCTTTCTCTATCTGATTTATTTCACTCACTATTACAATCTCTGTTGCTGCAAATGGCACAGTTTGCTCTTTCTATGGCTAAGATTCCATTGTATATATGTACTGTATCTTCTTTATCCATTCCTTTGTTGATGGATGTTTAGAACAAAAATGAAAAGGCAACCCTCAGAATGGGAGAAAATATTTGCAAACAATGCAACTAACAAGGAGTTAATGTCCAAAATATACAGCTCAATAAAAAGTAAAAATAAAAAAATGGGCCGAAGACCTAGATATACATTTCTCTAAGGAAGACACACAGATGGTCAAAAAAAGGAACATGAAAAGATGTTCAACAACATTACTTATTAGAGAAATGCAAGTCAAAGCCACAGTGAGGTATCACCTCACACTGGTCAAAATGGCCATCATCAAAAAAATTTCTAAACAATAAATACTAGAGAGGATGTAGAGAAAGGGGAACCCTCCTACACTTTTAGTGGGAATGTAAATTGGTACAGCCACTATGGAGAGCAGTATGGAGGTTTCTTAAAAAACTGAAAACAGAGAGAGAAGGCCCCCTAAAAAAAGTATTTAAGGTTAAATGAAGTCTTAACTGTGGGACTCTGATCTCAAAGAATCAGTGCCCTTATAAAAAGAGATCTCAGACAGCAAGCTTGCCCCTCTCTCCATCTCTCTCTTCCTCTCTCTCTGTCTCTCTCTCACCTTCCATGCACATTGAGGACATTGTTTGTGTGGATGTAGCAAGAAGGTTGCCCATCTGCAAGCCAGGGAGAGAGGCTTTGCTAGTAACTGAATCTCCTGGAACCTTGATCTTAGACTTCCCAGCCTTCAGAACTGTGAGAAGTAAATTTCTGTTATTTAAGCCAGAGAAAGAGAGAAAGACTCGAGGAGCTGAGATTTAATCTGTGTCTCAGATGATCCAAGTCTGTGCTCTCAAATTCTTAGGTCACACTCTTCCCAGATATACCCTCACAGCAGTTTCTATTGTTTTAAAAATTATTATTTTATATTGGATATAGTTGATTTACACTGTTGTGTTTGTTTCTGGTGTACAGCAAAGTGAATCAGTTATACGAATACATAAATCCACTGTTTTTTCCTCAATCCTTTTCCCCAATAGGCTATTACAGAGCATTGAGTAGAGTTTCCTGTGCTATACAATAGGTCCTTATTAGTTATCTGTTTTATATATAGTAGTGTGAAGGCTTCCCTTCTGAACAAAGACTGTGTCACATCTTTTAGCCAATAGCAGGAATAAACTTGAATATATATACCCTATGGGGTAGATATAATTTTCTAAAAGGCCAAAGGCCTGGTTCTAGCTAGTCCCTCTCACATCAACAGCTCTGAGCCTGTTGAATGAGCCACTGAATCTCTCCAGGCCTCAGATTCTTCATCTGTAAAATAAAGGGCCTGGGCCAGATGGTCTATGTTCCTGTCTAGAATGTTCCCTGACATTCTTGGTGCCATGATTTCCACATTCAGAATGTTAACGGCTGTGATTTTACTAATGTTTCCTCCTCCTAATGGAAAGATGGGTCTCTTTCCATTCCTTCCACCAATTTCTGAATGCCAATATTCTCTCATTCCTAAGGTCTGTCTCAAAAGGAATGAGAAATAAGTGTACTGGGGAAGAAATTTGATACCACCACTTGGGCAAATCTCAGACCAACTCTGATTATTGGTTTCCCTCTCTGTAAAAAAAAATAATAATAATAATTGCAATGTTTGTCATGCATCCCTTATAGGCTCGTTGTAAATATTGATGAATTAGTTTATTCATCATCTTTGTAACAGACCATTGCAAACAAAGCATCACTAATTGCCAGCTCCTCCTGAACCCCCTTTGTTCCTCTCCTGGGGCTCATTCCCATTGTGCTCTGTTGTTCCTGGCATTGCTCCACTACCAGCCTGCAAGCCCCACTTGAGGACTTGAGGGGTGGGCCTGGGGCCAACTCATCCTGCCATTTCCTCACGTAGATGGATCTTGATGAACATTTATTCCATGTCCTCATTCATTCAACAAATAATTATTAAACCATGCTGGGCTTCGAGAGACTGTGGTGAGCAAGACAGGTGCAACTTCTGCTTTCATGGTATACAACTGCCCAGGTGACAGATATTAACAGATATTAACCCAGTGAATGTAGAGTTCATTAATTGTCGCAGTAAGTGCTAAGAAGGAATATTACAGCTGTTAGTAGTGTGGGTAGAGACTTCCCTGGTGGCTCAGTAGTAAAGAATCCACCTGCCAATGCAGGGGACACGGGTGAGACCCCTGAACCGGGAAGATCCCACATGCCATGGAGTGATTAAGTCTGTACCCCACAACTGCTGAGCCTGCGCTCTAGAGCCACAGGCTACTGAAGTCTGCTCGCCCTACAGTCCGAGCTCGGCAACGAGAGAAACCAGTGCAATGAGAAGCCAGTGCACTGCAACTACTGAGTAGCCCCCGCTCACCACAACTAGAGAAAAGCCCTCGCTGCACCGGAGATCCAGCACAGCCAAACATAAATAAATAAATTTAAGAAATACTAGGGGTATGTCCAGGAAACTTAATGCGATGGGTCAGGGGAAGGCTTCTTGAAGAAACAAAAGCGAAGCTGCGATCCTCAGAATTCAATTCTGAATTTGAGCGTTTGAATCTCCCCCTGCAGGACTCTCAAGGTCAGCTGAGTATATTCAGCTTGTTACCAAAGTCTGAGACCATGTCAGATTCCACCTCTGTGATCTGAGGATGACACAGCTGCTCCTCTGTGACCCCAAAGGGCATCGCATCCCTTCAGCAAATGACAAGTCCTGATTTCCTCGTCACCCAGCCTCAGGCGCATCCTACAACCCAGCTTCCTCTTTCCCCGCTGCCCCGCAACCCGCAGCAAAGGGAGGAAAGTCACCTTCCTCTCTGAAAATCATCTCAAACCCCCAGTGAGCATGACTTTTTCCATTTCCCCAGCCCGAATTTCCTTCCTCCCATTTCCTCAGCCACTGGTCCCAGCCCTTCACACATCACCCCCGCCTTGACAGTGGGTTTACAACTTTCCTCTCAGCTCCTTCCCCTGCTAACACCACCCAGCACCACCACCGCTCACCTCTAGTTCAATTCTCAACTAAGCAGACCTCTGATTTAAAAAAAAAAAAAAGGGAAGATCCCACATGCCATGGAGTGATTAAGTCTGTACCCCACAACTGCTGAGCCTGCGCTCTAGAGCCACAGGCTACTGAAGTCTGCTCGCCCTACAGTCCGAGCTCGGCAACGAGAGAAACCAGTGCAATGAGAAGCCAGTGCACTGCAACTACTGAGTAGCCCCCGCTCACCACAACTAGAGAAAAGCCCTCGCTGCACCGGAGACCCAGCACAGCCAAACATAAATAAATAAATTTAAGAAATACTAGGGGTATGTCCAGGAAACTTAATGCGATGGGTCAGGGGAAGGCTTCTTGAAGAAACAAAAGCGAAGCTGCGATCCTCAGAATTCAATTCTGAATTTGAGCGTTTGAATCTCCCCCTGCAGGACTCTCAAGGTCAGCTGAGTATATTCAGCTTGTTACCAAAGTCTGAGACCATGTCAGATTCCACCTCTGTGATCTGAGGATGACACAGCTGCTCCTCTGTGACCCCAAAGGGCATCGCATCCCTTCAGCAAATGACAAGTCCTGATTTCCTCGTCACCCAGCCTCAGGCGCATCCTACAACCCAGCTTCCTCTTTCCCCGCTGCCCCGCAACCCGCAGCAAAGGGAGGAAAGTCACCTTCCTCTCTGAAAATCATCTCAAACCCCCAGTGAGCATGACTTTTTCCATTTCCCCAGCCCGAATTTCCTTCCTCCCATTTCCTCAGCCACTGGTCCCAGCCCTTCACACATCACCCCCGCCTTGACAGTGGGTTTACAACTTTCCTCTCAGCTCCTTCCCCTGCTAACACCACCCAGCACCACCACCGCTCACCTCTAGTTCAATTCTCAACTAAGCAGACCTCTGATTTAAAAAAAAAAAAAGTGAACTCTTATTTCATTGCAGTGTTTTTTTGGTCTGGGCTATTTGAGGTGATAGTCATTTCCTGTGTCCCTTCCATCCCCAAAAGATGGAAACCCATCTTTTTCTAGTAGTCATGTATGGATGTGAGAGTTGAGCGCCAAAGAATTGATGCTTTTGAATTGTGGTGCTGGAGAGGACTCTGGAGAGCCCATTGGATAGTAAAGAGATCAAACCAATCAATCCTAAAGAAAATCAACCCTGAATATTCATTGGAAGGACTGATGCTGAAGGTGAATACTTTGGTCACCTGATGCGAAGAGCTGACTCATTGAAAAAGACCCTGATGTTGGGAAAGATTGAAGGCAAGAAGAAAAGGTGATGGCAGAAGATGAGATGGTTAGATAACATCACCGACTCAATGGACATGAAGTTGAGCAAACTCCAAGAAGCAGTGGAGAACAAAGGAGCCTGGCGTGCTGCAGTCTATGGGGTCGCAATGACTTAGTCACTGAAGAACAACAACTATCTCTATCCTTATCAGTGGGATAGAGAGCAAGCCTGGGAATCAGGATGGCAGGCCACGTGAGGTCACACAGCTGACCCTACACAGTTCAGCTCTCTCACGAGCTTTGCTCAGCAGAGACTTGTGAAGTTGATGAACTGCTCTGATGTGATAAAGATGTGGTATTCACCCCCTCTCTGACCATAATAACACTTGAGATGTGGACTTTCCCCTGTGGTGACTCAACGCCACTTTATACTGCTCGGGGAAGGACACTGGGCTATTTTAAGTGTTCATATCAGCTAATTCGCTGGGTTCTGGGCAATGTAAAAAAACTAGGTAAATTGTCCTCTGGGGCCAAAATAAGAACGTGTGGCTAAGCTTCTAGAAACTAGTAGCATGTAGCAGAAGTGAACATTTAAATTATACTCACTCAAAACAGCTTAAGACCTTGATTCAATCAGATATAAAATAGGAATAAAAATGTCATGGAGACTTCAATATAAGATAGAATACAATAATTCAAGAAACTAATATTTTTACTAGAATTCAGTGAATTCTCAACAAGCTCTTACTCATTGATTAAATTGAAGATAAAAGGAAGTTTTCATGAAAAAAATACCCCAAGAAGGAGAACTTCTCTGAGGAAGGGAGACATAGGAAAATGGTAGTTGTCTGGCTTGAAAGTCCTCAGACATGCATCCATACACCTGAGACCATGGACACACACCACCTGACTCAGTGCCTCTGCATGTATAGAGCTCAGAGGAAGGGAGATGATGGAGGAAGGGGTCAGTGTGGGCTTTCCCTAAGCAGAAGCGAAGAACATGAAGCGAGTGCTGAGTTTCACCCCTGAGAATAAAAGTAGATGACAGGTAAGTCAATCCCAGCCTCACAATTCACCCTCCCCCCATGTGTACTTCCGTGTATAAAGCAGATAGCTAGTGGGAACCTGCTGTACAGCATAGGGAGCTCAGCGTGCTGCTCTGTAACCTGGATGGGTGGGATAGAGAGGGGCAGGGAGGTCCAAAAGGGAGGGGATTCATGTGTACAAATAGCTGATTCACTTCATTGTACCGCAGCAACTAACACAACCTTGCAATTCAACTATCCTCCCAATAAAAACTAATTAATTAAAAAAATAAAAACAATTACAACATTAAAAAAAAATCATAGATGGCAAATTCCAGAGGGGTGGCGGATACATGTTGATGTATGGCAAAATCAATACAATATTGTAAAGTAAAGTAATTAATCTCCAATTAAAATAAATAAATTTATATTTTTAAAAAAAAGAAATACTTGCTAAAAAAAAAAAGAGTTGACCACTTCACAACTAAAGAATAACAGATCAGCATATCGGAAAGGGTTAAGCAGACATTGAGTAAGAATTAGTGAGATTCTAGAAGTACCTTCAAGTCTTGAACGTACATAACTGTAAAGGTAGTCAGCTCCCTGAAAGCATATAATAAAATGGTCTGATGATGAATAGACAGAAGCCTTATAACCTTACTCACCTCTATTTTACTGCTCAGAAACCAGTTTGGAAATAATAGGTCCAAAACCAGCTCTGGGCAAAATAAGGCTCCTTTCAGTGTTATATATGTAGTGCATGCTGGTATGATCTGAACATTTGGCATCAGAATCCCTGTAGAAGCAGAACCATCTCTGGGGAATCACTAGGATGGAGGGTGAAATCCAGAGAATAGGCTTCAGTCTTTTGGAAGAGTCTACTAGACCCCCAAAGACTGTGTGTGTTTGTGTGTGTGTGAAACGAAGGACAGAACTGAGTTCCCTTGGTCCTGCCAACCAGTGTGGAACAGCAACTATACACAAAACATAATCTAAAAACTAAATTAAATAAGTTACAACAGAAGTTCAGAGCTAGAGATAACTACAAAACAGGGCCCTTTGTAACATTACAGAACTCTTAAGAAAGGCCTTGAGCAGCTATACATAAAGTGGTTGGAGCTGAATCATATCTGAAATCTTAGCAAACATCTGGGTTACATACATATGATAAGCACACTGAAAAACTATGTATCCATATATTCTGAAAGCAATCACTGCTCCACAACTTTTTATTTTTTATAACAGCCAGCCGAAAATGCCTTTGTGTCTCTCAAGGTTTAAAAAGCAAACATAATCTATGATATTATCCTGAAAGTGTTTTCTCAGCCAGCTTGACAAGAAAATTGCATCTCTCAGACCTCATGTTCCCCAAAGCCAATGTGTACAGGGTTGTCTGACTCTGCTGTAAGGGGGTGACTATAACAGCCCCTGAAAGACTCTAGTTATATCCTCCCTAATATTTCTTGCAATCCACTCTGTCCATTCTTGGGCTGCCCATCTATGGCAGTGCCAGGCCCAGTTGTCACAGTTGCTTCTTGGAAGAAATCGAGAAGAGGCCTTATAGAATTGTCTTGGGGAAGGAGGTCAAGGTGACACAAATCAGTGCCACTCACGTTGCCTTCCTCACCACTAAACCTTCTCTATGCCCTAAAACAAGACCAAAAACTACTAGTCCCTTCACTTCATGTCGAAGTGTAGCCATGACTTCTATCGGGGCCATTTGACCTCAGAGTGAAGGCATTTCTACCATAAATGACTCTAGGGCTCAATGGGCTATATATCTGTTTCACTCTGCTCATTTACATCATGTCTTAATCCTGACTTATGGGAATTTACTGTACATAGACTAATTTTCACACAGACCATTATCTATACACTAATTGTCAGAACTTTTAGAATGGTGATTTGGTATTATTAACACAGCAGAGCATTTGTCCAAGAGTGCAGCTTTAGAGTAAGATTGAAAGTGAAAGTTGCTCAGTCATGTCTGACTCTTTGTGGCCCCATGGGCTATATACTCCATGGAATTCTCCAGGCCAGAATACTACAGTCGGTAGCCTTTCCCTTCTCCAGGGGATCTTCCCAAGAAGTAAGATTAGATGTCTGGAATTCACTTCCTAACACGTTAGACTTGTTAAGAGCTAGGGAACAGGAAGTCGTGGACAGAAGTAAAGGGACCCAGCCAGGCCTCTGGTTTCTCTTTCCATAGTAAGTTGTCCACATCAAATCACCTACCTGAGAAGTCTGTTGCAGCTGTAAAGCCACTTGCACAGCAAAAGATGCAGAAGTCCAGGTTGGCAGAGCCCTTCTTTCACCAATTTAGGGAAACAAAGGTGAGTCACCAGAGGCAAAGACGGCAGCAAACCAAGCCTTCCAGCTACTAACCAACATGCCAAGCATCTGGATCAAAATCCAGACTCAGACTCTTCCTTGAGCCAGAGATGCTGAAAGTGAAAGTGAAAGTTTTACAGTCATTCAGACTCTTTGCAACCCCATGGGCTATATAGTCCATGGAACTATCCAGGCCAGAATACTGGAGTGGGTAGCCGTTTCCTTCTCCAGGGGTTCTTCCCAACCCAGATCTCCAGCATTGCAGGAGGATTCTTTACCAGCTGAGCCACCAGGGAACCCCATAGAGATGCTGAGTGGAAGCAAAGAATGACACAGCTTTGTAGTTGGGAAGGACTACAGGGTTTATCTTATCCAATCTTTTTGTTTTGAACATTAGGTAGCAGAGGCCAAAACCTGTTAGGTGTAGCACCCAAGACTCTAGTGTAATAGAAACAGAATCAGAATGAACATTCATTGTTCAAAATATTGGTTCAAAACATTGGTCTTTTGATTCAAGTCTAGTGAAAGTCAGGCCACAATACTGTGTTGCAGCAAGGTAGGGGAAACCTCTCATGTATTTCACACAAAACTGCGTTTGAGATGACCCTTCCCCAGGCTAAAAGAGAATCCTTTTTGTGGTCACTGTGATCTCCAGTACTAACAGGCAGCTAAAACTATGAGCACTTTTACATGCCAGGTATTGTTTGTTGTTTATTTGCTCAGTTGTGTCCAACTCTTTTGCGACCTCATGGACTATATCTTGCCAGGTTCCTTCAAGATTTCCCAGGCAAGAACATTGGAATAGGTTGCCATTTCCTGCTCCAGGTGATCTTCCTGACCCAGGGATCAAACCCCCCTGTCCTGCATTGGCAGGTGGATTCTTTACCACTGAGCCACCTGGGAAGCCCTCAAAACTATAAATAGTACCTCCCAAACTGTATTTGATGGATTATTTCATTTAACCCTTACAATAATCTGATAAATTAGGTATCATTATCATTCACATTTCGCTGGAAAGACAACCGAGACATCAAAATATAATTTGCTCATATTCACACAACTACCTATTAATAGTTGGGGAAGATGAGATTCAAATTCAGATTGTTTACCTTCATGTCCCAATACTCAGTCACTCTGCTATCCTGACAGTAGGCTAACAATAACAACCAAAATGTAGATAAATTTAACTGAGATGCATGAAAAAGACATGAGATGCATGCCTTTATTCATGACTTGCACTGGCCCAGTGGACACTTAACATCTAAAATGCCAGCCCTCTCTCTGTGTCAGAGTCCCTATAGGAGAAAGTTCTGCAATCTTGGACATCATTAGCATCCCCTTGAGCATCCAACCCAAGACTCCAGTGAAGTTTCAGAGAGTCTAGTGTCATAAAACCTCTGTCCTGGCAAGCTTCAGCTTGGCTCCTGCTTGGAATTCAGGGCACATTAAGGAGCAAGGATGAAACTGGCGTCAGCTCTCCTCCCACGCTCTCTCCTAGGTTCTGCAAACAAGGACTTCAAGGACAAAGACATGAGCAATTTCGCTGTGTTCTCTGGGGATAAGCAGGAAGGATCCGGGGGAAAATAAGGAGACAGAAACGCAAAGCAAGCCTGTGTAAGACTGGATGATGGGATGGAGGCAGAGAAGGTTGAGGGAATGCTAGTATATACATTGCTTGGTTTAAAGTTTATTGGCTTAATATAGGGTCTGGTAAGAATACGATTATCAAAATGCCTTGCATCTATGGGAGTAGCTGCAAGAATCTGTTGCAGCCAAGACAATACCATCCCCTCTAGGATCCATCTTCACATCTGCCTGTGTCTCAGAAGAAGCAGCTACTTTGTGACCCAGGAATAGTCCACATTTCCCAAACAGCCCTTGTATATATTTAGTAATGCTAGAGCTATCTCCAGTAGCAGAGAAAGTCTGTCAGCCTACAATTAGAAGAAAGAAAAGACTCAAACTACTGAGATCAGCTTCTTTCCAGAAACAGCATTTCTTTGGCAGGATGGAGAAGAGGAAGGAGAGAGAATGAGGGCTCCTGCAGTGGAGGTGGGGACGCAATGTCCAGAGAAGAAACAGGGGACTCCAGGGACAGACTGTCAACGGTTCAGGGTTCAGGAGGATCCCACATGCCTCGGAGCAACTAAGTCCATGTACCATAACTATTGAGCCTGGGAACTTCAACTAACGGAGACAACAGGCTCTAGAGCCCATGCTCAACAACAAAAGACGCCACTACAATAAGAAACCCATGCACCACAATTAGAGAGTAGCCCTCGCAGCAACAGAGACCCATCACAGCCATAAATAAGTAAAGAAAACTATATATAAAGCACGAATAGAGGCTGAAGACCAAACACACTCAGCTTGCCAAGCCAAGGGCCCAGAGGCCTCAGGAGATTCCCTTTCTAATTCACACAGAGATACTATATGGGCTATTAGCAGCTCTGGATGTCCTCAGTTCAGTTCAGTTGCTCAGTCATGTCTGACTCTTTGGGACCCCATGAATTGCAGCATGCCAGGCCTCCTTATCCATCACCAACTCCCACAGTTCACTCAAACTCACATCCATCGAGTCAGTGATGGCATCCAGTCATCTCATCCTCTGTCATCCCCTTCTCCTCCTGCCCCCAATCCCTCCCAGCATCAGAGTCTTTTCCAATGAGTCAACTCTTGGCATGAGGTGGCCAAAGTACTGGAGTTTCAGCTATAGCATCATTCCTTCCAAAGAACACCCAGGACTGATCTCTTTTAGAATGAACTGGTTGGATCTCCTTGCAGTCCAAGGGACTCTCAAGAGTCTTCTCCAACACCACAGTTCAAAAGCATCAATTCTCGGTGCTCACCTTTCTTCACAGTCCAACTCTCACATCCATACATGACCATTGGAAAAACCATAGCCTTGACTAGATGGACCTTAGTCAGCAAAGTAATGTCTCTGCTTTTGAATATGCTATCTAGGTTGGTCATAACTTTCCCTCCAAGGAATAAGCCTCCTTTAATTTCATGGCTGCAGTCATCATCTGCAGTGATTTTGGAGCCCCCAGAAATAAAGTCTGACACTGTTTCCACTGTTTCCCCATCTATTTCCCATGAAGAGATGGGACCAGATGACATGATCTTCGTTTTCTGAACGTTGAGCTTTAAGCCAACTTTTTCACTCTCTTCTTTCACTTTCATCAAGAGGCTTTTTAGTTCCTTTTCACTTTCTGCCATAAGGCTGGTGTCATCTGCATATCTGAGGTTATTGATATTTCTCCCGGCAATCTTAATTCCAGCTCGTGCTTCTTCCAGACCAGCGTTTCTCATGATGTACTTTTCATATAAGTCAAAAAAGCCTGGTGACAATATACAGCCTTGACATACTCCTTTTCCTATTTGGAACCAGTCTGTTGTTTCATGCCCACTTCTAACTGTTGCTTCCTGACCTGCATGTAGGTTTCTCAAGAAGCAGGTCAGGTGGCCTGGTATTCCCATTTCTTTCAGAATTTTCCACAGTTTATTGTGATCCACACAGTCAAAAGCTTTGGCATAGTCAATAAAGCAGAAATAGATGTTTTTCTGAACTCTCTTGCTTTTTCGATGATCCAGCACATGTTGGCACTTTGATCTCTGGTTCCTCTGTCTTTTCTAAAACCAGCTTTAACATCTGGAATTTTGTGGTTCTAGTATTGCTGAAGCCTGGCTTGGAGGATTTTGAGCATTACTTTACTAGTGTGTGAGATGAGTACAATTGTGAGGTAGTTTGAGCATTCTTTGCCATTGCCTTTCTTTGGGATTGGAATGAAAACTGACCTTTTCCAGTTCTGTGGCCACTGTTGAGTTTTCCAAATTTGCTGGCAGATTGAGTGCAGCACTTTCACAGCATCATCTTTCAGGATTTGAAGTAGCTCCACTGGAATTCCATCACCTCCACTAGCTTTGTTTGTAGTGATGCTTTCTAAGGCCCACTTGACTTCACATTCCAAGATGTCTGCTTCTAGGTAAGTGATCACACCATCATGATTATCTTGGTTGTGAAGATCTTTTTTGTACAGTTCTTCTGTGTATTCTTGCCATCTCTTCTTAATATCTTCTGCTTTTGTTAGGTCCATACCATTTCTGTCCTCTATCGAGGCCATCTTTGCATGAAATGTTTCCTTGGTATTGCTAATTTTCTTGAAGAGATCTCTAGTCTTTCCCATTCTGTTGTTTTCCTCTATTTCTTTGCATTGATCTCTGAGGAAGCCTTTCTTATCTCTTCTTGCTATTCTTTGGGACTCTGCATTCAGATCCTCATAGCTTTCCTTTTTGCTTCTCTACTTTTCACAGCTATTTGTAAGGCCTCTCCAGACAGCCATTTGCTTTTTTGCATTTCTTTTCCATGAGGATGGTCTTGTCTCCTGTACAATGTCACGAACCTCAGTTCAGAGTTCATCAGGCACTCTATCAGATCTAGTCCCTTAAATCTTCATCTCACTTCCACTGTATAATCATAAGAGATTTGATTTAGGTCATACCTGAATTGCCTAGTAGTTTTCCCTACTTTCTTCAATTTAACTCTGAATTTGGCAATAAGGAGTTCATGATCTGAGCCACAGTCAGCTCCCAGTCTTGTTTTTGCTGACTGTATAGAGCTTCTCCATTTTTGGCTGCAAATAATATAATCAATCTGATTTCGGTGACGACCATCTGGTGATGTCCATGTATAGAGTCTTCTCTTGTGTTGTTGGAAGAGGTGTTTGCTATGACCAGTGCGTTCACTTGGCAAAACTCTATTAGCCTTTGCCCTGCTTCATTCTGTATTCCAAGGCCAAATGTGCCTGTTACTCCAGGTGTTTCTTGACTTCCTACTTTTGCATTCCAGTCCCCTATAATGAAAAGGACATCTTTTTTGGGTGTTAGTTCTAAAAGGCCTTGTAGGTCTTCATAGAACCGTTCAACTTCAGCTTCTTCAGCATTACTGCTTGGGGCATAGACTTGGATTACTCTGATATTGAATGGTTTGCCTTGGAAATGAACAGAGATCATTCTGTCATTTTTGAGATTGCATCCAAGTACTGCATTTCGGACTCTTTTGTCGACCCTGATGGCTATTCCATTTCTTCTAAAGGATTCCTGCCCACAGTAGTAGATATAATGGTCATCTGAATTAAATTCACCCATTCCAGTCCATTTTAGTTTGCTGAGTCCTAGAATGTAGACGTTCACTCTTGCCATCTCCTTTTTGACCACTTCCAATTTGCCTTGATTCGTGGACCTAACATTTCAGGCTCCTATGCAATAGTGCTCTTACAACATTGGACCTTGCTTCTATTACCAGTCACACCCACAACTGGGTATTTTTTTTGCTTTGGCTCCATCCCTTCATTCTTTCTGGAGTTATTTCTCAAGTGATCTCCAGTAGCATATTGGACACCTACTGACCTGGGAAGTTCCTCTTTCAGTATCCTATCATTTTGCCTTTTCACATTGTTCACGGGGTTCTCAAGGCAAGAATACTGAAGTGGTTTGCCATTCCCTTCTCCAATGGACCGCATTCTGTCAGATCTCTCCACCATGCCCTGCCCATCTTGGGTGGCCCCACGCAGCATGGCTTAATTTCATTGAGTTAGATGAGGCTGTGGTCCTAGTGTGATTAGATTGACTAGTTTTCTGTGGTTATGGTTTCAGTGTGTCTGCCTTCTGATGCCCTCTTGCAACACCTACCGTCTTACTTGGGTTTCTCTTACCCTGGTCGTGGGGTATCTCTTCATGGCTGCTCCAGCAAAACACAGCCACTGCTCCTTACCTTGGACGAGGGGTATCTCCTCACCGCTGCCCCTCCTGACCTTGAACATGGAGTAGCTCCTCCTGGCCCTCCTGTGCCCATGCATCCATCTGTAAGATGATGCTAGATGTCCTAGCACCATCTTATAGCTGTGACATGAGACCCATAGATCACCAACCTTTTGCCCAGCATCATGGCAATAGCATGGCAGAATCGGTGGTCTAAACCAGGTCTGTCTGCTCCCAGTCTCAATTTTGCTCTACTCTTCTAGTCTGCCTCAGTGTTTAGAGCAAAAAAAAAAAAAAATGTGCTCAAGGAATGACCTCAGTGTAAGTTACTTTTGAGGAGCTTCTGAGATAAAACAGCATAAAGTTCTGGAACCCTGAAAGTTCTGAAACAAAGATACAAAGCCAGGCAAGCATGCAGACTCTTCAGTTCCACAGTCATCTATTGGACATCAGCTCAGTACGAAGCAATGATCTAGGCAGCTAACAAAGAAAGGAATAGAGCAATATTCTTGGCCTCCAGGAGCTCACTGTTAATATTTAGTGAAACCAAAGATTAAGTAGAACAGAGGGAGCTCATTAAAGAGACTGGTAATTGCTTATTTTGGGTGGAACAAGGAAATTCCACCGATTCAGGCTAAAACTTTAGCTTGGCCTTGATGTTAAGAAATGTCTCTGTACAGGGCAGTTCCTTAAGAAGTTGTAAAACCCAAAGAGGTAAACTTCTAGCAAAAGGGCTGTAATTGCTGGTCATTGCACAGAGCAGTGCAGTTAAAGCCAGGATGGAAATGACTATGGCTTGCCATGGTTTCTGCTGGAGTTTCCAGATGAAAAAGCCTATGTCACAGGCTCCTGCCCACAATCGCTCTGCTGCAGAGACCAAAAATGTCACAGAACAGAAAAAATGAGAAACGGTGTTAGGTGAGCAAAACAGACTTCTGTACTGTGACTTGACATGTCTGGGTTTCTGGGTACTGCGGCTCACTTTCTTGAAAGTCGAAGTTCAAAGACACAAGGAAACTCCTCCTCTAAAGTGACTTGGGCATAGCTGCACAGTGTGATAAGGAGCCTGAGGCAGCTCCTTGCTGGATGAATTCATTTCTGGGAAGTTGCTAGTCTGGAAGATGGCAACCCAGCTGTATTCCCAAGTTGAGTGTGGGTCTCAAACAGGAAGCTCCAATCCCTTCCCAAAGTCTTTTCGCTTTGCTGTCCTAGAAGAAGAAAATGAGTGGAGAGCATACTACTTACACTCTAGGTACTTTTTCCTTATTCTGTCCTTGTGGCATCACATGGAGGAAAGGCTTATTGACCCTGTTTAAAAGATGATACCCTGGGTTTTCCAGGGTTTTACTGGTGGCCTGCCAGTGCAAGAGACATGGGCTCAATCCCTGATCTGGGAAGATTCCATATTCCATGGAGCAAATAAGTTCATGAGCCTGTGCTCTAGAGCCCAGGAGGCACAACTGCTCAGCCCATGTGCCCCAACTACTGGAGCCTGTGGGCCTAGGGCTTGTGCTCTGCAATGACAGAAGCCACTGCAATGAGAAGCCCGCACACTGCAACAAGAATAGCTCCTGCTCTCCACCACTAGAGAATGTCAATGCACAGCAATGGAGACCCAACACAGCCAATAAATAAAGAAATAAATAAAAATTAAAAAAAAATAAACTGATGCTCCCGTGTTTACACAGCTTAACTGAAGTCACACAGCCCAAAGGAACAGAGACAGCAATTTAGCTCAAATTTAAACAACTTTCAAAAGTGAAGTTCTTTTTCTTTAATCAAGGAAGTTTAGTGATGTGGTTGAGAGTATAGACTTGGGCATCTGGATGGCAAGGTTGGAAGCCCAGATCTGCTACTAACTAGCTGAAAGACCCTGAAAAGTTTCTCTGCATCTGTTTTCCCATATGTAAAATGTGGATAAAAATAGTGAGGATTCTGGGTGTTATTAGATTATAATATACACATAGAATTGTTCCTGACATATAGGAAGTGTTATGTAAGTAGGATGATGTATCTCTATGTAGGAAAAGAAATTAAAAAGGCACTCTGGAAACTAGGAAAGAAGAAGAGAATAAGAATGACTGGGGGAGGGAGGGAGAAAGAAGCAACATCCATAAAATCACCTATTTATATTTCAGCCATGCCTAGAATTGTCGCCTTTACCTGTACTTAGTTCATCATTATCAGAAACAGGCCACAGACATCTCAGTCTGCAGGGCTGCTAGAGACTTGTAGATAGATGATTTGAGGAGAGAATGAGAGAGAGAAAAGGAGAGAGAGGACAGAGATTAGATGGCTAGATTATACAGGTCCATATGCACTTGACCCTTGAACAGCATGGGTTTGAACTGTGTGGGTCCATTTATAGGTAATATGTTGGATTATAAATATATTTGAAAAAATTTTTGGAGATTCGTGACACTTTGGAAAAAAACTTGCAGATAAACCAGGTAGTTTGAAAAAAAAAAATATATATATATATAAAGGGGGAAAAGTTGGATATATCCTGAGTGCATTAAATATTTGTAGATACTAGTCTATGTTATCACTTACTAACATAAAATATACACAAATCTATTATAAAAGTTAAAATTTCTCAAAACTTACAAACCCTTGCATACCACTATTGTTTAGTCCCCAAGCTGTGTCCCCCTCTTTTGTGACCCCATGAACTGTAACCTGCCAGGCTCCTCTGTTCATGGGATCTCCCAGGCAACAATACTGGAGTGGGTTGCCATTTCTTTCTCCAGGGAATCTTTCCAACCCGGGAATTGAACCCACATCTCCTGCTTTGGCAAGGGAGTTCTTTACCACTGAGACATCAGGGAAACCCTCGCATACAGAACATGGTTCTATAAATCATATTACGGCTTCTTTGTTATTAACATATGAATCATTATTGGAGAAGACAATGGCATCCCACTCCAGTACTCTTGCCTGGAAAATCCCAAGGACGGAGGAGCCTGGAAGGCTGCAGTCCATGGGGTCACTGAGGGTTGGACACGACTGAGCAAATTCACTTTCACTTTTCACTTTCATAAATTGGAGAAGGAATTGTTCTTGCCTGGAGAATCCCAGGGATGTTGGAGCCTGGTGGGCTGCCGTCTATGGAGTCGCACAGAGTCAGACATGACTGAAGTGACTTAGCAGCAGCATGAATCATTATAAGTGTAAATGTGAATTTCTTTTTCACATTATTTTTTTCATTTTTATGTCTAGTGTTAGTAATACATATAACATCTACAGTGTTTCATATTGTATAAGACAATATTGATGTAGCTACTAACAGACAATTCATCTTATAAACTGACGATATAAACTTCAGCTATTGATAAATACAGCACACTACTGTAAACACATCTTCTCTTCCTTATGACCTTCTTAATAATATTTTCTTTTCTCTAGCTTACTTTATTGTAAGAACACAGTGTATAATATATATACTATACACACTACATGTTAATCATTTGTGGTATTGGTAAAGCTTCCAGTCAGCAATAGGTTATAACTAGCTAGTTTGAAAATAGTCAAAAATTTCACATGGATTTTCAGCTGCATGGGGAGGATCAGTGTGTCAATTCTCTTGTTCAAGAGCCAACTATATAGATATCCTTCCAATTTAAAATGTTCTTATATTGA
Organism: Cephalophus harveyi; assembly: GCA_006410635.1. Lineage (NCBI taxonomy): Eukaryota > Metazoa > Chordata > Mammalia > Artiodactyla > Bovidae > Cephalophus > Cephalophus harveyi. The sequence continues at coordinate 177,095 of SJYT01066554.1, forward strand.
GTAGAGATTTCCTTATGGAAAAATACATTAAAATTGAATGCTTCTAACTCCTTTTCTCCACTGTTCCCCAGGGCTCCACAGAGACGACAGCCCTGGCTTGTGTCTCACCTTTAAAGTCTGCAAAGTCATAACATGGGTGGAGCTTCCCAGATGGTGCAGTGGTAAAGAATCCACCCGCCAATGCAGAAAACACAGGAAAAGCAAGTTTAATTCCCTGGAGTAGGAAATAGCAACCTACTCCAGTACTTTTGCCTGGAAAATCCCACAGTCCATGGAGCCACAAAGAGTCAGACATGACTGAGCCACTGAGGTTGCATGCACATTCTGGTGTCCTGGTCAATGGGCTGCTGCATTTACATTCTCAGGATCAACAGGCCACAGACCAAAGGGCTAGTAACCGCTGGGAACAGTGGTCATAGTTCCCAGAGGAACATTTAGGTCCAATCCAGCTACTCAAAGAAATCCAAAGGCTGTGACAATGACGGTCCTTCCTGTAGGAGAGCCATCACGATGCGGTGGGCAGAGACTGAGGCTTGAAGCCGGTGGCCCAGGATTGGACACTGAAAAAGTCATTTCTTCTTCCCCTGTACCACCTGTAAACTGAGGATAATATTTTATTTCCCAATGTTGTACGATAACGAATCTGTCTGACCTCTGTCCCAAGTTGCTGGAACTAAATGTTCTAAGCCAAGCGACAGGGATGTCTGCTCTTTGTAGGCAGTTCCTGGACCACCTCTGAGTTCATGCCGAGGAGATGACTTGGGCTGGAGGCTGGTCATACCAGAAAGCCCAACCCTGTCATTAGAGAGTTAGAGCCTTGGGTCACATGTTATCCGCCCAGCCTCCATGCTGCCGAAGAGGGAAGTGACCTGGAGACACTAATCAGGTGGCCCATGATTTAGTCATTCACGTCTACCTGATGAAACCTCAATAACAACTCTGAACAGAGGTTCAGAGGGGTTTCTTGATTGGTGATAGACACCAGTGTGCTGAGGGTGATGTGCCCTGACTCCAGAGGGAGAGGACAGCGGCAGCTCTGCATGTGGAATCCTACCAGACCTCTCCTGAGTGGCCTCTTCCCTCGGGTGGTCCTGATTTGCATCCTTTATAATAAAGCTGTAATTGTAATTTCCTGAATTCTCTGAGTTATTCTAGTGAACGTCAAACCTGAAGGGATCATAAAAACCCCTAATTTGTATCCAGTTGGTCAGAAGTGAAGGTGGTCTGGGAACCCCCAAAGTTGTGGCTGACATCTGGAGTGAAGGCAGTCTTGTTGAGGATTGTGAACTTCACTTGTGAATTTTGAGCCAATTCCAGATGGTTGGTGTCAGAATTATACTGAAGGTTGTTTTAAGAATGAAATATAATCAAATATGAAAAAGACCTTATGAATTGTGAAAGGTTAAGTAAACTTGACTTGTACAATTTTTTAAAAGGCTACATATAGTATTGATGAAAGATCAACAGGGCGATTTTGCTATTTTTGTTTAATTCATATGAATTTCTGTTATTCTACTAGTACTCTCTTGCTTAACCCCTTTATGGTTAACTTTATTTATTTATCACTTCAACTAAGTTTAATTAAAATATAATATGCACAAGATTCTGTGATAGACATGGAACTGGTTGTATAGCAAGACAAATATCAAAATGGAAAAGATGTCATAATTTTTTCAAGAAAAACATAAACCAGCAGAGGAAATAATACATAGAAAAACAAAGTAAAGAATATGGGCACCAAGAGAGTCATGGTTAAGCTAAAGACAGGGGATCCTTTCTGAGGGAATAAAACAAAACTTTCAGAGCAGATGGCATTTGAACCAGGCCTAAGAGATGCCTAGGATGTAGAGAAAAGAAGAGAAACAGTTCATGCTGAGGAGACAATGAAGAAAAGACACAAAGGAAGCCGTGCTGGTGATCCATTGGAGAGACACATTCATGAAAGCAAAGGATTTCACTGCAGGGCAGAAAGATATATCGGAACCAGATGGTAGATGGCCTAATGGCAAGTGCAAAGGTTTGAAATATCCTATAGGTAAAGGGAACTTGTGAACAATTTGGTACCATCACACAGAGTCACTGTATCTATATATTTACTCTTTTCTATTAATTTGATTGAAAAGATTAAGAAGCATCACCACCTTCCTCATCTTAGAGATAAGCTAAGAAGGATATAGAGGTTATGTGATATACCTGAGTCCATGAAAACAAATAACAGTCAACCAGAGAGAAGGCAGGACTCCTTCTATTCCATCGCTCTTCTCAGACTTCCCTGGTGGTTCAGACAGTAAAGAATCCACCTCCAATGCAGGATACCTGGGTTCGATCCCTGGGTTGAGAAGATCCCCTGGAGGAGAGCATGGCAGCCCATCCCAGTATTCTTGACTGGAGAATCTTCATGGACAGAGGAACCTGGCAAGCTACAGTCCACAGGGTTGCAAGAAATCAGACATGACTGAGCAACTGAGCACACACATAGCTCATCACTCTTGTCACAAATATATTATCTCTCACTTAAAGTGACAATTTCAAATTCAGATCATTAATAATTTATTGGCCTGCCCTTCAGACTGAAGAAGACAGAGGACATCCCAAGCTTCTCTTCTGGAGACATTTACTCCAACTTGGCCCTTTGGGAATGACAGCTCGGAAGCATGAGGACCCTGAGCAGATTGGAGGGTCCTGCCCCTCAGTCAAGTTCTTCATGCAAAGCCAACTATCGTGACCTGAGTCCACAACACTGGCCTCAATAACACCAGTCAGCTGCAGAGTGAAAGGATGCCTGCAAGGAGAGACAGTGCCTGCGCAATATCAGCTAGAAATAGCAACAGGACGTTCGATGGAAAACCTAAGTGATATCTTCCTGAAACAGCTGAGCCACGTGACAGACAAAATCAAACACAGCATTCCTTTGTGGTTAAGGAGAGAGAGTTTGAACAGTTTGCTATGAGAACTCCAAGTGAACATGTTCATTCTCAGACTCTGTAGTGCCCTTTCTCCTACACTTTCCCAGGCTATGACACAAATTCATCATTCCTGCAGCAATGGAAGATTTCTTGAGTCTCTGATTAGTTTCAGTCTATGAAGGACATTCAGAGAATTAAGACCCACCCGGCTTCCGCTTTATCAACGTAAGATGTCTCAGACCAAAGAAGGCTTACTGTCTCATCTATGATGATATGACTGAAAAGGGGGGCAATAAGGATTTTTTTTGTCATTTTGTAATCATATAAAAATAGTAGACAAAATTGCTTAATGGTTGTTTTTTTTTCCCCAATTTTCAACATTGTTGATTTTTAAAATTCTGTTTGCAAGTTAAAGGGTTTGTCATTTTTTCCTTAAAAAAACAACAATGCACCATATTCCTATGCATAAAGTTGAAAATTCTGAATAATCTTCTTACCATTGTTTAGAAAAATGAGAAAAAAGGTAGAAAGCTTAGTCTGGTTTCAGTGAGGTGCTGATATGATAGTTTCTGGATTTTAACTGTCAAAATTGCATGACTTATTTAAGTTTCATGAATCGAAGTAAACTTACTGTTTATCCATAGCTGCAGCAGTCCAAGGGGTCGCTAAGAGTCAGACATGGCTGAGCGACTTCACTTTCACTGTTCACTTTCGCGCATTGGAGAAGAAAATGGCAACCCACTCCAGTGTTCTTGCCTGGAGAATCCCAGGGACGGGAGCCTTGTGGGCTGCCATCTATGGGGTCACATAGAGTTGGACATGACTGAAGTGACTTGGCAGCAGCAGCAGCAGCATGAAAATAAAGGAAAGGATCCAGTCCTAGAACCCACTTTAAAGTGTAATAATGTGGCCCCAGTCACCAAGTCACTTGCCTTGTTTCAGAAAGGACAGTGGTGCTGGCACGTGGGGTAAGTCCTCCCCTGGTGGGGCCGGGGAGTCAGTCTCCTTGTGAACTGATTCTCTCCTCTTGCTCTCAGTCGATGTGAACTCTCTCACATTACTCCTCAAAACTGCTACCTGTTTTGTAGGTTTTTTTCCTTAGATGCCTTTCTAAACCTGAATGAACAGACCAACCAGAGTATATTGCTGAGGTTATAGGGGGGTGTTGGGTTGGTATTTTTTGCTGTCCAATCTCTGGCCCTCTTTAAGTACCCTGGAGAGAAAATTTAGAATATTCCCTTACTCCTGCTTGGCCACCGCCTAGAATTTCTCTTCCATTCTTAAAAGACGGGAAAGTATTTATAGTAATTCATCTTCTTGAGGGTTTCTTATCAGAATTTTCTATTTTTTTTTAATTTCAGCTAATATAAAAGTGTGTTGCTTCCTGGACCTATACTACATATGATGCTGAAGCTGAAGCTCCAATACTTTGGCCACCTGATTCAAAGAACCGACTCATTGGAAAAGACCCTGATACTGGGGAAGATTGGGGGCAGGAAGAGAAGGGGACAACAGAGGATGAGATGGCTTAATGGGATCACTGACTCAATGGACATGAGTTTGAGAAAGCTCCAGAAGTTGATGATTGACAGGGAGGCCTGGCGTGCTGTGGTTCATGGGGTCGCAAAGAGTTGGACACAACTGAGGAAATGATGCTATATATATCAACCATTTCTATGTTCAACAAATATTGATGTTGCTGTTTGCTGTTTTAGATTTCAGGGATATGACAATCAATAAACTCCTTAGCCTCCTAGAACTTAAATCTAGTGGAGGGGGAAAGCGATAAACAAATAACAAAACATGAACAGTTTGGTTTAGTTCAGTTCAAGTCCAAAACCTTGAGATATCTGGTTTTCCTTCATTAATCTTTTAAGTTCAGACCACTTGCCCCTTTTTGCAAACTTCTATATAACCTGACTCCTCCTGCCTCAGAACAGTTCTCTCAGGGTTACTTGAGATGCTGTCTCCCGAGCTTGAAGTCCCAAAAATTCCCACCAAAAAAAACCTCTCAACTTTTAGGTTGTGAGTGTTTTCTAAGTCAACAGAATGGTCAGGAATAGCCTCTCTAAAGTGCGACATGTGAGCAGTAACAATATGAAGTAAGGGAGCAAGTTTTCTCTGGTTAGAAGGATTTCTCTCCATATGACTTTTATCTCCAAATAGTAGATATTTTGCATTGATACTCATAACAGATTTTTTTTTTAAATGATGACCTTAGCACAGGTACTGAGTTTCTAGTTGCCTGAACAGTGTAACCACTCAATATTTTGCATTTGAAAAATCTAATTCAACCCCTTAATATTATGCCAGCAAACTTTAATAATACAGATTCCTTGACACTGAATAAGGGGCATCTAGACAAGATAAAGGATTCCCAGAAGGAGATGCAGGAAACACAAGTTTGATCCCTGGGTCACTCGGGAAAAATCCCTTGGAAGACGAAATGGCCACTCCAGTATTCTTGCCTGGAGAAAACCGTGGACAGAGGAGCCTGGTGGGCTAGTCCATGAGGTCACAAAAGAGTCAGACATGACTCAGTGACTGAGCTGGAGCCATGATAAAGATGAAATACCATGAAGCTCTTGTCTAAATACAGCTGACTCTTGAACATGAGGTTTAGAGATACCAACCCTTCCTGCAGTCAAAAATCCATGTGTAATTTATAGCAGAGCCTGTATGTGCAGTTCTTCCACATCTGTGGATCCAAACTATGGATCGTGTAGCACTGTGGTATTTACTATTGAAAAAAATCCACGTATAAGAGAACCATCACAATTCAAATGTGTTTTGTTCAAGGGTCAATTGTACCTCTGCAAACTTAAGCAAGGTCAGTGGAAAACCACATGGAAGCAGACTCCAAGATAACCAGTGATGTGAGGAGGGAGGGGACCATATAAGGACTCAATTATTTTATCCCATTGAATGTATCTAAAATTAATTAGATAGATTAAAAAGCAGCTTGCTCATGACTTTATAGCTAGTTAGTTAATGAAGTAGTTCCATGTGGTTATACGTGGATTTTTAGGTACCTGGCTTCCCTGGTGGCTCAGACGGCAAAGCGTCTGCCTGCAATTGGGAGACCTGGGTTTGATCCCTGGGTCGGGAAGATCCCTGGTGAAGGAAATGGCAACCCACTCCAGTATTCTTGCCTGAAAAATCCCATGGACAGAGGAGCCTGGTAGGCTCCAGTTCACAGGATTGCAAAGAGTCGGACACAACTGAGGGACTTTACTCACTTCCACCCCCTCTCGGGGGAGTGATCTTGCTCTAGCAACAGCTGGACTGGTGAAGGGAATTGTAACCGAACTGGATCCTATGGAACCCTCCCCCATGTCCTCTGCTTTAGCTCCTCTCAGTTCAGTTCAGTTCAGTCGCTCAGTCGTGTCCAACTTTTGCGACCCCATGAATCGAAGCACACCAGGCCTCCCTGTCCATCACCAATTCCTAGAGTTCACTCAAACTCATGTCCATCAAGTTGGTGATGCCATCCAGCCATCTCATCCTCTGTCGTCCCCTTCTCCTCCTGCCCCCAATCCCTCCCAGCATCAGAGTCTTTTCCAATGAGTCAACTCTTCTCATGAGGTGGCCAAAGTACTAGAGTTTTAGCTTGAGCATCATTTCTTCCAAAGAAATCCCAGGACTGATCTCCTTTAAAATGGACTGGTTGGATCTCCTTGCAGTCCAAGGGACTCTCAAGAGTCTTCTCCAACACCACAGTTCAAAGTCACCAGTTCTTCGGTGCTCAGCTTTCTTCACAGTCCAACTCTCACATCCATACATGACCACAGGAAAAACCATAGCCTTGACTGGATGGATCTTTATTGGCAAAGTAATTTCTCTGCTTTTTAATATGCTATCTAGGTTGGTAATAACTTTCCTTCCAAGGAGTAAGCATCTCTTAATTTCATGGCTGCAATCACCATCTGCAGTGATTTTGAAGCCCCCCAAAATAAAGTCTGCCACTGTTTCTACTGTTTCCCCATCAATTTGCCATGAAGTGATGGGACCAGATGCCATGATCTTCGTTTTCTGAATGTTGAGCTTTAAGCCAACTTTTTTCACTCGCCTCTTTCACTTTCATCAAGATGCTTTTTAGTTCCTCTTCACTTTCTGCCATAAGGCTGATGTCATCTGCATATCTGAGGTTATTGATATTTCTCTCGGCAATCTTGATTCCAGCTTGTGTTTCTTCCAGTCCAGCCTTTCTCATGATGTACTCTGCATATAAGTTAAATAAGCAGGGTGACAATATACAGCCTTGACGCACTCCTTTTCCTATTTGGAACCAGTCTGTTGTTCCATGTCCAGTCCTAACTGTTGCTTCCTGACCTGCATACAGATTTCTCAAGAGGCAGGTTAGGTGGTCTGGTATTCCCATCTCTTTCAGAATTTTCCACAGTTTATTGTGATCCACACAGTCAAAGGCTTTGGCATAGTCAATAAAGCAGAAGTAGATGTTTTTCTGGAACTCTCTTGCTTTTTCCATGATCCAGCGGATGTTGGCAATTTGATCTCTGGTTCCTCTGCCTTTTCTAAAGCCAGCTTGAACATCAGGGAGTTCACGGTTCACGTATTGCTGAAGCCTGGCTTGGAGGATTTTGAGCATTACTTTACTAGCATGTGAGATGAGTGCAATTGTGCGGTAGTTGGAGCATTCTTTGGCATTGCCTTTCTTTGGAATTGGAATGAAAACTGACCTTTTCCAGTCCTGTGGCCACTGCTGAGTTTTCCAAATTTGCTGGCAGATTGAGTGCAGCACTTTCACAGCATCATCTTTCAGGATGTGAAATAGCTCCACTGGAATTCCATCCCCTCCACTAGCTTTGTTCGTAGTGATGCTTCCTAAGGCCCACCTGACTTCACATTGCAGGACGTCTGGCTCTAGTTGAGTGTGAGTGATCACACCTTCATGATTATCTTGGTTGTGAAGATCTTTTTTGTACAGTTCTTCTGTGTATTCTTGCCACCTTCTTCTTAATATCTTCGGCTTCTGTCCATACCATTTCTGTGCTTTATCAAACTCATCTTTGCATGAAATATTCCCTTGGTATCTCTAATTTTCTTGAAGAGATCTCTAGTCTTTCCCATTCTGTTATTTTCCTCTTTCTTTGCATTGATTGCTGAGGATAGCTTTCTTATCTCTTTTTGCTATTCTTTGGAATTCTGCATTCAGATGCTTATATTTTTCCTTTTCTCCTTTGCTTTTTGCTTCTCTTTTTTTCACAGCTATTGGTAAGCCCTCCCTGGACAGCTATGTTGCTTTGTTGCATATCTTTTCCTTGGGGATGGTCTTGTTCCCTGTCTCCTGTACAATGTCAAGAACCTCATTCCATAGTTCATCAGGCACTCTATCTATCAGATCTAGGCCCTTAAATCTATTTCTCACTTCCACTGTATAATCATAAGGGATTTGATTTAGGTCATACCTGAATGGTCTAGTGGTTTTCCCTACTTTCTTCAATTTAAGTCTGAATTTGGCAATAAGGAGTTCATGATCTGAGCCACAGTCAGCTCCCAGTCTTGTTTTTGCTGACTGTATAGTGCTTCTCTATCTTTGGCTCCTCTCTGAAGTTCCCAAATAATAGTATTTGATGCACTTTTCCTGAGTGGTTTTGCAGATGTGATTCTCCTTTCCCCCACCAAATGCAGGAACTACTTGATGATCCTGAGCACATGATCCAGGCCTCCTGGAGCCTAAGGACTGATTGTGCTAACCCTTGTGACACCATCACACCCCTGGGCTGCCTCATCGTCACCCAGGGAATTGTATACAAGCTGATCCCCTACCCTGAAACCCTCCCTGCTCACCTGCCCTTTAAAAATGCTTTACCAAAGCCCTTTGGGGAAACATGAAGCTTTTCAAGACATGAATGAACCAGGAACCTGTCTCTTCTCATGACCTTGCAATAAACCTTTTTCCCCAATTAAAAAAAAAAAAAAAAAAAAAAAAAACCTGGACTAGAGGCCACAGGAATGTGGCAGGTATTCACTCCTTCCCAGTGTGGCATTCTGATTTTTCCTCTGGATAAATCCTTCTAATCAATATGGATTTTAATAGAAAGGGAAATATTTATATAGAATACATGGCTAATAAAATGCTTATTGACAATATATCTAATGGAAATGTTAAATAAATGGATCATCTGGATTTGTTACTTCCCTGATGTCCCTGAAACTACCTTTCTCAGAAACTCACAAAACTGAAAGTTTGGAATTAAACAACTTTTCCTCAGACACAAAACTAGATATGTGTTCTGTTTTTGAAAAAGATATGTCATAAAGAACAAATGTAGAGTTTTAGAGGAAACTTGTATGTTCTTTTTCATCTTTTTCAAACAAATCATTGAAAGTCAGGGATTTGGATTTAAAACACATAGTAAGTGAAGAAAGTTGTCACCAAACATAAGGTATTTGGTGTAAAATTAAGCAGATACTAGGCAGGAAGATATACTATATTTTTCTTTCCCAAGCCAGCAGAAATGTTAAAAGTAAAATGGAACCTTCAAGGATGTTGACTTTTTCCCCATGAATGTTTAGTTTTTTTCCTGGAAACCACAGAAAAAAGAAATGATTTAAAAGTGTGGCTTTTATGAACAAGGATAGTCACCAGAATCTAACCTCAAAATTGTTCTAAACCAAGAGAAGATCCACCTGGTTAGTAAAAAGTCTGAACAACAAAATACTTTTAAAAGAAATATGGTTTCATTACTTCTACAAATATGAAAGAATGTTAGAGGTTGACAAAGTATAATCTGCTAATAGTCTTTGAAGAAAGTATCTTAATGAATAAACAAAGATAATTTGCAATTAGCAAATCAATATTAGTATACAAAGAACTTGAGAATATATTTTTGTCTTATAATCATCATTGTCTCAAATCTTGTTTTACTAATTTAATTAAATTAATATATATATACATATATATATATATAATTCTTGCTCAAAACACCTCAAATTTATACCCTCTACCTTTTGAAATCTTGTCTTCCTTATATTCACATATACACCAAAAAGATAAAACACATGAGTATCCAATTTAGTTGACTTCATTCCATCAAGACAGGTGGTCAAATGGGGAAATTTCTAACCCATTAAGAGAGAAAATAATTAGAACATAAAATATATGAAATCATGTACTTTAGTATTGCAATAAAATCAATTAACCATAGCTTTTCCCAGTTTTCTAGAACATTCTAGACCTCATAAATTGAATAATTTAATCATAATTTTTTAAGGACATACTTGACCTCTTTTGAGTAACTGGAATTTCAACATTAATGACCCAAACCTAAATTTCCACAATCATTGGCCAAGGGATTTCTGTGACTTTTCAACACTAAATATAGAAATGAAATTTATATTACCACAGGGCTCTTTTTCAATTTGTCATTTATACCAAACTTTAAACCACTCTAAATTCCTCTTAATGTTTTATGAGTAGCATTTAGTTTCTGAACATGTCTTAGGTATTTATGTAGCTGACCTGACCTATATTTTAGAACTATTTTAGCATCCCTTACCAAGAATAGTCTCCCAAATGACCGTCTTGAGTGCTCTTTTAGACTTTCCTACTTCCACTGGTATCATAAAGATAGTTAATTTTCAAGATAATTTGGTTATCAAGAGTATGGAAGAATATTAAAGAGAATAAAACTTCATCTCTAAAAAGTCCCTTTGTCCTTTATGTTCATAAAATTCTTTTATTGGTAAATACACAATAAAGATAACTGAGAGTTTGAAAGATGAATAAGGACAATAATAAAAGATGTGCTTGAAAAGTCCAGATGCTGCTTCCACCTCAGCAACCTATCCAAGGTAGATGAACAAGGAAGATGAACAGTGCTTCAGAAGTAAACCTAAAGCCCATTGGAAGGACCAATAATTGATATGCACAGACCAGCTGAAAGGAATCTACAGTGGCCCACAGGACAGATGATGGCACGTTAGTGTTGGTGTTGGAGAAGTTTTGTTCTTCTTTAGTCACTACACTGTGTCCAATTCTTTTGCAACGCCATGGACTGTAGCCCACCAGGCTCCTCTGTCCATCAGATTTTCCAGGCAAGAATACTGGAGCTGGTTGCCATTTCCTTCTCCAGAGGAGAAGCCAGGGATCAAACTTGAGTTTGATCAAACTTTGAACCCAGGGATCAAACTTGAGTCTCCTGCATTGGCAGATGGATTCTTTACCACTGAGCAAGTAGGGAAGCTGAGAAGTTTTAATGGGATCCAAGAAGGAATAAGTTCTAGTGAGGCTTTGCAGGTTAAAACGACAAGGTCATTTCAATCATAAAGCCCCAGAACTGCTGTCCTCCCAAATGGCCCCTGAGACTGAGAACTAACTGACAGCCAAGCTGTCTTCCATGACTAAGAAGGACTCTAAGGAGAACCTGGAAAATCCAAGACCTGCATGTCTCCCTTCGTACCAGGCAAACTGGGGAAAATGAAAGGGTAGCTTTACTGAACACTTAAAATTGAAGAGTTAACTAAAGTCAAGAAACAAGGGTTCAGATCTCACATTTGCCTCCTATTCACTCCATGACCTTCTCTAGCCCTCTGTCTAAAATTGTCTCCCAGGGCTTCCCTGGTTGCTCAGTGGTAAAGAACCTGCATGCCAATGAGGAGACATGGGATCTATCCCTGACTCAGGAAGATCCCACCTGCCACAGAGCAACTAAGTCCCTGTGCTATTGAACCTGTGTTCTAGAGCCCAGGAGCCATGACACTGAGCTCATGTGCACAACTGCTGAAGCCCGCACATGCAAGAGATTGTGCTCCACAACAAGAGAAGCCACCACAATGAGAAGCCAGTGCACCTAGAGAGGAGCCCTGCTCACCACTGCTAGAGAAAAGCCCAAGCAGCAATAAAGACCGAAAGCAAACAAATAAATAAATTATATATAAAAACCTACTTCCTTATAAAGCCATTTAAAACTCAGAAAATAAAATATTCTCCCATGCAAAATTTACTGATGTATGCTTTTCAGTAAGTATTATCTGTTGTGTACATGGTGCTATGTTAGGTGCAGCACTGCACACACCCATGAACAAGGCAGGGCACATTTTTTCAGTGTGTTCTTGAAGCAGTCTTTAGATCTATACAGTTGTTGTCACAAATAAGCACCTCCCAAATGCTTTCAGTTCCACCACTTCTTGGCAAATAGATGGGGAAAAGTAGAAATAGTGACAGACTTTATTGTCTTGGGCTCCAAAATCAGTGCAGATGGTGACGGCACCAAGAAATTAAAAGACACTTGTTCTTTAGAAGAAAAGCTATGACAAGCCTAGAAAGTGTATTAAAAAGCAAAGACATCACTTTGCCGACAAAGATCTGTACAGTCAGAGCTATAGTTTCTCCAGTAGTTAAGTATGGATGGGAGAGTTTTACCATAAAGAAGGCTGAACACCAAAGAGTTGATGCCTTCAAACTGTGGTGCTGGAAAAGATTCTTGAGAGTCCTTGGACAACAAGGAGTCCAAGCCAGTCAGTCCTAAAGGAAATCAACCCTGAATATTCACTGGAAGGACTGACGCTGAAGCTGAAGCTTCAGTACTTTGGCTACCTCATGTGAAGAGCCAACTCATTGGAAAAGACCCTGATGCTGGGCAAGATTGAGGGCAAGAGGGAAAGGCAGGGGGGATGACATAGGGTGAGATGGTTGGATGACATCACCAACTCAATGGCCATGAGTTTGAGCAAACTCTGGGAGACAGCACAGGACAGGAAAGCCTGGAGTGCTACAGTTCGTGGAAGACATGATTTAGTAACCGAACAACAAAATGCCAAAGAACACCTTATTTAAGATGATAACTTGGAATAAAACAAAACACACAAAAAATATCCAAACAGTTTTATCTTCAAACAATTTGAGATAACAATGTTATAAAATCAGATAGAATATTATGAAAAATACTACTATGGATTTCAGAAAAAGGACAGTCCATGTTTAGTGTAAGGGATCAAACCAGTGCCTTTAATATTAGTATACACATAATATGGTATAATAATTGAAAATTGACCTATTCTGGGAGTCCTAGCCTGGGGCTTACAAGGTTGACCATCACTGGTGGGAATTTGGACTCTTGGCATTCCTTGGCTTCTCTGTTAATTTATTGCACTTATATCATTTATTAGCACTTCCCAGATAATTTTTATTACATTCACATATTATTGTTCTGGTAGTTTATTTTTCTATCTCTTGAAAATCTTTCCTTTTCGTTACTGTTTTAGGCTAAAATAAAATACCATTGTCCAAGCAAAACAATAAAAATAAAAAGTAAAATAGTCTCCCTTCCTCATTACTATCTCATCCTCACCTTAGTCCTTACTCTCTCATCTTATTGTGCTTTTTCTTAGCACTTATTATCAGGTACTACATGTTTACTTGCCTGGGTATTTCTTTCTTTGCTCTTATTTTCTGTCACCACTTCTAAAATATAAGCTCTATGAGGGTAAGAATTTTTTTCCACACAGAATCCTGTGTGGAGAGGCAGTGGAGGCAGTGGAAATCATGACAAGAAAGTCTATACGAAATAGGAAAGGAAAGGACCCCACATTAAGAGCACTTATCCCCATGCTCTGCATCAGGCACTGTTCAGCCCTCCACAAGCACCATCCCTCTGTCTTCACAGTGTAACAAACGTGCAAGATGTTTTTGCCAACTTTATAAGGATGAGGGAAGGTAGACTTGGAGAGGTAAGATAAGGTGTTCAAAGTTACAAAGCTAGTAAACCCTGAAGCTGACTTTCAAATTAGGATCAACCTGGCTTCAAAATCTGTGATCTTTCCTAAGTATTATAAAATGTAAAGTGCTGTGCAAAGGTATGAATTATCCATCATTATTATTTCATGCTTAAATTGTACTTGTTCAGTTTGTGACCCCATGGACTGCAGCATGCCATAAAAAGATAGCTATAAAAATAAAATAGAGTCTAGAGACCACTTGATTTAGACTCTCAAAGATACTCAAAATTTCATCTCAAAAGATATTTTTTTTAATGAACTGACATGGGATAAAAGGGCATGTGTATTTGGAACTAAGTTAGAAATGGGAGGCCAATAATGAGGATACACAATATTTCTGTTGAAGCAGAACTGTAAAGTGCAACCTTTATGGATGAGGGTTGGGGAAAGCACTTGCTAACATTTTATAAATGCTATGGGAGATGGAGTACATATTGCAATCTCCTAATTGCCAATGACACTAAGCATTTCTCATAGGAAAATGCCAAATTGGTGGAAACTCCAGAATCGTCTTTTCTAGCTGTGTGAGGAAGCAAAAAAAGCAGCTGACAGAAACATAAATCAAACTACAATTACAGGTCAATGGATCCAACTATCAGTTACATCCAAGAAAGGAATCTAGGGCTTGAGTAAATGGATCCTGAACACTATAAGCCCACAACGCAGAAACCAAAGTTCCATCAGAGTCCTTGTCACAGAAGGTGAAGGTGAAGGTGAAGTCGCTCAGTCGTATCCGACTCTTTGCGACCCCGTGGACTGTAACCTACTAGGTTTCTCCGTCCATGGGATTCTCCAGGCAAGAATACTGGAGTGGATTGCCATTTCCTTCTCCAGGGGATCTTCCCGACCCAGGGATCGAACCCAGGTCTCCCGCATTGGAGGCAGACGCTTTAACCTCTGAGCCACCAAAGCAGTCTTCCTTGTCACAGGGAAGAGCCAATTCTGATTTCATGTTGGATCTGTTACTTTAACCTTTGCTTCACATTGCCTTTACTCACTAAAAGGATCTGTTTATACACACAATGGCCTGTCCTTCTGTCTGAGTGTTAAACCAAAGTGTCTTTGTTCAGGACCCTGTCACCTGTGGGTACCTACAGGAAGGAAGAAATTAATACATCCTCTCCCCAAAGCTAGCCATTCTAGGATATATTTGCAAGATTTATGGACTTATTATTATTTTGCTTCCTCACCTCCCTCCATCTCTGTTCTGTAAAAGAACCTGGCATCCAGACCCCGATAGGATGGCTATTTTGAGACATTAGTAAAGTCATATTCCTTGCCTCAATGCCTCATCTCTCAGATTTATTGGCTTGTGAGGCGAGCAGAGTGAGTTGGAATCGGTAATTTTCTGGGGATTGTTGGAGAGATTGGTACAACTGATCCTTGAACAACTTGTGTGTCAACTATGTGGATCCACTTACATGTGGATTTCTTTTTCACTAGCAAATACTGCAGTACTAAATGAGCCACCATTGGTTGAATCTGTGGGTGTGGAATCTCAGATATGGGGGAACTGCAGATGCAGAGGAACCACATACAGGGAGGGTCGACTATGATTTAGACTTGGATTTTCCACTGTGTGGAGGGTTTGTGCCCCCAACCCCTGCATTGTTCAAAAGTCAACAGTGTATGCATGAGCTTTATACATGACCAGACAGGAACCTTCACTCCCATGAATAGGAGAGATCCAGAAAGCTGTAATCTAAATAACAATAGGTACACAGTTGAAATCAGAGGACATCTGAGGAGACTTCCCCTGGTGGCTAAGTGGTAAAGAATCTACCTGCCAAAGCAGGAGACACAGGTTTGATCCCTGAGTCAGGTAGATCCCCTGAAGAAGTAAATGGCAAGTCACTCCAGTGTTTTTGCCTAGGGAATTCCATGGACAGAGGAGTTTGGCAAGCTACAGTCCATGGGGTTGCAAAGAGTCAGACATGACTCAGAGACTAAACAACAGAGGAAGTCTCGACCAGCTAAAAACTCTTTAGATCAGAAAATGGAAAACTAGAGAAAAAGCTACCCCTCAAATCTTTAAAACTGGGAAGACAGTATGACCTTCAAGTCTGCAAAAACATTATCCGGACTTGGCTGAATCCTGTTTTGCATATCTTGTTGGTTCTGTGTTGCAGAGAGCACTGATTAAAATGTAAAAACTAGGCAGTCATTACTTCATTCATTTAGCTGCCTTTCACTAAGCATCCGGTCCCATCCCTTCATGGGAAATAGACGGGGAGACAGTGGAAACAGTGTCAGACTTTATTTTGGAGGGCTCTAAAATCATTGCAGATGGTGACTGCAGCCATGAAATTAAAAGACACTTGCTCCTTGGAAGGAAAGTTATGACCAACTTTCAAAAGCAGAGACATTACTTTGCCAACTAAAGTCCGTCTAGTCAAGGCTATGGTTTTTCCAGTGGTCATGTATGGATGTGAGAGTTGGACTGTGAAGAAGGCTGAGCACCAAAGAATTGATGCTTTTGAACTATGGTGTTGGAGAAGACTCTTGAAAGTCCCTTGGATTGCAAGGAGATCCAACCAGTCCATTCTAAAGGAGATCAGCCCTGGGATTTCTTTGGAAGGAATGATGCTAAAGCTGAAACTCCAGTACTTCGGCCACCTCATGCGAAGGTTGACTCATTGGAAAAGACTCTGATGCTGGGAGGAATTGGGGACAGGAGGATAAGGGGACGACCGAGGATGAGATGACTGGATGGCATCACGGACTCGATGGACATGAGTCTGAGTGAACTCTGGGAGTTGGTGATGGACAGGGAGGCCTGGCGTGCTGTGATTCATGGGGTCGCAAAGAGTCGGACACGACTGAGCGACTGAACTGAACTGAAGCACAGAAGAGTAGGGCATGTCCTTGGTACATGAAGAATATATTCATAAACAGACACAAGACCTCTGCCCTCCCAGAATTTATATTCCAGTGAGGAGACACAGACAATAGGACATAAACATAATGTAAAAGAAAATTGGAAGCATAGGTAAGTTGATAAAGACGTGAGGAGAGAATGGAGCTGACTAAGAGAGTTGGAAGTTCAGGGGAAGTTGCAATTTTAAATAGAGAAGGTGATATTTGAGAAAAATGTGAAGGAGATGAGAGAGTCTCTTCATGGGGATACATAGAGAAAGAGTTCCATGCAAGGTAAACGGTCAGTGCAAAAGCCCTGGGGCAGTTGCATCTCCTTGTGCTTGAGGAGCTTAGCACAGGGTGAGGAGGGCAAAGAACAATGAAAGTTCAGGGAAATGATGTGAGGGTGAGTGCGATTCAGAGAAGGGGAGGTCTGGGTAGATTATGAAGGGACTCGAGGCTATAGGAAAGACTTTGGCTTTTAGTCAGTTAACGAGGGGTTTTCAGGTTCAGGAGCAATGTAGTCTAGGGTGTGGAGAAAAGGGAACCCTCTTACACTGCTGGTGGGAATGCAAACTAGTACAGCCACTATGGAGAACAGTGTGGAGATTCCTTAAAAAACTGCAAATAGAACTGCCTTATGACCCAGCAATCCCACTGCTGGGCATACACACCGAGGAAACCAGAATTGAAAGAGACACATGTACCCCAATGTTCATTGCAGCACTGTTTATAATAGCCAGGACATGGAAACAACCTAGATGTCCATCAGCAGATGAATGGATAAGAAAGCTGTGGTACATATACACAATGGAGTATTACTCAGCCATCAAAAAGAATTCATTTGAATCTGTTCTAATGAGATGGATGAAACTGGAACCTATTATACAGAGTGAAGTAAGCCAGAAAGAAAAACACCAATACAGTATACTGACACATATATATGGAATTTAAAAAGATGGCAATGATGACCCTGTATGCGAGACAGCAAAAGAGACACAGAT
>SJYT01066563.1:0-58047 GCA_006410635.1 Cephalophus harveyi
GTCAAGTTACATGAGTTCAAATCCCAGTTCTTGACTTCACCAAGCTGAATAACCTTGGATAATTTATCATCTATATGACTTAATTTCCTCCTTTGTAAAGTGGGAATAATAATATTACTTACATATATGAGTTGTTGTGAAAGTTAAAAGACTTCATGTGTAGTAGTACTAAGACTATCTGGCCTTTGGTAGTTGCTCAATAAATTAAATTCTTGGTGAATGAATTACTTAGCAGTAGGATAGAAGTAGGGGAAGAGCCTGTGCTTTTGAACCCAACTCTGTCTTCTTTTTAATTGGGCCAAGATGTACAATTTGTGGAAGTTTTAGTTTCTCCACCAGGGATTGAACCCAGGCCCTTGGCAGTGAGAACACAGAGTCCTAACCACTGGACCAACAGGGAATTCTCCTAATTCTTTTTTTTTCCCCATAAAATAGTGATAGTAAAAAATCACATTAAAAAAGTTTTTATTGAAGTATAATTGATTTACAAGATTATATTAGTTTCAGGTATACAGTATAGTGATTCCATCTTTTTCCAGATTATACTCCATTGAAAGTTATTACAAGATAATGGCTATAATTCCCTGTGCTACATACACATACTTGTTACTTATCTATTTTATACATAGTGACTTGTACTGCTTAATCTCATATCCCTAATTTACCCTTCTCTCCTTTGATAACCACTAGTCTGTTTTCTGTATCTGTAAATCTGTTTATATGTGTCACAATTGAGTCCAATATGAACATTACATTTCTTTTTGCACTTATCCATTGATAGGTATTTGGGTTGCTTCCATATCTTGGCTATTGTAAATAATGCTGCTAGGAACATTAGATGCATGTATCTTTCATATTAGTGTTTTCATTTTTACTGGATATATACCCAGGAGTGGAAAAACTGAAACATATGACAGTTTTATTTTCAATTTTTAAAGAAACCTTCATTTTGTTTTTTATAGTGGCTGCATCAATTTATATTCCCTACAACAGGGTACGAAGGTTCTCCTTTCTCCACCTTCTCTCCTACATTTGTTATTTGTGTTCTTTTTGATGATATCCATAAGATGCGTCTAGTCAAGGCTATGGTTTTTCCAGTGGTCATGTATGGATGTGAGAGTTGGACTGTGAAGAAGGCTGAGCGCCGAAGAATCGATGCTTTTGAACTGTGGTGTTGGAGAAGACTCTTGAGAGTCCCTTGGACTGCAAGGAGATCCAACCAGTCCATTCTGAAGGAGATCAGCCCTGGGATTTCCTTGGAAGGAATGATGCTAAAGCTGAAACTCCAGTACTTTGACCACCTCATGCGAAGAGTTGACTCATTGGGAAAGACTCTGATGCTGGGAGGGATTGGGGGCAGCAGGAGAAGGGGACGACCAAGGATGAGATGGCTGCATGGCATCACGGACTTGATGGACGTGAGTCTGAGTGAACTCCGAGAGATGGTGATGAACAGGGAGGCCTGGCGTGCTGCGATTCATGGGGTCGCAAAGAGTCGGACACGACTGAGCGACTGAACTGAACTGATTCTGACATGTGTGAGGTGATACTTCATTGCTCTAATTTCTCTAATAATTAGTACTGTTGAACATCTTTTCACATGCCTCTTGGCCATCTGTATGTCTTCTTTGGAAAAATGTCAAGTCAGATCTTCAGCCATTTTTTGATTGGATTCTTTAAATTGTTTGATATTGAGTTGCATAAGCTGTTTATGTATTTTGAATGTTAACCTTTTGTTGGTCATATCATTCACAAATATATTTTCCCATTCCAGTAGTTGTTTATTTTTTGTTTTGCCGAAGGTTTCCTTTTGTGTGCAAAAAGAAGGTTTAACTGGGTGCCATTTATCAACTTTTGCATTTGTGTCTTTTGGCTTATTGAGACAGATCCAGAACTCTTTCATGTTTCCTCAAAAGAGTCATCTGCCCTTTCAGCTTCTAACTTTGTACCATCGGTTGCCTTTGAGTCAACTCTGCAGAATCCTAATTAGGACTCAGAGGAAGAAAATGGAGAGCCTCTGAAGAATGTAATGGATTCTTTTCTATACCACTTAAGGGCAAGAAATGATCAGATTTATATTGAAGAAAATCACTCTGAGAGCACGTGGGAGACAGATAATAGAAGCTGGACAAAACTAGGGCTGGGGAAAGACAGTTACAGACTATTATAATTGGCCAGGTAAGAGAAAAAGTCAACCTGTGACTAGTGTAGTTGAGAGAGTTGCAAAGAAGGGGGGTCAATACAAACACTATTAAGGAGGTCGACTTGACAAGACAAGGCATTAAATAGTGGCTACAGCTGTTGTTTAGGGGAAAGTATGGGAAGGCGTCTTGTTTTCTAGCTTGGGTATGAAGATAAATCTTGGGAATGTTTTGCAAAGATTTGTGAAGGGAGAGGGCATATGTCACAAAGGGTATGAATAAAGCAGAAAGGGAATAAGATGATAACAGGACTAATTGTGGACACATGGAAAATGACTGCGGAGCTAGATAACCACAGGAAATTGGAAATCTAGGTCTGGGGTTGAGGAGACATACATGTTGACCAGACAGATTGGTGAATCAACAGCATTTGTCTGTTAAGGCCCCTAAAGTGAATGAGTCTATCCAAGGAAGTATGAGATGTAGGAAGAGATAAATACTAAATGGGAACCATGAAGGAAACTGAGAAGGAAGGACGGAAGAAGAAGCAGCAAAGCCAAAAGAGAGTTCTGGCAGAAACCCAAGAGAGGCGTGCTTCACCGTGAGGGAAGGGCCAATAGAGCCAAATTCCACAAAACAGCATACACCACCAGAAACCGGTTCTGCCTCAGTGATTCATTGACTCTGTCAACACCACATCATGATTCTAGTCTCCCAGTGTCAAAGTCCAGCATCTTTCTTTGACTCATCCCGCTTCCTCATTTTCTATATTTAAGGCACTAAGATTTCCTTCCCATTCCTTGATATCCCTTCCTTTCTCTGTAAGCCTGGTACCATAACTATTCCCTTCAATACTTTACATTTTTAACTTGAAAGATTGCTTTTGTTTAGAAGCAAAATACATAGGGGTCCCTATGTATTTAAGTATCAAGAAATGTGTAAGAGTAATAAACATCAAGTTTAGAATAAGAATTGCCTCTGCAGCGGATGGGACTGTTATGATTCAGGAAGGGAGCAATTTCAGCTGCATAAATAATGTTCAGTACTTAAGTTGGTAAAGGATCATAGATTTTAGTGTCCTGATATTTAAGTAATAATAATAAAAAAAATAATTTAAGAAATGCTTTATAACGACATCACCCTGATATTCGAGTTTCTAAGCTCTCACTTTGGGATCTTATTCCCTGTCTCACCTTACTTCCCACAGTTGTTTGCAATATTCTCTTCTGAGTCTGGCTCCTCTCTATATCATTCAAAAAGGTCAATGTCTAGTGCATTACTTTACCTTCTTTCAGTATTAGTGTCCTCCTGTCAGGAGTTCATCTGCACTCAGTTGAATTTCCTTTCCAAAATCTTTCCAGTCCTTTTAGCTCAGAAACCTTTGTTGTCGATTTCTCCATTGGACATAAACTTCCCACCTTCTGAAATCTCTTGAGAGTGTGTATGTGTGTGTGTGAGAGGGAAGAGGTTGGGGAAAGAGAGAGAGAGAAGAAGAGACATCTTTTATCTATCACTTTCAAATCTATTTGCATGATTTTTAATTAATTTATATATTTTAATTGGAGGCTGATTACAATATTGTAGTGGTTTTGTCATACACTGACATGAATCCGCCATGGGTGTACATGTGTTCCCCATCCTGAACCCCCCTCCCACCTCTCTTCCTATCCCATCCCTCAGGGTCATCCCAGTGCACCAGCCCTGAGCACCCTGTCTCATGCATCGAACCTGGACTGGTGATCTGTTTCAAATGTGATAATATACATGTTTCAAAGCTGTTCTCTCATATCATCCCACCCTCGTCTTCTCCCACAGAGTCCAAAAGACTGTTCTTTGCATCTATGTTTCTTTTGCTGTCTTGCATATAGGATCATCATTACCATCTTTCTAAATTCCATATATATGCATTAATATACTCTATTGGTGTTTTTCTTTCTGACTTACTTCACTCTGATATTTTTATCAATATAGTTCAGTAATTCTAATCCTGGTAACACATTAAAGTTATCTGTGGAGTTCTTAAGAAATACTGGGTTGACCAAAAAAGTTCATTCGCGTTTTCGCCAAACGAACTTTTTGGCCAACCCAATGTTATTTTCTGGGCTTCCACTCAAACCAACCTGAATGACAGGATTTAAGAAAAACTTCTAAGGCAATTCTAATAGCACAATTCTAGCATGATCATGCCTTGAAGACAGGGGCCACCTCTTCTTAAATGCCTCTATGCTAGTACAGAACTTCACATCTGAGTATGTGAACTATGTGAATATGAGCTTAAATATCAGTTTCACTCAGTGCAACCAGGAGAAGCTAATAATCTTAAAAAACTGTTGCACTATTCTTCTTCTGACATTATAATATATAAAGAAGTCCTCTTAGCAGTAACTTGACCTTCAATAGTTCAGTGTCATGAATATTTGGAAGCAGGTTACCTTAATGTGCACACATGAACAGCTGGACTGAAATTGAACACTGACTGAGTGACGTTAAATACTGGAGTCCAAGGAGGCAAGGCCATAAATAAGTTCAAACATTAGTTCCAATGTTTGAGGACTGATCTTTAATGCCAGAAAGGCTCAAAGTAGCAGTAGACAAGTATAAAAAATACACCGTGAAGAATGTAGGGCATTTAGTAAAAAGAATCACAGATGTAGAAAACAAATTTATGGTTACCAAGGGGGGAAGTGGGAGGGTAAATTGGGAGATTGGTATTGACATATATACACTATTGACATGGTGTATAAAAATAGATAATAAATGAGAACTTACTGTGTAGCACAGGAACTCTACTCAATGCTCTGTGATGACCTAAATGGTAAGGAAATCTAGAAAAGAGTGGGTATATATATATACATATAACTGATTCACTTCTCTGCACTGCAGAAACGAATTATTGTAAAGCAACTATACTCCAATAAAGATTAATTAAAATAAATAAAGTTATAGGTATATTAGAAAAAAATGATAATGCAAAGATGTTTAAAAAATTGGTCAGAATAATATACAGTAGTGGAATAAATCCTGTTCTATTTCTCCAAATTAAGTCACAAGTGTTGATAACTTGTGTGTTGCATTGCTCTTTACAGACAAATGATATTTAAATGCCTAAAGTTGCTTCATTTATGTTAAAGAAAGAAAGGAAGAAAGTGAAGTCACTCAGTCGTGTCCGACTCTTTGTGACCCCATGGACTGTAGCCTACCAGGCTCCTCTGTCCATAGGATTCTCCAGGCAATAGTACTGGAGTGGATTGCCATTCCCTTCTCCAGGGGATCTTCCTGACCCAGGGATCGAACCTGGGTCTCCTGCATTGTAGACAGACGCTTTACCATCTGAGCCACCAGGGAAGTCATCTATGTTAGTTATGTCAAAATGATATGCTTCTATGTATTTGCAATAGTCTTAATGGCAAGAGTTAGGTAATCACTTATAGCATTGATATACCATCAGAAAAGAGAAGGTATTTTTAATCCAATTTTTCAAAAGGAAATTGAGAAGATATATGAGATAACTTTTAATGTCTCTTCCAACCTTTAGAATCTTTTACTATACTATTTCTATCTATCTGCCTTCAAGCTCACTGATTCTCTCACTATGTCACATCTTCTGACAGACACATTTTTTGTTTCAGTTGCAGTGTTTTTTGACTTCTTGCATTTCCTTTCAATTTTTTCTTAGATTTTCCACCTTTCTTGCATGTTGTCCACTTTTTCCCATTAGTACCCTTATCGTATTAGTCACAGTTATTTTGTTTCATTAAAAAAAACCAACTTTTAAAAATTGCTTATTTTCCTTCAATCTTATTTCCATTTTCTGTATAAGAGTCTGTGGACAAAATCAGTTTAAGGCCACGCAGTGGCTGTTCCTACATGTTCAGTGGTGAGCAGTGGGAACTGCAGACCAGTCATCAATAGAAAACTGCTGAAAAGGCACACTGCTTGCCTTCAGACCGACCTGCAACC
Source organism: Cephalophus harveyi (assembly GCA_006410635.1). NCBI lineage: Eukaryota > Metazoa > Chordata > Mammalia > Artiodactyla > Bovidae > Cephalophus > Cephalophus harveyi. The sequence continues at coordinate 6,102 of SJYT01066563.1, forward strand.
TCAGGCCGAGTAGCAGTAAACTCAGAAACTGGGGCAGTGCATTCATTCTGAAATGTGTCTTTGGTCCCAGCCTTTTCAGCAACACCCTGTTCATCTTCTTCAGTCTCTTTAGGATTTCTGTAGAAGCAGAGATTAGTCATGACCTCCCATGAGTGTACCTAGGAGATGGTGCCATGCATACACAGAACTTCCAGGACACATCACCACATCAGACTTGCTGAGTGATCTCCATTGTTGGTGCATGGATGGCCATGTGCACATAGCACAGAGGAGAGTCTGTGTCTCACAGAGCAAGAGAAGCAGGAGATGCCTCTATGAGAGGCTAGTTGTCAGTACTGGGATCAGTAAACACCAGAAGTGTCAGCTCCACACAGCCTAGATCTGGTGCCAAGTTCCAGGAGTGAAGCAGTTGGCAATGGAAGTCACTCTGTGGCAGCAACAAACTTCAGCTCCACTCATGGGTCAGTATTCCTGGATGATATGCCACTGATGTCAGCTGGGTTTTCAAAGTCAACAATGGCACCAGCTGCCAGCTTCTCTCAGGTTTTCTTCAGATTTGTGATGTAAATACTATGGCTCAGTGAGTAAAGAATCTACTTTCAATGCAGAAGATACAGGAGATGTGGGTTTGATCCCTGGGTCTGGGAGACCCCCATGGAGGAGGAAATGGCAACCCACTGTAGTATTCTGGCCTGGAGTATCCCACGGGCAGAGAAGCCTGGTGGGCTACAGTCCACAGGGTCCAAAGAGTTGGCCCCGACTGAGCGATCATGCTTGTCATCCCTTGCCTTTTGTGATTATTCCATTTAGAAGTCAGGATTGGTGTCACATAAGTGGGTTTCTGCTGAGAGGAATTTGAGGACATCTTCCACTTTTATTTGCAGGAAACCAAGGGCTCTGAACATTGTGAAAGTTTTCCTTCTAAGCTGCAACAGAACCCAAAACAGTATTGTGTGGACTTCTCTCTGAGTAGCATTTGTTGCTGTTCAGTTGCTCAGTCGTGTCCAACTCTTTGTGACATAAGTGGGTTTCTGCTGAGAGGAATTTGAGGACATCTTCCACTTTTATTTGCAGGAAACCAAGGGCTCTGAACATTGTGAAAGTTTTCCTTCTAAGCTGCAACAGAACCCAAAACAGTATTGTGTGGACTTCTCTCTGAGTAGCATTTGTTGCTGTTCAGTTGCTCAGTCGTGTCCAACTCTTTGTGACCCCATGGACTGCAGCACTCCAGGCTTCCCTGTCCTTCACCATCTCCCAGAGCTTGCTCAAACTCACGTCCATTGAGATGGTAATGTCATCCGACCATCTCGTCCTGTCATCCCCTTCTTGTCCTGCCTTCAATTTTTCCGAATATCAGGGTCTTTTCTAATGAGTCAGCTCTTCACATCAGGCAGCATATAAAGAAAGACTAATCACAGTTATTTTCAATTCTGTCTGGTAATCCCCAAATCTGTGTCACATCTGAGTTGAGTTCTAACGCTTGTTCTGTCTTCACTTCATACTGTGTTTTTAATTGCCTTTGGAAGGCCTTGTAATTTTTTGTTGAGAGGTAAATATGATGTGCATGAATAATTAGAATGAGGTAAAGAGGGCTTTGCTGCTGCTGCTGCTAAGTCACTTCAGTCGTGTCCGACTCTGTGCGAAGACTGAAATTGAACACTGACTGAGTGACGTTAAATACTGGAGTCCAAGGAGGCAAGGCCATAAATAAGTTCAAACATTAGTTCCAATGTTTGAGGACTGATCTTTAATGCCAGAAAGGCTCAAAGTAGCAGTAGACAAGTATAAAAAATACACCGTGAAGAATGTAGGGCATTTAGTAAAAAGAATCACAGATGTAGAAAACAAATTTATGGTTACCAAGGGGGGAAGTGGGAGGGTAAATTGGGAGATTGGTATTGACATATATACACTATTGACATGGTGTATAAAAATAGATAATAAATGAGAACTTACTGTGTAGCACAGGAACTCTACTCAATGCTCTGTGATGACCTAAATGGTAAGGAAATCTAGAAAAGAGTGGGTATATATATATACATATAACTGATTCACTTCTCTGCACTGCAGAAACGAATTATTGTAAAGCAACTATACTCCAATAAAGATTAATTAAAATAAATAAAGTTATAGGTATATTAGAAAAAAATGATAATGCAAAGATGTTTAAAAAATTGGTCAGAATAATATACAGTAGTGGAATAAATCCTGTTCTATTTCTCCAAATTAAGTCACAAGTGTTGATAACTTGTGTGTTGCATTGCTCTTTACAGACAAATGATATTTAAATGCCTAAAGTTGCTTCATTTATGTTAAAGAAAGAAAGGAAGAAAGTGAAGTCACTCAGTCGTGTCCGACTCTTTGTGACCCCATGGACTGTAGCCTACCAGGCTCCTCTGTCCATAGGATTCTCCAGGCAATAGTACTGGAGTGGATTGCCATTCCCTTCTCCAGGGGATCTTCCTGACCCAGGGATCGAACCTGGGTCTCCTGCATTGTAGACAGACGCTTTACCATCTGAGCCATCAGGGAAGTCATCTATGTTAGTTATGTCAAAATGATATGCTTCTATGTATTTGCAATAGTCTTAATGGCAAGAGTTAGGTAATCACTTATAGCATTGATATACCATCAGAAAAGAGAAGGTATTTTTAATCCAATTTTTCAAAAGGAAATTGAGAAGATATATGAGATAACTTTTAATGTCTCTTCCAACCTTTAGAATCTTTTACTATACTATTTCTATCTATCTGCCTTCAAGCTCACTGATTCTCTCACTATGTCACATCTTCTGACAGACACATTTTTTGTTTCAGTTGCAGTGTTTTTTGACTTCTTGCATTTCCTTTCAATTTTTTCTTAGATTTTCCACCTTTCTTGCATGTTGTCCACTTTTTCCCATTAGTACCCTTATCGTATTAGTCACAGTTATTTTGTTTCATTAAAAAAAAACAACTTTTAAAAATTGCTTATTTTCCTTCAATCTTATTTCCATTTTCTGTATAAGAGTCTGTGGACAAAATCAGTTTAAGGCCACGCAGTGGCTGTTCCTACATGTTCAGTGGTGAGCAGTGGGAACTGCAGACCAGTCATCAATAGAAAACTGCTGAAAAGGCACACTGCTTGCCTTCAGACCGACCTGCAACCTCAGGCCGAGTAGCAGTAAACTCAGAAACTGGGGCAGTGCATTCATTCTGAAATGTGTCTTTGGTCCCAGCCTTTTCAGCAACACCCTGTTCATCTTCTTCAGTCTCTTTAGGATTTCTGTAGAAGCAGAGATTAGTCATGACCTCCCATGAGTGTACCTAGGAGATGGTGCCATGCATACACAGAACTTCCAGGACACATCACCACATCAGACTTGCTGAGTGATCTCCATTGTTGGTGCATGGATGGCCATGTGCACATAGCACAGAGGAGAGTCTGTGTCTCACAGAGCAAGAGAAGCAGGAGATGCCTCTATGAGAGGCTAGTTGTCAGTACTGGGATCAGTAAACACCAGAAGTGTCAGCTCCACACAGCCTAGATCTTGGAGTTCCTGCCAAGTTCCAGGAGTGAAGCAGTTGGCAATGAAAGTCACTCTGTGGCAGCAACAAACTTCAGCTCCACTCGTGGGTCAGTATTCCTGGATGATATGCCACTGATGTCAGCTGGGTTTTCAAAGTCAACAATGGCACCAGCTGCCAGTTTCTCTCAGGTTTTCTTCAGATTTGTGATGTAAATACTATGGCTCAGTGAGTAAAGAATCTACTTTCAATGCCAGAAGATACAGGAGATGTGGGTTTGATCCCTGCGTCTGGGAGACCCCCATGGAGGAGGAAATGGCAACCCACTGTAGTATTCTGGCCTGGAGTATCCCACGGGCAGAGAAGCCTGGTGGGCTACAGTCCACAGGGTCCAAAGAGTTGGCCCCGACTGAGCGATCATGCTTGTCATCCCTTGCCTTTTGTGATTATTCCATTTAGAAGTCAGGATTGGTGTCACATAAGTGGGTTTCTGCTGAGAGGAATTTGAGGACATCTTCCACTTTTATTTGCAGGAAACCAAGGGCTCTGAACATTGTGAAAGTTTTCCTTCTAAGCTGCAACAGAACCCAAAACAGTATTGTGTGGACTTCTCTCTGAGTAGCATTTGTTGCTGTTCAGTTGCTCAGTCGTGTCCAACTCTTTGTGACCCCATGGACTGCAGCACTCCAGGCTTCCCTGTCCTTCACCATCTCCCAGAGCTTGCTCAAACTCACGTCCATTGAGATGGTAATGTCATCCGACCATCTCGTCCTGTCATCCCCTTCTTGTCCTGCCTTCAATTTTTCCGAATATCAGGGTCTTTTCTAATGAGTCAGCTCTTCACATCAGGCAGCATATAAAGAAAGACTAATCACAGTTATTTTCAATTCTGTCTGGTAATCCCCAAATCTGTGTCACATCTGAGTTGAGTTCTAACGCTTGTTCTGTCTTCACTTCATACTGTGTTTTTAATTGCCTTTGGAAGGCCTTGTAATTTTTTGTTGAGAGGTAAATATGATGTGCATGAATAATTAGAATGAGGTAAAGAGGGCTTTGCTGCTGCTGCTGCTAAGTCACTTCAGTCGTGTCCGACTCTGTGCGACCCCATAGATGGCAGCCCACCAGGCTCCCCCGTCCCTGGGATTCTCCAGGCAAGAACACTGGAGCGGCTTGCCATAGGATGAAGATTTATGTTAATTTTTGCTGCGGCAATAGTTTCTAGAAGATTCATATTCATCAAACCTCTTTGTTTTGGTTTTCCTCCGGACATTGGGCTTCCCTGAAAATGCCTCTTCAGAGGAAGTCTGCTTCTTGTAGGACTAAGAGATGTAATCCACTGTTTTACTGGAGCCCTGTTGGTGTGGTAGTATGGCGTGGGCAAAGGGAGCATTCTATAATCCTTCAATTAAATTTCAGTGTTTTAATCAGCCTTCTTCTTGAACTGTGACCTTCACAGGTGTTTCTCTGTGATGCAGCTTCACCCATCTGCTCCCCTCCATGTACTCCCTTCCCTGGCTGCAGCCTTTCCAACCTATTTCCTTGAACCTCTGATCCCTGTTGACTATGTTTTTCTTTTCCTTCTCTAGGTGAACAGCTGACTCATTGAAAAATACCCTGATGCTGGGAAAGATTGAAGGCAGAAGGAGAAGAGAGCAACAGAGGATGAGATGGTTGGATGGCATCACTGATGCAATGGAGATGAACTTGGGCAAACTCCAGGAGATGGTGAAGGACAGGGAAGTGTTGTGTGCTGCAGTCCATGGAGTCATGAAGAGTCAGACACCATTTAGTCACTGAAAAACAAAAAAAAAGGTGCAACAGGAAGCCTGTAGGGAAGGGGGAGTGGTTGGAGTGGGAAGGGATTCCCTTCCACCAACCAGAATTATTGTTCAGCTGTTCCGTCGTGTCTGACTCTTTGTGACCTCGTGCACTGCTGCATGCCGGGNCTTAGTCACTGAAAAACAAACAAAAAGGTGCAACAGGAAGCCTGTAGGGAGGGGGGAGTGGTTGGAGTGGGAAGAGATTCCCTTCCACCAACCAGAATTATTGTTCAGTTGTTCCGTCGTGTCTGACTCTTTGTGACCTCGTGCACTGCTGCATGCCGGGCTTCCCTGACCTTCAACATCTCCCAGAGCTTGCTCAAACTCATGTGCATTGAGTCTGTGATGCCATCCAACCATCTCATCCTCTGTCGGCTCCTTCTACTGCCTTCAATCTTTCCCAGCATCAGGGTCTTTTCTATTGAGGCAGCTCTTTAGATCAGATAGCCAAAGTACTGGAGCTTCAGCTTCAACATCAATCCTTCCAGTGAATATTCAGGACTGATTTCCATTAGGATTGACTGGTTGGATCTCCTTGCAGTCCAAAAGACTCTCAAGAGTCTTCTCCAATACCACAGTTCAAAAGCATTAATTCTTTGGTGCTCAGCCTTTTTTATGGTCCAACTCTCACATCCATACTTGACTACTGGAAAAACCTTCAACTGGGATATGGTTCAGAAAAAAGTCCTTTTGCCAGAAGAATATCCTTTGTTATGGTTAGACTGTTGGTTTATTTCACAGTGATTACTCTTCCCTTTCCTGCCAGAGGCACTGGGATCTTTCTTGGATCTTCACAGTGAAAACCTAGTGGAGATTCAAAAACTCAAAGCTCATGAAAATGTGAGGGCCCTCGTAAAACTGCAGCCCCAGGAGTTTCTCTCTTAACACTAGTCCATATTCAGTTTCTAGCTGTTCAACAAAATTAGCATTTCAGTGTTCCTATCTGCAGATGACACCACCCTTATGGCAGAAAGTGAAGAGGAACTAAAAAGCCTCTTGATGAAAGTGAAAGAGGAGAGTGAAAAAGTTGGCTTAAAGCTCAACATTCAGAAAATGAAGATCATGGCATCTGGTCCCATCACTTCATGGGAAATAGATGGGGAAACAGTAGAAACCATGTCAGACTTTATTTTGGGGGGCTCCAAAATCACTACAGATGGTGACTGCAGCCATGAAATTAAAAGACGCTTACTCCTTGGAAAGAAAGTCATGACCAACCTAGATATCATATTAAAAAGCAGAGACATTACTTTGCCAACAAAGGTCTGTCTAGTCAAGGCTATGGTTTTCCCAGTAGTCATGTATGGATGTGTGTGTTAGACTGTGAAGAAGGCTGAGTGCTGAAGAATTGATGCTTTTGAACTGTGGTGTTGGAGAAGACTCTTGAGAGTCCCAGAGTTGGTGTTGGACAGGGAGGCCTGGCGTGCTGCGATTCATGTGGTTGCAGAGTCGGAAACGACTGAGCGACTGAACTGAACTGAACTGACTAGTATACGGCTCCGGCAGCTTTTGGTCCAAGTCAGCAAGTCTTACCTGTGTCTCTCTGGATGAATTTGCCTCTTCAGACTTTTGCCTGGCAGTTTTTCCAGAAACCTCAGTTCTCTGATGGATTCAAGAGCAGACATGGCATTTCAGCTAGGTCAGCTTTTTCTTGTTGTAGGGACAGCAGTGGCAACTTCCAAGGTTTTCATCTGTCAGAATGAACCCAGAATCCTAAGTTATACACAATTGTAGATTTCTAAACTTGTAGGCACACATAGTAATTAAACACAAGATTTAAAAATGTTCTACTGGAACTAAATATCTTATCATTGAAAAATATTTTAAAACATTAGGAAAATTGTCAGTATTTAATATTTGTTGAAGGTTAATGTTTTGATTTTTGTCAGTTTTCACTGTTGACACAGTGAATGTTGTCTTTAGTAATTTCATTTATGAAACTGCTGCTTCTCAATTAATAAACATAGCAATAGCAATCACTGCCAATTTCATGAAACCTTCCTCAGAGGTTATATTACTTCTACTCACATTAATCAAGAGTAATGTTTGTTCTTATTTTATTCTGTAGATTTATTTGGAGGACTAATATGTTTATTTGAATAACTCAGGATATCTGGATACTTTGATCAAATTCAGCATTTCCCTATACAGTGAAACTTTATTTATGAAACTACTTGCTTTTGTTTCTTAACCTAAACTACTTTTAAAATCACATTCACTGTCACAATCTCAGGATTATTTTGATTATTGAAGCTTTTGGGGAATGAAGGGAATGTACTGTTACTGATGGGGTTTAGAATATGCTACCTCCAAATATGGATGCCCCCTTGAATAGTCTAAGTTGAAGGAATTTGAGAAATGAAATGTGCTAGAAAGACTCTTTGCTATTCTCCTCTGAAGCAGGTCATAATGACCTCAAGTGAGAGGTGCCCTCTCTATTTAGGGATTGAACCCGGGTCTCCTGCATTGGAGGCAGATGCTTTAACCTCTGAGCCACCAGGGAAGCCCCCTTTTAATTAATTAATCAACTAATTTTTGGCTGCCCTGTGTCTTTGTTGCTGCACACAGGCTTTCCCTAGTTGTGGCGAGTGAGCGCTACTCTAACTGTGAGGTTCAGGCTTCTCATCGTGGTGGCTTGTCTTGTGGAGTGCCGGCTCAGCAGTTGTGGTATATGGGCTTAGTTGCTCCACGGCACGTGGAATCTTCCTGGACCAGGGATTGAACCCATGTCCCCTGCATTGGCAGGTGTATTTTTAACCACTGGACTACCAGGGAAGTCCTAAAGGTGCCCTCTCTATACCAGGAGGTAAGGAGTGTCCTTCTTTTTGAATGTGAATGAATAGGTCTTGCTAAGATTCTCCCACTTTCCTACATTGAGCTCATATCTTTTTCATCTTATGACATATTTCCACAACTAGTCACTCTTCATCAAATTCAGCATAAAAACATGCAGGTTTATCTGTTTCTTTGGGTCTTCACTTCCTTAGGAGAGCTCTTGTGTCACATAAAACTTAACATTTTTAAGCTAAATACATTTGTATGCTTTCCTCTAATTAACCTGCCTTTTGTTACAGAGATCCAGCCAAGTACCTGGAAGGGTAGAAGGAAATGATATTTTTTCTTCCAGACATTACAAAGAAAGTTTTATGTTTGTCTTTTGTTTTCTTTTAGTTTGAGGTACTCGCTGACAGATGTTGTAACAAATCATTAACATTATCCAAGTTTAAATGATTGTTATTTTAGTATATTATAATGAAGGGTTTCCTCATTTGAGTGGCTTTATGTTAATCTGATATCTTGTCTCACTCGTCAGGCCAATTGTGGGTCAGAGATGGGTGGGTGTGTGTATGTGTGTGCTAAGTCACTTCAGCTGTGTCAGACTCTTTACAATCCTATGGACTGTAGCTCACCAAGATCCTCTTTGTCCATGGAGATTTTCCAGGCAAGAATACTGGAGTGTGTTGCCATGCTCTCCTCCACGGGATCTTCCTAACCCAGGAATTGAACCCATGTCTCCTCTGTCTCTTGGACTGGCAGGAAGGTTCTTTACCTCTACCCTTTGTTTAAGGTTGTGGTTTCAGTTGGCCAGTCCTGGGAAGCAGGGTTGCCTCTGTGTAACTCAATCACATTGGTGGTTTCTTGAATTGCTATGTAAGTATAGTCTTAAATAGACATACATTTAAACAGGGCTATATTCTTAGTTCTTATGATGTACTCTGCATATAAGTTAAATAAGCAGGATGACAGTATACAGCCTTGATGTACTCCTTTTCCTATTTGGAACCAGTCTGTTGTTCCATGTCCAGTTCTAACTGTTGCTTCCTGACCTGTCTGTAGGTTTCTCAAGAGGTAGGTCAGGTGGTCTGGTATTCCCATCTCTTTCAGAATTTTCCACAGTTTATTGTGATCCACACAGTCTAAGGCTTTGGCATAGTCAATAAAGCAGAAATAGATGTTTTTCTGGAATTCTCTTGCTTTTTCCATGATCCAGCGGATGTTAGCAATTTGATCTCTGGTTCCTCTGCCTTTCCTAAAACCAGCTTGAACATCTGGAAGTTCACAGTTCACATATTGCTGAAGCCTGGCTTGGAGAATTTTGAGCATTACTTTACTAGCATGTGAGATGAGTGCAATTGTGTGGTAGTTTGAGCATTCTTTGGCATTGCCTTTCTTTGGGATTGGAATGAAAACTGACCTTTTCCAGTCCTGTGGCCACTGCTGAGTTTTCCAAATTTGCTGGCATATTGAGTGCAGCACTTTCACAGCATCAAAAAAGCACAAGCTGGAATCAAGATTGCCCGGAGAAATATCAATAACCTCAGATATGCAGATGACACTACCATTATGGCAGAAAGTGAAGAGGAACTAAAACGCCTCTTGATGAAAGTGAAAGAGGAGAGCGAAAAAGTTGATTTAAAGCTCAACATTCAGAAAACAAAGATCATGGCATCTGGTCCCATCACTTCATGGGAAATAGATGGAGAAACAGTGGAAACAGTGTCAGATTTTATTTTTTTGGGTTCCAAAATCACTGCAGATGGTGATTGCAGCCATGAAATTAAAAGGCTCTTACTCCTTGGAAAGAAAGTTATGACCAACCTAGATAGCATATTGAAAAACAGAGACATTACTTTGCCAACAAAGGTCCATCTAGTCAAGGCTATGGTTTTTCCTGTGGTCATGTATGGATGTGAGAGTTGGACTGTGAAAGCTGAGTGCTGAAGAACTGATGCTTTTGAACTGTGGTGTTGGAGAAGACTTTTGAGAGTCCCTTGGACTGCAAGGAGATCCAATCAGTCCATTCTGAAGATCAGCCTGGGATTTCTTTGGAAGGAATGATGCTAAAGCTGAAACTCCAGTACTTTGGCCACCTCATGCGAAGAGTTGACTCATTGGAAAAGACTGGGATGATGGGAGGGATTGGGGGCAGAAGGAGAAGGGGACGACCGAGGATGAGATGGCTGAATGGCATCACCGACTCTATGGATGTGAGTTTGAGTGAACTCCGGGAGACAGTGATGGACAGGGAGGCCTGGCGTGCTGCGATTCATGGGGTCGCAAAGAGTCGGACACGACTGTGCGACTGAACTGAACTGAACTGATATTCTTAGTTGGGCTTCCCAGGTGGCTCAGTGGTAAAGAATCCACCTGCAGTGTAGGAGACCTGAGTTCCATCAATGAGTTGGTAAGATCCCCGGGAGGAGTGCATGGTGACTCAAGCCACTGTACTTGCCTGGAGAATCCCAGGGATGGAGAAGCCTGGTGGGATTCAGTTTACAGGTCTGCAAAGAGTTGGACATGAATGAAGCAACTGAGCCTCCACATAAGCAATCTTAGTTGAAGCAACCTGAAACCCTGAAATTCTATGGGACAATGAAGAAGGTAAAATTTGAAGTCTAGTACTTCCGGATGCAGCTCATGAAGAATGGAAACTAGTTGGGATTTCTCACTTTTTCAGTGGAGTAAAATTTACAAAAAAAAGCCCCAATTTTTTTTTATCAGTCTGAATTCCCTGTATAGGTATCTGACTTGTCTAGGAAGAGAGTGTGTGAAATTTCTCCAAGTCAGTTCAATCTCCTGCTCTCACATAACTATTTCAACACATTCTCCTTTCTACCAAAGCTCCCAACAACTCCCTCCTTCTTCTCATTTTTAACTGATGAAGTTATTGCTTATTTCATGGAAAAAAAATATCAATCTGCCAACCTTCATCTGTAATCATATATCCTGTATTCCCTCCTGTAGTTAAACATGATGTCTCTTATCACCTCTCACCTGTTCAAAGCCTTCACTCCTGCAATTGTCCCCTCTCTCTTCCATTAAAAAAGAAGAAGGGGGAAAAAAAGGACAACAAGCTCACCTTGATTCCATATCTCCCTCAGCGACATTTTCCATTTCTCTGCTCCCTCTTACAGCCAAATCTTTTAAAAACAATTGTCTGTACCCATTGTCTATAATTCCTGGTTTGCCTCACTCCCTTGAACCTACTCCATTCTCTTTCTTATCTCTTTTTCTCCACAAGAACTATTTGTTCAAGGTCACCAGTTACCTCTGTGCAGCCAAATTCAACAGGCAATTCTCAGTGCTGACAGAGCCTTACCTGTAAGCAGCTTTTGTCCCACGAACAGCTTTTGTTACAAATGATCATCCCTTCCTTCCTGAAAGACTTTTCTTCACTCCATGTCAAGACCTTCCTTCCCAGTCTCCTTTTAGGAACTCATTTCTGCTTTACTTTGATAGTCTCTAAGTCACTCTACCCCAGAGAACTTTTTTTCTTTGTATATTCGCTTTTCAGATAATGACATTTAGTCCCATAACTTTTGTGCTATCTCTGTAAAACTTATAAACTTAATATCTGCCTACTCAACAAACAGTTCCACATGGATATTCACAAATTCCTAACACAGAGACTCTCCAAAATTGAGCTCTTAATTAAATCTTTTCCTCCTTAAATCTCTTTATTGTATACACTTCTTTTGTTTCCCAGGTGCTAAATGCCGAAAACAGAAAGGTGGTTTTAAAATAATTTTTATAGTTAAAATTTGTTTTTTGAAACATAGTGTGATTTTAGCTTGCTTTAAGGTAATGAGAACTAACTAGTATAGGACTGTTTTCTTTCTTTTCTTTTTAAACCAAGAAACACTGAGTCTATTTAATCATTTAAAAGGTGAGTTGGATCATGAGTGACAGTAGGTCTGAGGGAAGGAGAGCTTTCAAGAGAGAAAAAAAAAAAAAAGTGCCCTATAACACAGGGAGTTGGGGGACGGGGCAGAAGTCTATCCCTGGGGATATAATCAGAGCTGTGGGCTCCACGCTCTGTTAGGGCTTGGCTTCCAGAATTCAGCTTAGTTCAGCCCAGTAGAGCCTTTGGAATTGGCTGCATCTTTGTAGTAAAAGATGCATTTTGGGTGGTGGGACAAAAATTAATTTCTGCAGACAAAACCTTTAACAATGATACTATCTACAAAGAATGTAATCATAATAAGAAAAGGTTCAAGATGGTAACGGCCTCAAAACCTGAAGCAGTAAAACATCAGCCCCAGCTACAGGCAGCCCAGTGATCAAATCAAGCCACCACTGCTACCGGTTCATCCACAGCAGCAACTGTGGCTCAAGTGCCAGCTTCTGTCCCTGCTTCGGCTCCCACTTCCAAACCGGTACCCATTGCTCCAGCATTGAGCCTGGCCTCTTCTGAACTCGCACTTATGACTGCAGCTAAATAAGAGAAACCTGCACAGCTACAAGAGGGACACGCATGCCCACCAGCCTGATACCAACTGACAGCACATGAGAAGAGTCTGAGTAAAAACGTATTCATTCATACAGTATTCGTATTTAAGGAGAAAGAAAACACGCTCTTTACATGAAAATAACTACCAGTTAAAAAAGCTTCTTGACCATTGAATGTTAAGACCCTGCTTAGATTGAGAAGCAGTGCAATTAGAGGGTATAGTTACCATACACAAACACGGTTTCTGGTCCACATTTTTTGCTTGTTTTTGGTAGTTCGGGTTTCAAAGTAATCTCCATGGGTTTGATTTTGATGTGTGTCCTTTGGGGTAATGTAACTTTTGAGACCAATGACGACATACGAAGGCCACTTTTCCTCTCAACTTTCTCTCAGTTAGAAGTGTGTTTACCAGCAAGTTGTGGGTTCAAACAGTTGTCTTTCTTTTTTAAGCCCACAGAATGTTGGTTGAATTAAAAACAATCAATGGAAATGTTTCAAAACCAGGTTTCTGACATTCATAAGCTTTTTTCCTTTATTAGATAAATATGTGTGACAAATAAAGTCATTGATATTATAGTAACTTTGTAAAAGAGACAGAGAACTGTATCCAGCATCTCTTTTTAAAATTATTGAAAAAAAATTATTAGCATTCTGGTATATTTATTTCCAAATATTTATATCTATACAACTTTTTTAACTTAGTTGTGATCATACTATATATAAAATATATCTTGCTTTTCACATGTATTTCCTGTATCATTATAAATTACTTAGGTAATTTAAGTAACTGCACAGAAATCTGTTATGTATCCAGCATCTTTTATTGCCTCAAAAAGATAGGAGAACTCTTTGGGGACCTGAATGATGCACCTGGAAACATATTTTGAAAAATAAAAAAAATTAAAAAAGACTTTCATGACATATTAAAAGTAAATTCTTACTAAGCAAAAAATTTCCCCTTTGAATGCCCTTTCAGGTATATAAATATGATACATAATTATCTACATATTACCTCTTGTATGTTGTACAAGCAGCTCAAATCTAGTACTCCCTGAATAAAATTCTTAGTTTTCTTCCTAAACCAAATTATGTCCAGTGTTTTTTCACATCAGTAAATGGTAGCACTAGTAATACTTACTCTAACTGATTTATGAAAGCACTTTATTAACCCTTTGTCACATATATGTTATAAATAATTTCTCAAAACTAAGCCCTCCCCTAAAATTTGATTCCACAATAAATCATGGAGAAAAGACTTAGTTTGAGCCAGACATAACAAAAATTCATACAAAATAAGTTAGGATATAATTATTCAATTTCAATAGTGTCAATGTTTTTGGAACATATTGAATTTATCTGGAACATTTAAAAATGATGACTTTTTACAAAATAGTTGTAAAGTACCAACACATTTTGGGGAATACTTTGATCAGGCAAAATACCACTTATCTTTAATGCGATTGCTGCACTTCTGTCAAATTTAAATCAAATTATAAACACTGATATACCATTTGACTATTGTGTCTCCATCAACAAGGACATGTCTATACAAGCAAGTTTCTCTAGCTTATGTGGAATAACTCTCTAACCATCAGAATATTGCTGCTCCAAGCCCAGGGTCTCCATTTATTCCCACTCCATTCCTTATACAAGACACTCTGCAGTTCTAATAGCTCCTACTATTTAATTTTTTCAACCTATAGAGACTTTGCTTTGGCCAGATCTGTATAAACACTTATTTTTCTTAAGAAAATAAACTAATTTCAAAACCACTCCTTGTGTGATTAGAGGGCTGTTGTAGAGCCTTGTAAGTAGTAAAATGTTTCTCAATATCAGAAAAATATGCTTGACTTTTTTAAAGGATGTTTCAATTAAGAAAAATTAGCTTCAGTCATTAGAGAAGAAATGTGATGGCAGTTTATTTGATGTTGATAATTTAATTTTTCCTTCTGTAAAATTGCTCCGATTTTTAAAAAGCATGAAGTTCCTAACCACAATTATTTTCTATCCTCTTCTCTCCACTCCACTGTCCTACATTATTGCACAGAATTTTTCAAGTAAAGTTGGCATATTTGTTTTCCTACAACAGCAGTAACAGAAATGTCTGGGAGAAAACGTGTCTGGGGACAAGCACAAGCCATCATATTTCCCACACTCTATTCCTTATAGCAACTATTTGTAATCTTCATAGACTTATTTTTCTGATTACAGTGTCAACTTTCTGAAGCAATGCTGGAATATGAATCCTATTGAAGTGAATTCTAAGACATACTTATGTATTTTTTTCAACAAGGAATCTATTTCATTGAATAAACTTTAAAATATATATATATAAATGTATATTAGAGCACCTATTATTAGCAGAGAAGTGAAAGAAAAGGAAGCTAAAAGGAGATGGAGGTTTGACCAGAGAAGCAGGGAATCAGAATCTTGTCACGCTTGAAGAAAATGAAAGAGAGGCTTTCTAGAAAGAAGTTTGTCACAGTATCAGATGTGTCAGAGTTCAGAAAATTGGTGACCAAAAGGATTTGATTAAAAAAATTTTTTTTGATACCTTCAATGAAAGCAGTTTTAGGCAGGTTTGCAGGGAACATTTGGAACTCAGATAGCTAAGAGTTGGAGGTAAATAGGATGTTAGAAAGTAATAAGATGTTAGAAAATCTAGTGTCGTGTCGTGTCAGTCGTGTCCGACTCTTTGCGAGTCCCCGTGGACTGTATGTAACTTACTAGGCTTCTCCGTCCATGGGATTCTCCAGGCAAGAATACTGGAGTGGATTGCCATTTCCTTCTCCAGGGGATCTTCCTGACCCAGGGATCGAACCCAGGTCTCCCGCATTGGAGGCAGACGCTTTAACCTCTGAGCCACCAGGGAAGCCCAGAGAGTCCTTTCATGAAATTTGACAAGGAAGGAAAGAGAAACTAAGAAGTAACAGAATGGAGATGTGGGCTGGGACAGAGATTTACAAAATTACTAAACCTGGGAGACACTAGAGAACTTGTTTAAGAACATAAAGGAAAGATCCAGAGAAAGAATGAAGATTCAAGTGAGAAAAAGGATAACCCAAGCCTGATGGGCTGCCGTCTCTCGGGTCGCACAGATTCGGACACGACTGAAGCGACTTAGCAGCAGCAGCAGCAGCATAGACCCTTAGATGGCAGGAGTGGATAGGACCAGATGGGCTTCATTCCTATAAGGAGAGCAATTCTACACCATTGCAACAGAAGTGAGGAAGAATTATTGGGTGACAAAGATAAAATTGGAGTCTATCCCTTGTATCTATATTAGGAGGGCACATTTGTACACATGCCTATTCGCTGTTTCTGAAAGGCCCAACTTCCTCCCTCCATGTACACGTTTCCTAGCCATATTGTCACACACGGCTCAGACATCATTTCTGAAAAGCCTTCCCTGGCAAGTGCAATCTGCTTTGGAAGCTTCTCCTCATACTCCCAGATGCTCCCTGTGCATTGCTCTAGGCTTACTCTGCCTTCTAATAGGCATTTATTTGTCAGTCTTCACCACTGGGCTGCATACACACTTTGAAGGTAGAGCCATATTTTATTTGCCTTTGTTTCTCGGAGCCTAATGCATTTGAGGAATTTGTTATTTGTGCAACAATGCCCACTTACATTCAGATGGAATTTATTGTCATGAATGTACTTCCTCTGAACACTATGAGAGGCAGGGCGTGAGAAAAGAGGTGAGTTCTCTGTACTCTCTTGCTGTGAATTTGTGCTCCTGACTTGACTCACTATTCTTTCTTATCATCTCCTCCCTGTAGTTATCTGAGCTTGGCTTTACTCCAGGTCCCACAACCATGGCCTCCCCTCTCTCTTTCTCCATTCTAAATAGTCACCCTAAGCAATACATTTTTCATTCCATGCAGGGTTTAATGGAAAAATGCAAAAATATGCTGGAAAGGAATCCATCCATGTGAGGTATTGAAAACAATCGTGAAAAGCAGTTGAAAGTCTCATTTACAATTAATTCTGACTATAGGAGAACTCTAACTGGATATCTTTCTCATGAGAACATAGCCTGCCACCCTTCCCAGGAACTGCCCAGTCCTTATCTCTCTCTGGAATTCCTTCTTGACTTTTCTCCCCAGGCTGTGCACTCACTCTCCCCTGTGAGCATTAAGGGAGGCAGAACGATGTTCCTTCCAAGGTGTCCATGTCTTAATCCTCAGGACCCATGAATATGTAATGTGGCAAAGGGGAATTAAAGTTTCAAATCAGCTGACCTTCAAACAGAGAGTAGCCTGGATTATTCAGGTGAATCCAGTGTAACCACAAGTCTCTTTATTTTATTTTTTTAAGTAATTTTATTTATTATTATTATTTTTTTATAGTTTGAGGGTACTGTGCTGGGTCTTTGTTGCTATGAGGGCTTTTCTCAAGTTGTGGCAAGTGGAGAGGCTCCTTTCTAGTTGTGGTGAGCGGTCTTATATTGCAGTGGTTTCCCTTATTGCAGAGCACAGACGGTAGGGTGCAAGGGCTTCATTAGTTGAGGCACATGGGCTCAGGAGTTGCGGCTCCCCGGCCCTAAAAGCACAGGCTTAATAGTTGTGGTGCATGGGCTTAGTTCCCCCGCGGCATGTGGGATCTTCCTGGACCAAGGATTGAACCCGTGTCTCCTGCATTGGCAGGCAATTCCTTACCACCAAGCCTCTAGGGAACCCTCCCTGCCCCTCCAAGTCTCATTAAAAGGGAAAAGGAGACAGCAATGTTAGTAAGACTCCACTGATCATTACTGTCTTTGAAAATGAAAGGGGCCACAACCAAAGAATGCTGGAGGCCCCTAGATGCTGGGAAGAGCAAGAAGATACTTTCTTCCCTGGAACCTCCAGAATGGGACTCAGCCCTCCTGACATCCTGACCTGTGCTGGTTTTCCAGGTTACAGAACTTTAAGATAATAAAATTGTGTTGTTGTCAACCATTATTTATAATAATTTTTGCAGCAACAAATAGAGCACAGATACAAGGACCAAGATAGCAAAATTCAAATTCATTTTGATGTGAAACATCTTAATTCGTTTGACTCAAAATCTGCTCCAGCCCAAGCTCTGGAATTTTGCTTTGCCAAATCAAAGAGAACACTAACAAACTTTGCTTCACAAAATAGCTGTCTATCCCTAAGATGCATGAAAAAGAGCCCTCTCATGTTCAAGGCCTCTTATCATATTTACGACATTTTTATTTCTACCACAAATACACTGTTTAATGCATGACTCCAGAAATAATATTATTCCTCTACCAGGAAGGCATTAAAATATGTTTGTATATATTTCACTGTTCATTTTAAATAGGGATGTAAAAGTGAAGTGTTTTTTGAAGGGAAGAGAGAAGAAAAACTTGAAAAATAGGACTTTTAAAATTTTGATTTGCCAAGCTCTTCTACGTTGACTCTTACAACTCAATGTTAAATAGCCACTTATTGAAAGAGCAGAATATTAATGTTTAATGAACTTGAACAAAAAAATCACACAATTTAACCCTTTCAATTATTCAAATAGAGCTTCCTACACTGGTCATGAATGATATTCTAAAGCAATCCTTCTCAAACTTTAATGAGTAAACAAATCACATGGAGATCTAGTTAAAAGGCAGACTCTAACTCAGTATTTGGGAGGGGGCTGAGATTCTGAGGTTCTGGTTTTCTTTTTTTTTAAGTTTATTTTATTTTTAACTTAGAACAACTCATTGCAGCACTATTTACAATAGCCAGGACATGGAAGCAACCTAGATGTCTGTTGACAGATGAATGGATAAAGAAGTTGATGCACATATATACAATGGAATATTACTTAGCCGTAAAAGGAACAAATTTGAGTCATTTGAGCTGAGGTGGATGAAGCCAGAGCCTGTTATACAGAATGAAGTAAGTCAAAAAGAGAAAAATGAATATTTTAAATTAATGCATATATCTAAAATCTAGAAAAATAGTACTGATGAACCTATTTTCAAGGCAGGCATAGAGATGTAGATAGAGAGAACAGACTTGAGATTCTGACTTACTAATATGATCCTAGATGATGACAATTTTGTTGTTCCCTGGACCACACTTCAAGTAGCAAAGTCACAGGGGACCTTGAGAGGCACAATAAAATCAAATGCTTGAATTCTATGTTTCTACATGCTAAATATATCAAAAGCACATACTCACTAAATCTCAGCTTACATATTATAGCAAGGAAAAAATTCTCTAAAATTATTATTTGAATTGAAAATCATTTTATAATCTTAAGATTATTAATTTCATTTGCAACTGTTTATAGCATCATTACATGATTCTTTTTCAACAATGGCATAATCATGGCAAAATCTCTGTTCCACCTCTGCCTACTAACCCCAGTCCCAGTGGAGTGTATTAAGCATAGATTTCAAAATAGGTTTCTGCTGGCTTACTGTAAGAGCTTGTTTCTCTGTGTACCAGGAAATGGTAGAGTTAAGAGGTCAGATGCCACTAGCTAGTTCCCTTTGCCACCACTGTCATTGCCTGAGAGATGTTCCAAGTCTCCAGCAGAAGCCTTGTGTTTGGCCCCACTTTCAACATGTTGCAAGAAAAACAGTACCACAAATCTGATCCTGTTATCTAGATGTAAAACTTATCAATTTCCATTAACAATGCCTTCTAATCCCATCTCCCCCATGCTCTATCTCCTGCCCTGCTCTTCAGTCCTATCTTATTCCAGGCTCTCTCCCTCATTGTGTCATCTCCAGCCACACTGTTATTGTGTCATTCCTTTCAATGTTCCATTTTCCCTTCCACCTCAGGCCTGTATTCATGATCTTCTCTCCCCATAAATACACCTCTCCCCAAACTCCTCACTTAGATTCTTAACTGTTTTTCCAATGTCAGCTCAAAAGTCACCTTATTGTCAAAGCCTTCTTTGACCTTTTAGACTAAGTCACATGCCCTTGCCACACACTGTCATAAGCTTCTTTAGATGCACTTATCACAGTTCATAATTATATATGTGGGTGATTGTTGATCACATTTTTTCTCCCTAGATGACTATATGTTCCATGAGGGTAGGTCTATCTGCTCCCTACCCTCCTCCATTGAACCCACACTGCCTAACACAGTAGAAAAAAAATATTAATGAAAGAATAAGTACAAAATCTCCTTTTTTTAAAGGGTTAACTTAGCTAATATTAGAAGCAGGGATGTATTTTCTAACAGAAAAATGGTTGATTTAGAAATGAAATTTTGGAACAACATTTTTTGATTCACTGATGACAGATAATATGTTAAGCTGATCAGTTCTTACCTATGTGTTAGTTGTTCCATCAGGTCTGACTCTTGTGACCCCATGAACTACAGCCTGCCAGGCTCCTCTGTCCATGGCATCCTCCAAGCAAGAATACTGGAGTGGGGTGCCATTTCCTTCTCCAAGGAATCTTCCTGACCTTGGGATGGAATCTGGGTCTCCTCCATTGCAGGAGGATTCTTTACTGTCTGAGCCACTCAGGGAAGCCCGTGTTTACCTACCTGATCTATTTATTTATCCATCACCAGGAAGGGACTATGCATGATTTGGGAACATGTATCCAGCTGGCCCCTCTCCTTGGGCAGCTGAACTTAGCACATATTTCTTGTTGACTGTGCAATGCTTCAGTGACCTGAGAGAGACTTGTGCACAGTTTTCAGTTCTGTTGAACCTATGATTACAATGGAGACTATGCAGTCAGGGAGTGGTTAGAATGTGACTTGTCATTTCCCAGATGGAGACCTATATGGACTGCCTGCTCTGTGTTTTAAACAATACCCTGATTAAATATTATTCTACTGCAGTGAAGCAAGACATAGCCTTTTGCCATCCCCTCTTCTCCACTAAATGTTGTTTGCAAATTCAACAATGATCAGAATCTGTGTTATGTAAATACTCAAAGAAAAATAACACTACACTCTTCATAACACTAGAGCCATAGCATTTCCATTGTAGCTGGACTTGAACACAAAGCAGACATTTTGATGTTTTCCTCTAAACTCCCAAATAGAATTTTACCTCTATATTTGTTTAATTTTAAAAGAAATAAAAATAGTGACATAAAAACTGATGGCTCCCATCTTAGTTTTAAAGAAATTTTTTGTTTATGTAGAGCTAAGAGGCAGTCTATGAGACTTCACACAAAGGGCTCCACACAAAGCAATAGTTTCTAGCCAGAAGGAAAAAAAAAAAGGATACTAATTTTGAAGATTCATTCAGAAAACAAATATTTATTGAGTTCTGATTTTACTCCAGTCATCTTCTTATGACAAATGTCCTTATACTCATGGAACTAATGTTTTCATAAGCGGAAACTAAAATACTGGAGTGGGTTGCCATTTCCTTCTCCAAGGGATCTTTCCCACCCAGGGATCAAACCCAGGTCTCCTGCATTGCAGGTAGATGCTTTACCAACTGAGCCATGAGGGAAGCCTGAGATAAGGCTGCTGCTGCTGTTGCTGCTAAGTCGCTTCAGTCGTATCTGACTCTGTGTGACCCCACAGACGGCAGCCTGCCAGGCTCCCCAGTCCCTGGGATTCTCCAGGCAAGAATACTGGAGCGGGTTGCCATTTCCTTCTCCAGTGCATGAAAGTGAAAAGTGTAAGTGAAGTCGCTCAGTCGTGTCCGACTCTTAGCGACCCCATGGACTGCAGCCCACCAGGCTCCTCCGTCCATGGGATTTTCCAGGCAAGAGTATTGGAGTGGGGTGCCATTGCCTAGATAGTAATAAATATTATGAAGAAATGCAGAAAGTATCAGGATAGAGTTAAGGAGAAGATTGATCCATAAAGGGAATATTTGAGCTGAGACTTGAATCCTGGGAAGAAGAATGCCTTATAAAGTGCTGAAGGAAGAACAGAGAGACAAGGGCACAGATGACTTAAAACAGAAAACATGATGGCATCTCGGAGGATGCCATTCTCTGACAAAGAGTCAGATGGCCCAAAGTCAAAGAGAAAGGTTGTTTCCAGATTATGCAAGTTCAATTTCTAATTGCAACTGGAAATCATAGGAGAATATTAAGTAGGAATGATGTAAATTTTAAAAAATTACTCTGCATAATATTCCATTGTATATATGTACCATGTCTTCTTTATCCATTCCTCTGTTAATGGATGCTTCCCTTGGTGGCTCAGATGGTAAAGAATCCAACCCAGGTTGGATCCCTGGGTTGGGAAGATCCCCTGGAGGAGGAGTGGCCTTTTGCCATCTCCTCTTCTCCAGTAAATGTTGTTTGCAAATTCAACAATGATCAGAATCTGTGTTATGTAAATACTCAAAGAAAAATAACACTACACACTTCATAACACTAGAGCAATAGCATTGAGACTGAGGGAACTCACTACCCACTTCAGTGGGTAGGGTGGCAACCCACTTCAGTATTCTTGCCTGGAGAATCCCCAAGGACAGAGGAGTCTGGTGGGGGCCAGTCTATGGGGTCGCAAAGAGTCGGACACAGCTGAGTGACAAATGTCTGTTGATGGACATTTAGGTTGCTCCCATGTTCTGGTTATTGTAAATAGTGCTTCAGTGAACACTAGGATACGTGTGTCTTTCTGAATTATGGTATATGTATGGTACATGGTATATTTCTCTGGGTATATGTCCAGGAGTGGAATTGCTGTGTCATATCTAGTTCTACGCTTAGTTTTTAAGGACCCTCTATACTATTCTGTAGTGACTCTGCCAGTATACATTCTCACCAATAGTGTAGGAGGGTTCCTTTTCCTCCGCACCCTCTTCAGCATTTATTGCTTATAGACTTTTTGATGAAGGCCATTCTGACCAGTGTGAGGTGATACCTCACTGTAGCTTTTATTCGCAGTTCTCTAATAATTAGTGATGGTTCAATCTTTTCCCATGCCTCTTTGCTATCCATATGTCTTCTTTGCAGAAATGTCTATTTAGATCTTCTGCTCATTTTTTGAGTGGGTTTTTTTTTTTTTTTTTGGGTATTGAGCTGCATGAGCTGTTTGTATCTTTTGGAGATTAAGCTCTTGCCAGGGACTGGGAGGTAGGAGGTGGGGAGGAAAAATGGGAAGTTAGTGTTTAATGCGGACACAGTTTCAGTTTGGGAAGGTGAAAAATTTGGGAGATGGATGATTTAGAGTTGCACAACAATGTGAATGTACTTTGTGTTAACTGTACAGTTAAATATGGCTAAAATAGTATGTTTTATACTATGTGACTTTTAACACAATAAAAAAGTTTAAAAAGTTACTTTGGTGCTAATAGAAAATAAAGTATAATTTTACCAGTGAGGAGGAGAGAGATCAATTTTGTTTTGGCATTAGACCAAGGAAGAGCTGGTCATAGCTTGATGGGGCTGAGTTTATAAGACTATTAAATAAAATTGCAAGTAACTTTAGTAGAAGTAAATGATGTTTAAAGAGTAGTAATTTCCAGATGATGTTTTCCAATAAGTGTAATTCTCATGAAATAACTATCTTTTATATGTAAGAAATTATATTCATATTCAGAGTCATAACCATACAGTATCAAATAGTATGATCTATCCATTTTCAAAAGTATGTTGAACTTTCTGTTCTTGATTTTTAAATAACAAACTCTGCATTTCTGAAAATATATACCCTTTATCCATTGTTATTTTTGGTCTCTGAAACTGTAACACACAGAAAGTTTAACTCACAGACACAGAATGTTTTTTATTAACAGTATTGAGTGAAAAATATTTCTGGTTTAATCTTTCCACATTTGAACAAGGAGTGAAAAGTGAAACTAACATTTGAAAAAAAAAAAAAATGAGTTACTTCTTCCCAATTGTTTTCTGAGCTTTACTACCTATAAAAGCAAAGAGTTTTCAATGAAGGCTAGAAGGTGGGTGGAATAGTAAGGGCAGTTCTCTTCTGTTGTTCTTATAATTAAAAATATTCCTAAGCATATATATACTTCCCAGAGGAGTGTATAATTACCTTCTGGAGGTGTCTTGTTCTCTTTTCTCTATTAAAACTCAACATATGCAGTAATAATTTTAATTAAAAATAACAGTATATAAAATATTCCATGAACAGAAAGAGTCACAGTACTTATGAGTGAAACAGGACTAATATACATCATTTAAAGTCTAAAGAGAACTCATGCTGCCTCGTCTCATTCTGAACACTTATCAACTGACTTTTTTTGTTGCCTTTTGTTTTCCAACAATTTGAAACCTAGAAGAGGTAGGTTTCATGGTAATCATAGTAGGAAATGCAAATTTAATTCTGGGAAAGAGCTCCCAAGTTCCTTAGAGAATTAAAGGTGGAGTTTGTGTTGAACTCAGTAACTAAGAGAGAGAGAGGACTATAGCCAAGTGCTTTGGGGAAAATGTTCACTTTTAAAGGACGTCAGTTACTGATATGGGAATGGAATCCTAAACATTGCTTTTTTTGGCAAATTATATTTCTATATAATTGCACAAAGTATAAAACTATACGACTCATATGAATAGCTCCTGTGTGTTCTTGACCTCAGCTGAACAACTGCTTACAGTCAGCACCATTTACTTTATCATTCTGTATATCTACCTATCTCTCTATCTATCAGTCTTCTCTGAACTCTTTGAGGATTAGTTGAAGATACCTTGTTGTTTGTCCCCTCATCTGGGTGCCTCTTTAGGTCAAGGTTTCTCATGAGTGAGACTCTCGCTAAGCTGATGACTAGGATGCAGCCTCATGGGAAGCCTCAACCCCTGCTGCACTCATCACAGGGGTTACAGAGATGAGTAAGAGGAGAAGCACAGGCCTTTACTTTTTATTTTTTGACCCTTCTTACACATGAGAAATCTGGAGGAGGGCATGGCAACCCACTCCAACATTCTTGCCTGGAGAATCCCATGAACAGAGGAGCCTGGTGGGCTACGGTCCAAAGGGTCACAAAGAGTCAGACATGACTGAAGTGACTGAACACGCACACACATCTGAGAAATAAAGCTATCTAAAAACAGTTAATAAAATTATAGTCTTGCTTTCTCATTTATAGTAAACAAATTAACCCTTTCAGAAAGAAAATATAATTTTTCTATTTACAAGTTACCTTCAGAATTTATAAAAAAAAAAAAACCAACTAATTGCCAACTATAGATGGTATGGTCTGGTAAGTACTAGGATACAAATTAAAGTCTGGAGGCACAAACTTTCTTTCACTCCTGTATGATTCTGTTACTCCCTTTTGTCTCTTCTTAACTGAAGTGAAGAACAAATAAGTTTTGAAGGATTACTTGGTTTCTGAAAGGATTTTATTCAACATGTTCAAGACAGCCTGATACCTGTGGTTAAATCTAACTACAGATGAATACAGAAGGAAAAATGCTTCCTACAGTTGAGAAAATGTATCTATGAGTGTTAGAAGCTCCTTTAGTTGCCTGAGTTGTTGTCTTTGAACAGGAACAAAATGGATCATGAGTAAAACATGACTCAGCTTAATTTACTAAAACTAGGAATGGACTCAAATTTGACTTCTTTAGCTGGTACCTCTAGGGGAAACTGTAACATGAATGATAGAGAATCACTCCTTTGTGAATGTTTCAATGTTTTTGAGATAAAAGAATGGGCTAGATGGCAGTGGGAGACATCAATAGATATGCTAAAGGGAAAATATTTTTATGCAATATAAATAAAACATATTTTCCAAAATATTTTGTTGTGTCTTTGATTTAACTTAATCTAGAAAAAACAAAGTAGCACTAGATTACCTAAAAATATCTACAACTAGTAAACAAAATCTGAATTTAATTTAATTTGTCACAGAATGATCAATGTGACTAAGAACTATAAATGCAGTAATAAATGTATCCCTCTACAACTATACATTGACTTAAGCAGGTAGCATACCAATTAGCTGTGTTTCAAAAGCAGACTTCCAAATTGACAATTTGGAACAAATAAATTATTGCTTTATTGGAAAACATTCTAGTTTCCAGACTGGCCTACAAAGCCTGTTAATATAAGGTTATGTCAAGATATTATGTTTGTAGTAAATATACTGATGAAAACCCTTTTATAATTTCTGTGATTATTATAAAGCACGAATGGGAAAATATTTTTCTTTTCTTTTTTTTTGATATTCTAGTATTTGAGGACTACATTTAAGTGAGCAAAAATGGATGAAGACTTCTTATAAATTTTGAAGGAAACTTATTTTCAAGAATTTAGAATTTAAAAAGCCAGCCTTTTTTTTTCCTTCCCTCTCCCTCCCTCTCTTTTCCTCCCTTCCTTTCTTCTTGCCCTTTTTTTTTTCCCCTTTTGGAGCCTAATCTCACTGAGAAAAACTATTGCTCTGTCATTGTGTCCGACTCTTTGTGACCCCGTGGACTGTAGCCCATCAGGCTACCCTGTTCATGGGATTTCCCAGGCAAGAATACTGGAGTAGGTTGCCATTTCATTCTCCAGGGATATTCCTGACCCAGAGATAGAACCCATATCTCCCGTGGCTCCTGCATTGGCAGGCGGATTCTTTACTGCTGCACCAGCTGGGAAACTATTACTTGTGAGCCAACTATGTTAACTGATATTAGTACTCTTGGTAGGAATGTGTCTTTTTTATTATATTTGTTATATTTCTACTTCTGTGGTAACTGAGTTGTGATCCCTCGACCCAGGGATCGAACCCAGGTCTCCCACATTGGAGGCAGACGCTTTAACCTCTGAGCCACCACATAATTCTTATAAATATTTACTCACTTTTTTGGGGGGTAAACCATCCATGAATATACAGAGCTGCCTGCGTCACTTTTCTGTCTGAAAGTGCTGTTTGGCGGGCACTCCTTGTTCCCTCCATCTTCAACACTTTACCTACTGCTGTGGGTTCAGCTGTGTACCCCCAAATCCATATCCGTTTGACTCCAGAATGAGGCCTTATTTTGGAAATAGAGTCTATGCAGATGTACTTAAGATGGAGTCATACTGGATCAGGGAGAGCCCTAAATCCAACAGTGTCCTTAGAAAAGCAATGAAATCTGCACACAGACACAGAGGAAAAGTCATGTGCTGGCAGAGGCAGAGATGGAGGTGGTGCAACTCCAAGCCCAGGTGTGCCAAGGATTTCTGGAAACTCGAAAAAACTAAAAAAAAAAAAAAAAAAAAGTTTGATAAACTAATAGGTATATTTTTTAATCATGATCATTATGTTTAACAGGAAGCTGGCTGAAGTAATCACATAAAATCCTGCCTAACTGAACTCGAGAAAACATATCTAAACATTTTACCTTTGTAGAATAAGAAAATTTAAAAAGCCAGCCTTTTTTTTTCCTTCCCTCTCCCTCCCTCTCTTTTCCTCCCTTCCTTTCTTCTTGCCCTTTTTTTTTTCCCCTTTTGGAGCCTAATCTCACTGAGAAAAACTATTGCTCTGTCATTGTGTCCGACTCTTTGTGACCCCGTGGACTGTAGCCCATCAGGCTACCCTGTTCATGGGATTTCCCAGGCAAGAATACTGGAGTAGGTTGCCATTTCATTCTCCAGGGATATTCCTGACCCAGAGATAGAACCCATATCTCCCGTGGCTCCTGCATTGGCAGGCGGATTCTTTACTGCTGCACCAGCTGGGAAACTATTACTTGTGAGCCAACTATGTTAACTGATATTAGTACTCTTGGTAGGAATGTGTCTTTTTTATTATATTTGTTATATTTCTACTTCTGTGGTAACTGAGTTGTGATCCCTCGACCCAGGGATCGAACCCAGGTCTCCCACATTGGAGGCAGACGCTTTAACCTCTGAGCCACCACATAATTCTTATAAATATTTACTCACTTTTTTGGGGGGTAAACCATCCATGAATATACAGAGCTGCCTGCGTCACTTTTCTGTCTGAAAGTGCTGTTTGGCGGGCACTCCTTGTTCCCTCCATCTTCAACACTTTACCTACTGCTGTGGGTTCAGCTGTGTACCCCCAAATCCATATCCGTTTGACTCCAGAATGAGGCCTTATTTTGGAAATAGAGTCTATGCAGATGTACTTAAGATGGAGTCATACTGGATCAGGGAGAGCCCTAAATCCAACAGTGTCCTTAGAAAAGCAATGAAATCTGCACACAGACACAGAGGAAAAGTCATGTGCTGGCAGAGGCAGAGATGGAGGTGGTGCAACTCCAAGCCCAGGTGTGCCAAGGATTTCTGGAAACTCGAAAAAACTAAAAAAAAAAAAAAAAAACAGTTTGATAAACTAATAGGTATATTTTTTAATCATGATCATTATGTTTAACAGGAAGCTGGCTGAAGTAATCACATAAAATCCTGCCTAACTGAACTCGAGAAAACATATCTAAACATTTTACCTTTGTAGAATAAGACATACATCAAATAATCTAAGAAATGGATACCAGTAGTTTTTAAAAGTTCAAGCGTTATTTTGAACTTTTGTCCTTTATTGGTAAATTTTGCTGCCAACTCCTGATGTGAAATTTTATAATATAAATTATATAAATTTATTTTATAATATAAACTTATATAATATTATTTATATTTATCCTATATTAGCTAAATACTGACTGAACACTAGATGAAATAATACACTATTTCACACATTAGTATCCTTGATTAATACAGTAACAAAACTCATTTTTTGTGACAAGCAACAGAATTTGTTTTGACATTATTTTCAAGTGACTCAAATTTCTGGTAAGAAAATCATAACCAGCCAGTGTTAAGACACTTAAAAGAGGAACGCATGTATATATCGGAAAGGATGCAAAGTGTGTGCTACTGTGAACTAGCAAGTTCATCCTAGTTGTTTGGCAGAAGACCATCTGTCAATGGTATGTCATCAACAACTTGATTACATCAAGGTGGGGCTGAAATCCAGGCGGTACATTGTTTTGCTGGTACACCTCACCTAAGTTATGAGATACTTGGTAATGTCTTGGTCGCCTCAGCCTTTTCCCTGGTCTGCCATGTCTCTAGTGCTCTTTTTCAATGCTTTGGCCTTTATCCATTTTAGCTGGTCATTTTTCATACGTGTGTGTGCTCAGTAGTTCGGGTCCAACCCTTTGCAACCCCATAAACTGTAGCCTGCCAGGCTCCCCTGTCTATGGAATTTTTCAGGCAAAAATACTGGAGTGGGTTGCGATTCCCTCCTGCAGAGGATCGTCCCGACCCAGGGATTAGAACCCATACCTCTTGCATCTCCTGCATTGGCAGGAGGATTCTTTACCACTGCGCCACCTAGAAAGCCCCTATGGTGTACCCATTGTTAAATATTTTTACACCATTCCTGAATCAAAGTGCCAGTAGCATTTGCAGGTTTGGTATATGCTACACTAGTTTGTTTCCAATGCAAAGTTCACACAAATACAATTCCTACTTCAGACATATTTGACTTAGCTGATCTCTTGCTCTTTGACAGCTCTTCCACATTACTGGTGTAAAAATTATTTTGTCCGTCTCTGAAAGGTGTGGGTAGATGGAGGTCAAGCACCTCTCCCTAAACCTCCCCCAACAATGCTAACCTGTTCCCTATAAAGCAGATTAATGGCGGGCGTCCCAAAACATTCCAACACTCATCGCACAAACAGGTAAAATAACTCTCTCAGGATTGCAGTTGGGCAATTCCGCTCTTTACATAAACAGTTACTGATTCCCTCTTTGGAAAGAGCTCTGCTATGGCTGCTTGTGGAATGAAGTCACCAGCTACTCAGCTCACAGCAGGAGCTGCTGCTGCTGCTCCGGTCTGACATTGCCAGTGACAGCGAAAACTCCAGTCCTTCCACTGCCCCCCAGATACTCCATTCTGTCCTACTTCACTCTCTCTCCTTGATCTTCCTCCATCTCACCATTCCCTACCCCGACTGTTAAGACAGCAGGAGTTCAGTGAATGGGAGAAAAAACAAGGGAAAAGTGAGGAAGATGCGCTTAGCAGATCTATGAAAGCATGTAACTCTGGCTTCACGTTTTATTGAAATAAAATTCTTCAGCACACATCCACCCACTCTCCTCATCTGATTCCACTTCCTGCATTCAGCCCCTTAAATTCTCTTATCTTGTACTTATTACGACATAAAGGAGAAACATTTTCCCAATTTGAAAATTTCATGATTCCAAGTAAGTCTAAGTTTTCTCCCAACTAATGGAATGGATAAATCCCAGTGTTCTCTGGTCAGGTCATGACAGGACTCTATAGATTAACATTATAATTATTTTTGGGGAGCTGATAGTTCAATCTGTTTGCATTATCTAAACACACAAGGAGTACTTGAAACACAGCGAGTTCATAACACAGCCAGTGGAGTGGGTGGATAGAAAAAATGAACCTTCACAGTTAAACAAAATGAATGAACCACATGGATATGGATGCAATGTTGACTTGAGTATGATCATTGCATGGGGGTGCCTTCTGACCCCCTCTGAGTTTTCAATGCTGCCAGTAGAGTAGCAATGGAGTAACAATCATATCCTGAAAATGTCTTGGCTGATATCCATTTTGAAATAGAGAGGTCAGAGAAGACACTGCCAGGCTTGGGAGGGAACAAGAATTCTTCCCCAAAAGGATCAAAACATATTTCAGGAAGAAAAAGCGAGTATTAGAGAACAGACATGATGCTCCAGGAGATGGCACAGGCCACTGGGGGCAGGAGGGCACCAACTATGAAATGGGTTGTGCCAGAATATCTGAGTCTAGAGGCCTAGCGGTCCAGCATTCCATAGGCCTGAGATTCCAGAACAGTAGCAGCTAATCCCCATTCAATCCCCTTGAAATTTCATCTCTGTATAATCCACAACCTACTCTCAAATGCTTTCCATCAACATTTGACGTAGGAAGCTATAAATTATCCATGAAGATTCAGGTTTGTATGTGTGTAGAGTGTTTGCTGATTTCTTCAGGATGTCTAGATCCCATAAACCAGAGTTAATTTAGTAAGTGGGGATTAATAATGTGAAGCAGAGCATGGTGTGCTACGGTGCAGTGGTGAAGCCTGAAAGGTCACTTCAGCAATAGCATTATTAATTTTCAGAATACTCATGAGAGAAATAAATGATTGGCTAATTAAATCTTATTGGGGTAATAATTCACAACTAAGTTGACATGCTTTTAAAAATCACATTATCTGAATCAGAGTTATAGATATGTGTGCGTATATGTGTGTGTGCAATGCTTCAAGGTCTCAGAAGGAAAAATGTGTTATCCTAGTTCTAGTTTATTGGCATAAAAATAAAGTCATCAATTTCTAAGTATTTAAGACAAATTTCTGTTTCAAATCTTTAAGATTGTACTTTCATTTACTAATGAACTTCAGCATTTAAGGTTTTATTTCAACAATAATATTTGAAATGAGATGAGAAAAAGGGAGCTTTACTTTAGACTATACATGGATCATAATCACTGGCAATGTAGAGGCATATTAATTCAATAATAATTATTTCTAGATTCATCTAAGTTATATAATTATCATTTTTTAGAAATTAAAGCACAAGTGAAGAAGTCATTGTCAGTGACTCATCTTTGAACACATTCTAACAGCAAACGCAAATTAAGTGAGAACTTGTAATTCTAAAAAGGCAGTGAATCACCAACTATCGTAAAAACTTCAAAATCATATGTGCTTTACCAAATAGTCTCATCCAGGGAGTGAAACCCGAGACAAACAAAAAGGACAAAAAAGAAGACTTGTTCAATAACTAATTTTGATCAATCATTTTTCTGTTAAACAATACCAATTACTTGCTCAGATTTATTTTGAAGTCTTCTTTTTATTTCAAAAACTAAATTTCAGTGAGCTTAGGGACAAAGAGAAGCCGAATTATAGTCCTCCCACTCCTGGCAGATATTTTTAAAATTACTCAGCTATGAAGAGTATTTAGAAAAAAGCCTTTCCACTTGTTTTTTCATTTCATTGGTTGACGTGTAGAAGAATAGATTATGGTCTGCTGTTAAAATGTTGGGTTAGGAATAATTTTTTCTAATTATTTACTTATCTTTAAAATAAAGAACTCAGTCAGTCCATCATATAGCATATATGTATACATTGCTTTCTATAATTTGAAAGCTCATTTTTCTCTATATATTATTTTAGCCTCACATTATCTCTTTGAGTATAAATAAGACACTGTAAACACTAGACTTCAGGTCTGCTAAGCCCCATCATCTAATTAAACTCTCTTTTAGTTAGATGATTTGATAAGCTTGAAGATTATTTTCTATTGTTCTTTTTAGAGATTGAGGTAGTCAAAACCTTATATTCACAGTTGCTATGAGATTTGCACAGTACTCATTCCTTGAAGTTTCAATTTATAGAAAAATGAAATTCATTTGGATCAATGCTATGTTGAGTAATATAAAGTAGTGTATAAGATTGAAACCCTGTCTGAATGAATATACATCAAATGAGCTAAGGGAATAAGAATATCACATAAGATATTCAGAGATGGTACTGAGAACAAACTCTGGTGCTAATTTACAGCTTTAGTTTTATTATAAAACATTTGCATTTACAAAAAAGGGATTTAAAAAATAATGTATGTGAGTGATATTGTATGATTTAAAAAGGAAATAAATCCATTTAGAACATAATCTGGCCTTGAGTATCAGAATTTGTAATGTTCCTGTGAGTTTGTTTTAAAAAATACAGGCAAGAAGTTGAGAAGATTTTCTCTTTTCCTTCTTAATAGGAAGCACACATTTTAAAACTTACTTTCAACTATTTTCATTTTAACAGTTTTGCCTGTCTATCATCCTTCCATCTACCCTTGCCCTTTGTGTATTATTTATTAATGCTTTAGTTCTTTTGAAAGCTTTTGTTTTTATCTTAAGAGGAATATTTATTTCTCTGTTAGCTTAAAATGTGAATTTTGAAAAGGAAAAAAATCCCCAGGAAATAAAGACACTCAAATTACCATTATCCAGAGATAGCCATTTGATTTTTGACGTAGTTTTCATATATTGTTGTTGTTCAGTCACTAAGTTTTGTCTGACTCCTTGGGACCCCATGGACTGCAGAATGCCAGGCTTTCCTTTCCTTCACTATATATTTTTCAAATTGAGACAATATTGTATAGTATTTTGTAACTTCTTGTTATGAAACAGTCATTTTAAATAAAATAAATAATCATTTAAATAAAATAAATAGTCATTTAAAACTATTAAAAAGTGAACATTTCCAAAAATATCAGGATGCTTGGTAAATCACCATTGCTCCAGGTCACAGTTTGAGACATGGTTACAGTTTGAGACATTTCACTTCTTTGATTCAATAAATGATTAACAGGATCAATTTCAGGACATAACTTCCTCACCTTTATTATAGACATATGTTACTTTTCACTAGATGGGCTTTATCTTGTAAGTTTTAACTGGGTAAATCTTTTATGGATGTTTGATAACCAAAATACAAATAATGTCTTTGTGCAGTAAACCCTTATAGAAGCAGTATGGTATTACTAGGGAGAATTTCAAAAGCAAACCTGCGATATCAAGTTACTCCTCCTAGTATATTAGTTCATGTGTAATATTAGACATGGAATAACTTCAAACTGCAGTTTTCCTCCTCTATTAAATGGGCATAGCATTACTTATCACAGTATGTTTTTATGAGGAGTTTATATCACTTTGACAGTGGAATCACTTTGTAAATACATTGAATATTCTTTATTGGGATAAAATATCCATCTGATTTTCTTCTAGCAGCCTTTTCTGCAGTGCAGAGCCTGAAAGACCCAAGCCCATCATACTCAGTCCCTCTGCTATCTACCAATTCAGTTCAGTTCAGTCACTCAGTCGTGTCTGACTCACTGAGACCCCATGAACACCAGGCCTCCCTGTCCATCACCAACTCCCGGAGTCTACCCAAACCCATGTCCCTTGAGTCAGTGATGCCATCCAACCATCTCATCCTCTGTCATCCCCTTCTCCTCCTGCCCTCAATCTTTCCCAGCATCAGGGTCTTTTCAAATGAGTCAGCTCTTCACAAGAGCTGGCCAAAGTATTGGAGTTTCAGCTTCAACATCAGTCCTTCCAATGAACATCCTGGACTGATCTCCTTTAGGATGGACTGGTTGGATCTCCTTGCAGTCCAAGGGACTCTCAAGAGTCTTCTCCAACACCACAGCTCAAAAGCATCAATTTTTCAGCACTCAGCTTTCTTTATAGTCCAACTCTCACATCCATAAATGACCACTGGAAAAACCATAGCTTTGACTAGATGGACCTTTGTTGGCAATGTCTCTGCTTTTTAATATGTTGTCTAGGTTGGTCCTAACTTTCCTTCCAAGGATTAAGTGTCTTTTAATTTCATGGCTGCAATCACCATCTGCAGTGATTTTGGAGTCCCCAAAAATAAAGTCAGCCACTGTTTCCACTGTTTCCCCATCTATTTCCCATGAAGTGATGGGACCAGATGCCATGATCTTCGTTTTCTGAATGTTGAGCTTTAAGCCAACATTTTCACTCTCCTCTTTCACTTTCACCAAGAGGTTCTTTAGTTCCTCTTCACTTTCTGCCATAAGGGTGTTGTCATCTCCATATCTGAGGTTATTGATATTTCTCCTGGCAATCTTGATTCCAGCTTGTGGTTCTTCCAGCCCAGCGTTCCTCATCATGTACTCTGCATAGAAGGGTGACAATATACAGCCTTGACGTACTCCTTTTCCTATTTGGAACCAGTCTGTTCCACGTCCAGTTCTAACTGTTGCTTCCTGACCTGCATATAGGTTTCTCAAGAGGTTTCCCATCTCTTTCAGAATTTTCCACAGTTTATTGTGATCCACACAGTCAAAGGCTTTGGCATAGTCAATAAAGCAGAAATAGATGTTTTTCTGGAACTCTCTTGCTTTTTCAATGATCCAGTGGATGCTGGCAATTTGATCTCTCATTCCTATGCCTTTTCTAAAACCAGCTTGAACATCTGGAAGTTCACAGTTCATGTATTGCTGAAGCCTGGTTTGGAGAATTTTGAGCATTACTTTACCGGTGTGTGAGATGAGTGCCATTGTGTGGTAGTTTGAGCATTCTTTGGCATTGCCTTTCTTTGGGACTGGAATGAAAATTGACCTTTTCCAGTCCTGTGGCCACTGCTGAGTTTTCCAAATTTGCTGACATATTGAGTGCAACACTTTCACGGCATCATCTTTAGGATTTGAAATAGCTCAACTGGAATTCCATCACCTCCACTAGCTTGTTCACAGTGATACTTCCTAAGGCCCACTTGACTTCAAATTCCAGGATGTCTGGCTCTAAGTGAGTGCGAGTGATCACACCATTGTGATTATCTCTGTTGTGAAGATCTTTTTTATACAATTCTGTGTATTCTTGCTACCTCTTCTTAATATCTTCTGCTTCTGTTAGGTCCATACAATTTCTGTCCTTTATTGACCCCATCTTTGCATGAAATGTTCCCTTAGCATCTCTAATTTTCTTGAAGAGATCTCTAGTCTTTCCCATTCTATTGTTTTCCTCTATTTCTTTGCATTGATCGCTGAAGAAGGCTTTCTTATCTCTCCTTGTTATTTTTTGGAACTCTGCATTCAAATGTTTATATCTTTCCTTTTCTTCTTTGCTTTTCACTTCTCTTCCTTTCACAGCTATCTGTAAGGCCTCCTCAGACAGCCATTTTGCTTTTTTGCATTTTTTTCCATGGAGATGGTCTTGATCCCTGTCTCCTATACAATGTCACGAACCTCATTCCATAGTTCATCAGGCACTCTATCTATCAGATCTAGGCCCTTAAATCTATTTCTCACTTCCACTGTGTAATAATAAGGGATTTGATTTAGGTCATACCTGAATGGTCTAGTGGTTTTTCCCACTTTCTTCAATTTAAGTCTGAATTTGGCAATAAGGAGTTCATGATCTGAACCACAGTCAGCTCCTGGTTCTGTTTTTGCTGACTGTATAGAGCTTCTCCATCTTTGGCTGCATAGAATATAGTCAATATGATTTCAGTGTTGACCATCTGGGTGTGTCCATGTGTAGAGTCTTCTCTTGTGTTGTTGAAAGAGGGTGTTTTTTTATGACCAGTGCATTCTCTTGGCAAAACTCTATTAGCCTTTGCCCTGCTTCATTCTGTACTCCAAGGCCAAATTTGCCTGTTACCCCAGGTGCTTCTTGACCTCCTACTTTTCATTTCATTCCCCTATAATGAAAAGGACATCTTTTTTGGGTGTTAGTTTTAAAAGGTCTTGTGAAAGTGAAGTTGCTCAGTCGTGTCTGGCTCTTTGCGACCCCCATGGACTGTAGCCTACCAGGCTCCTCTGTCCATGGGATTTTCCAGGCAATAGTACTGAAGTGGATTGCCATTTCCTTCTCCAGGGGATCTTCCTGACCCAGGGATTGAACCCGGGTCTCCCGCATTGTAGACAGATGCTTTACTGTCTGAGCCACCAGGGACGTCTTGTAGGTCTTCATAAAACTGTTCAACTTCAGCTTCTTCATTGTTACTGGTCAGGCATAGATTTAGATTACCATGATATTGAATGGTTTGCCTTGGAAACGAACAGAAATCATTCTGTCGTTTTTGAGATTGCATTCAAGTACTGCATTTCGGACTCTTGTTGAATATGATGGCTACTCTATTTCTTCTAAGGGATTCCTGCCCATAGTAGTAGATATAATAGTCATCTGAGTTAAATTCACCCATTCCAGTCTATCTTTGTTTATTGATTCCTAGAATGTCAATGTTCACTCTTGCCATCTCCTGTTTGATCACTCCCAATTTGCCTTGATTCATGGACCTAACATTCCAGGTTCCTATGCAATATTGCTCTTTACAACATTAGACTTTGCTTCTATCCCCAGTCCCATCCACAACTAGTGTTGTTTTTGCTTTGGCTCCATCCCTTCATTCTTTCTGGAGTTATTTCTCCACTGATCTCCAGTAGCATATTGGGCACCTACCGACCTGGGGAGTTCATCTTTCAGTCCCTTATCTTTTTGCCTTTCATACTGTTCATGAAGTTCTCAAGGCAAGAATACTGAAGTGGTTTGCCATCCCCTTCTCCAGTGGACCACATTCTGTCAGACCTCCCCACCATGACCTGTCCATCTTGGGTGGCCCCATACGGCATGGCTTAGTTTCATTGAGTTAGACAAGGCTGTGGTCCATGTGATCAGATTGACCAGTTGTCTGTGATTGTGATTTCAATGTCTGCCCTCTGATGCCCTCTCTCAGTGCCTACCATCTTACATGGGTTTCTCTTACTTTGGATGTGGGGTATCTCTTCACAGCTGCTCCAGCAAAGTGCAGCCGCTGCTCCTTACCTTGGACGTGGGGTAGCTCCTGGTATCTATGGTTCTCTCATAAAATAAGTTGCCCCAACATAGATGCCAGATCCTAGGAAGTGTGAGTGAGCTGCAGACCTCTCCTGCTTGCTTTACATTTTGTTCTACTGCTGGACATACTTGAGGAGTGGAGTTAAAGTCGTCAGGAGGAAGGTGCACTGGAGAAGGCAGCTGGTCTCTGGGGGCCACTGTTTTAACACCAGTTTCCTGGGAGCTGTAAGAGTTACTCTGGCATTATTATTTTTTTTTTTTTAATCATTGGAGCAAAATAACCATGATTATTTTTTATAACTCAGTGGTTTCATCAGTGATTTCTGCTTCCCTGCTTTCCTGACTGTGGCAAGTTGGACCTGGAGACCTGATCTTCAATCCCCACTTTCAGTTCTTCTGAACAATTTATATCATCCCTTCATTTGATTGCTTTCCTGCTTAAATTATCCAGAGTGATTCCAGCTGCTAAATTGAATCCTGACTACTATCACCAATTATAAGCAATACCAAAATGCTAGCGATCCAGTGATGGTCTGGATCTATTTTTTCTTCAATCTGTCTCTGGGTAAGCATGAGCTAAGTTGTGAGCTTCCCTGGTGGCTCAGTAATAAAGAACCCGCCTGTCAATGCAGAAGATGCTGGTTCAATCCCTGGGTCAGGTAGATCCCCTGGAGGTGGAAATGACAGCCTCCTCCAATAGTCTTGCCTGGGAAATCCCATGGACTAAGAAGCCTGGTGGGCTACAGAAGAGTCTGACATGACTTAGCGACTAAACAAAGACATCCATAAACTAAGCTACAGACTTGAGATCCTGAAATAGTCCATGATTTTTTTGTCACATAATTCATTAATGTCTCCTTTCTTTATTTTAAAAAAATAGTTATTTATTGTCTATATCAGCCGTCTGTCTCCCTCCTTATCACTCACATTGGGACTCCCAATTTGGGGCACTTAAGAAGTTTCACTGAATTTCAGTTTTGCTTGGGAGTCACTGATTGATCTTAATGATTTATGAAATAATTCTCATTTCTAGGCTGAAGTTGTAACCATCCCCCATTCATGTTATTACATCCAAGGTACAAAACAGAGAGGATGGTTTCTGAAATAATTTTTGACATCCAATCAGAATGATCTTTTCTCAGCCTGTACATTCTTAAGAGGCAGAGAATTCTCAGATGACAATCCACAAGGACAATGAAGACAGGGAAGACTATTAGCCTTGTCATTTGTGAGCTGGCCTGAAAGACATACTTACCAGCACAAAGTGAAATAGGTTATTTAGAATATCCATTTCTTCACAAATAAAAAAGACCTATATATAATCTAAGCTGAGTGTATTTCAAAGTACTGTGCCGTGCTTCTGGGCCTTAGGGTGTGTCTGGTAGCTATGTCAATTTGTATCATTTATTAAAGAAGAATGCATCAACATTGCCATTCTGTATACTCAATAAACCAGCAGATAGTGTGTGACAATTTCTTCAAGGTGACATCAAAAACATTCCGTGGAATCCTTTGTTTCTTTCGACATTAATATATTAGAGCATATTTTCATTTACAAAGTGAAAAGAAAACCAGACATTTGATTGTCTTCTTGTGCAGAGATAAGTAAATGTTCAGGACACATTTAAATTTGTCTTGAAAACTGTGCCTGAAGTGTACTGAAAATCATAGAACAGAGTTCAAAAAGCAAGGAAAAAAGGTTAATATGGGGAAAAAAATGCTGATCATTATACTTTAATCTGCTTCCCCTGTAGCTCAGATGGTAAGGTGTAGGAAATGCAGGAAACCTGGGTTTGATTCCTGGCTCAGGAAAAAACCCTGGAGAAAGGAATGGCAATCACTCCAGTATTCTTGCCTGGAGAATCCCATGGAAAGAAGAGCCTGGCAGGCTACAGTCCATGGGATCACAAGGAGTCGGACATGACTGAGTGACTAACACTTCACTTTTAATCTGGGGCTTCCCTGGTGGCTCAGATGGTAAAGAATCTGCCTGCAATGCAGGATACCTGAGTTTGATCCCTTGATTGGGAAGATCCCCAGGAGAAATGAATGGCAACCCATTCTAGTAATTTGGCCTAGATAATTCCATGGACAGAGAAGCCTGGCCAGCTACAGTCCATGGGGTCAAAAAGAGTTGGACACTGCTGCTGCTAAGTCACTTCAGTCGTGTCCGACTCTGCGACCCCATAAACCACAGCCCACCAGGCTCCCCTATCCTTGGGATTCTCTAGGCGAGAACATTGGAGTGGGTTGCTGTTTTCCTTCTCCAATGCGTGAAAGTGAAGTCGCTCAGTTGTGTCCGACTCTTCATGACCCCATGGACTGTAGCCTACTAGTCTCCTCTGTCCATGGGATTTTCCAAGCAAGAGTACTGGAATGGGTTGCCATTTCCTTCTCCAGTTGGACACTACTGAGAGACCAACACACACACACACACACACAAACACACATTAAGCTAGCATGTTTTATACATATCATGTTATTGAGTCAGTTGAGTTTGAGGATAAGTTGAAGATGGATTTTAGATATGCTCTTTTCCCTAGAGAAAGCTAGGATAGCATGCATACAGTAAGAGCAGAATCTATATCTTGAGATAGTGTAATGTGTTTAACTTAAGAAATATTTAAATTCTGCTATGAATACCATGGGATCACAAAGAGTTGGACACAACTTAATGACTGAACAACAACATCTGTTAGAAAGCTAAAAACCAGAATTGCCAACACATGCATATTAAACACAAAAATACTACTACTTTGTAATGATAAAAGATTGTCTGAGAGATTAAACTAAAGAATTTTTTTTTAAACTAGAGAGAGCAAAGAATAAAAAATAGCAATTCCTTTTGTGGTGTCAGCAATGTAGAAGGTAGAGAGAGTTAGAAGGAGAGAAAGACAAGGGACTGCTTTGGTTTAATAATAGCCTAATTATTGTGATGTTAATAATACTATTAGCTAAGCATTTTGAATGCTTTGTTACTCAGTTTCCCAGATACTGTGTGAACTACTGTATATGAATTACATATCTAATTTAATCATGATACCAACTTGATGAAAGCAAGTACTATTGTAATAAACGTTTTATAGGCTTGTTGATGTTAAGAAATTTACCCAAATTCAAGCTGCTCATTGTTCATGAACTTGGGGGAAAGAAGCAATAGCTTTGGCTGAAGAGCTAGTTATAAACTCTGTTCTAGACCTGCATTCCTAATGTCTTCTTGGTATGTTGCTATCATGGTGAATGAAAAGTGAGGAGAGGGTCCTTTTATTTAGCTATTGGACAACTAAAAACTTGTATGCATTTGAGCATGAAAAGAAAATAAATCCATAGTATCATGAGGAAAAACATCAA
Source organism: Cephalophus harveyi (assembly GCA_006410635.1). Classification (NCBI taxonomy): domain Eukaryota; kingdom Metazoa; phylum Chordata; class Mammalia; order Artiodactyla; family Bovidae; genus Cephalophus; species Cephalophus harveyi. The sequence goes on from SJYT01066563.1 coordinate 46,199, forward strand.
ATTTATGTACAGTAACACCTCAAACAAAAATCTCAATTTGACATACTAAACTTGAAAGTGGTTTAAAAAGAAGCCCCTGTGTAGTTTGTAATGGATAAACTCTGCTGATGATTAACACTCATCACTGAATTCACCACCATAATATAACTTGTTGAGGCCTGGTGCTCAGTACATTCATGTTCATTATCTTAGTTAAGGATAATAGGTTTCAGGCAGTGGAAAAACAAGTACAGAATGGGGATGAAGAAGTGCCTTGCATGGGGAGACTGAAAAGAACAATAATAAAACCAGCTAAAGACAGTCTGCTTTTTATTATCACCAGGCACCAGCCTCTCCAAACAATGTCAGTGCTAAAATACTTCTGCTAGAAAAGGATCCTTTGGTCTAAATTCTAAGCAATTGCTGTGGTAACTTTTGTGTTTCAATAACTTGTACGAAAGCTTCAAATTGACATGTTTTTAGTTACCCTTTAATGAGCATCATATTCTAAATGGAAGTAACTTTGCAAAATTCTCTGGATATAGTTGCCTCCTCTCACACAGATGAGTACACACACACACACACACACACACACACACAAACTCAGGTATACAATTTCATTCTTGCACTTTAAGTTTGCAGCGGTTGAGTCTCATTTGAGTTTTCTTTGGGAGCAGTTTCTCCTCTAATACCTGTGAGAGTACATGTTCCTATATTTAAACAGTGGATTGAAATAAATGATAACATGTAAACATGTAAGCACATTGTAAACATGAAGAAATAGAACTTATTTTACTACTTTTTTTTTTTGTCCATAATATTTTAATACTTTTCCACTTTTAAATACTGGTTTTAATTTTGTGATTGTAACATGGAAGATCCAACTTTATCACTTTTAAAAAACATCATCAGGATCATAAAGCTATTTACAATAGTTATACTCTACACACTCCCAAGGTACATAAAATGATTATGTTTTGAGTTTGTAGATGAACAATGACAATAATTGAAATACACTCTGTACAACTTCTGGATGAAATACTGGTGAAAAGGGTTTAACTGGACAACAGCTAATATGTTCAAAGATAACCTGTACAATTTCACAAGAGAACCAGCTCAGCCCAACTAAAATTTTCTCAATAGCAATGGACACTGATGTTGTAGAGGAGTACAAATTAGTTGATAAAACTGAAGAAATGAGAACCTCATTCTTCTCTTTCCCTCTTTTGTATTGTTACATTCCTCCCAGTCACCGCCCTCCTTGGTCTGACTTCCCCTGTGGCGAGCCCAAATCAAGAGCTGCTATGACATACCCTCTACCTCAAAATCAGCACTCCTGAATTTCAAGTGAAACACCGTGCTCTCCCGAACTGTACAGTGGGAACTCAGGGACAAATCCCCTCATCGCCAGTACTTTTCATGTTTCTATCACAGTACAAAAGAGCAACTGAGTAGAAAAGAGTAAATCTTTTTTTTTTTTTTTGGCTTGGGGAAGAGAAGTAGGAAATAACTGTACATAAGAAAACATCATGTATATTCAGCATGTTGGAATTAGCCATACGGAAATAATTCTAGAGGGTCTGAATGTTGTCGAAAGGGCTAGTACAGCTCCAAATTTTGATTTCTTTTAAACTTCCTTCATATTCCCTAACTCATTTTGTAAATCTGGTTGGGCAGGATTAACCCTAGTGAAGTTCCAGTGCAATTATCTCAGGATAACATGTATCTTTTTCTTTTCTTTTTCTAATACAAATATTTTTAGTGTAATCATTTTATTTACAGACTTGCAAAAGTATATCATTTAGTGCAAATGCAACGAATGAAGATTTAGACACTGCTCTGTAAACTGTCCATACCTTTGTAAAATAAAACTATCCAATTTAGTCATGATAGTTATCAGAAATGGCAAACAGAGAAACAGTTATAGTGGGCATATAGTGGGCTTTCTGTGCGCCAGGTACCTGGATGGGGTTCTTTTTTTAGGACCACAGTCAAGTCTGTGTCTGGAATTTTTTTACTTTTTTTGCTTTGTATAATCATAGACTTCGTTGCTGCTGATTTCCATAATAATTCATGCTGCTATGTACAGTGTCTCTTAATAACTGAGGGCTGTCAATAACGTGTGATTTCGCCTTTTCTGTAGTCGTTCTTCCATGAAGAACCTTGGTTCTGATGGAGAAAGAGTGAAAAGCTTTATTTTTTTCTCCAGATATCTTTATATTTCTATTGTATTTTTAGTTGTGTACTGTGTGCTACAGATTTTTTTGAGTTTATTACAAACACAATTTGGTGATTCCTGAATTGGTTCTGTCTGCCTCCAAACAGAAACACCTGTACAACCTTACTAGGCATAAACTACTTTCTGGTAAAATGGTCAGAATAAAATGAGCTCATGTTTTCCTGACGCACGTGAAAGGGCATACAGTATTGTTCCAGCAAATCTTGCTCTTTGACGTTTGATCCAGTATTTCTAGTATTAAGTAATGTATGTTTGTTCATTCTAATTTCGGTTGGTTTAAAAGCTATGTTAAAAGATAGGCATAGAAAATGTGGGTATCACTCCTGTTTGCCTCTTGACCAGAAGCTTTAGCAGGGCAGAAAAGAAGTCAGTGTGATTCGAACTGAAATTCTTTCTTTAGTTGCTGTAAGAAGTTAAATGTAAAATGCCTTTTTAAGTTTTAGGCCTCCCTCTTTGAAAACCTTGACACATGGAGTTGAGGCAGGAAATGGAACTCACTGAAGTAGAAATGACTGCCCACTTCAGAATCTTCATTTTGTTTATACACAAGTGTGCTTACATAAATCTGAGGCATTTTGTAGATGCTTTGCTCACTTGTTCATCTCTATAGAAACACAGAAACCAGACTCATTTTGTAAAGCAGAAAGTCACGTCACATGGAACATGTCCTGTATATATTTCATACATGGTCATGGAGTCTTAATGATAAATGCAAGGTGATAACTTAATGATGGGGTTAGTCTGATCACTTAATACACACAATCCTGGAAATTAATTACTTGCATCAGATATAGTGGTATTTATTATTCTGTACAGAGAGAAAAATACATATAAAGCATATGCTCACATTACATGCACGTAGATACCATGCTCCATAAATCTTTTCTGTTTTTTAATTTACCTTTCTCTAAATGATGTGCATGGAATATGTCTTATTACAGAAAAATGCCATTCATAATTTGACTACGTGGAGAAGTGCCTATATGGTAGCAATGCTAGTTAAGGCAAATAAAACAAATTATCAGTTTACTATATCACCATTAATATTTTATATTGTGATGTTTAAGAAAGAAAAATTTATACCTCAAATGTGTATTTTATTTTACAATCAGCTCTGCAATTGGGATAGGAGGGTTGGGGAGGGAAGGTTTATTCACCATAGCCACTGATGAGAATCTTCAAAAATATTCTATATGCCCAGAACTTATTTTACTTCTAACATTCTATGTTACCACTTGTAGATTTTACTCGTATTTAAATTTTAAAACAGTGAAAAAGTATGAACTTCAAAGAGGGATATTTTTATTGAGGAATAATTGACATATGACTTTATATTAGCATTAGGTGTATAACATAATGATTCCATATTTGCATATATTGTGACATAATTACCATGATTAGTTCACATCAATCAGTCACCCTAATAGTCACAAAATTTATCTTCTTATGATGAGAATTTTTAAGACAGATTCTCTTATCAAGTTTCAAATATGTAGTACAGTATTATTAACTATAGTCTCAATGGTATAACTATATGACTTTTTTTATAGCTGAAAATTTATACATTTTGACCACCTTCAGCCATTTTGCACACCCTCCATCCTTTGCCTCTGGCAACCACCAATCTGTTGTTTGTACCTCTGTTTCTTCCTTTGTTTTTAGATTCCAAACAAGAGAATTCATGTCATTTGTCTTCTTCCACTTGGCGTACTTCACTCAGCGTAATGCCCTCAAAGTCATTCACCTTATTGCCCCTGGTAAGAATTCCTTCCTGCTTATGTCTGATAATATTCCACTGTATATATATACCACATCTTCTTTGTACACTCATATATTGATGAACACAGGTTGTTTCAATATAAATGAAGCTTCAATTAACAGAAGGGCACATACAGCTTTTCAAATTAGTGTTTTCATTTTCTTTTCATAAGAACCCAGAAGTGGGATTGCTGGATTATAAGGTAGTCCTATTTTTAATTTTTTTGAGTAATATCTGTACTGTTTTCATGGTGGTGACACCAATTTACATTCCTGCCAATTGTGCACAAAGGTACCCTTTTTCCACATCCTCACCAACACTTGTGTTTTCTTGTCTTTTTCATAATAGCCATTCTAACATGTATGAGTTGAAACCTTATGTGCATTCGATTTGCATTCCCCTGATGATTAGTGATGCTGAGTACATTTTCATATGCCTGTTGGCCATTTGCATTTCCTCTTTGGAAAAATGTCTATTCACATCCTCTGTCCATTTTAAAATCAGATTATTTGTTTACTATTGAGTTGTCTACACACGTTATATATTTTGGATATTAGCCCCTTACCAGATATCTGATCTGCAAATATCTTCTCCTGTTCAGTGGATTATATGTTCATTTTTTTAATGGTTTCCTTCACTGTACATAAACTTTTCAGTTTGAGACCGTTCTACTTGTTTATTTTTGCTTTGTTACCTTTATTTTTGGTATTTTTTTTAATTTTATTTTTACTTTATTTTACTTTACAATACCGTATTGGTTTTGCCATACATTGACATGAATCCACCATGGGTGTATACGAGCTCCCAATCCTGAATCAATATATGAGTGTATAAAGAAGATGTGGTATCTGTATACAGTGGAATATTATCAGCCATAAGCAAGAAGGAATTCTGACCAGGGGCAACAAGGTGAATGACTTTGAGGGCATTACGCTGAGTGAAGTATGCCAAATGGAAGACAAATGATATATGAATTCTCTTGTTTGGAATCTAAAAACAAAGGAAAAAACAGAGGTACAAAGAACAGATTGGTGGTTGCCAGAGGCAAAGGATGGAGGGTGTGCAAAATGGCTGAAGGTGGTCAAAATGTATAAATTTTCAGCTATAAAAAAAGTCATATAGTTATACCATTGAGACGATAGTTAATAATACTGTACTGCATATTTGAAACTTGATAAGAGAATCTGTCTTAAAAATTCTCATCATAAGAAGATAAATTTTGTGACTATTAGTGTGACTGATGGATGTGAACTAGACTTATCATGGTAATTATGTCACAATATATGCAAATATGGAATCATTATGTTATACACTTGATGCTAATATAAAGTCATATGTCAATTATTCCTCAATAAAAATATCCCTCTTTGAAGTTCAAGCCAATTGTGCACAAAGGTACCCTTTTTCCACATCCTCACCAACACTTGTGTTTTCTTGTCTTTTTCATAATAGCCATTCTAACATGTATGAGTTGAAACCTTATGTGCATTCGATTTGCATTCCCCTGATGATTAGTGATGCTGAGTACATTTTCATATGCCTGTTGGCCATTTGCATTTCCTCTTTGGAAAAATGTCTATTCACATCCTCTGTCCATTTTAAAATCAGATTATTTGTTTACTATTGAGTTGTCTACACACGTTATATATTTTGGATATTAGCCCCTTACCAGATATCTGATCTGCAAATATCTTCTCCTGTTCAGTGGATTATATGTTCATTTTTTTAATGGTTTCCTTCACTGTACATAAACTTTTCAGTTTGAGACCGTTCTACTTGTTTATTTTTGCTTTGTTACCTTTATTTTTGGTGTCAAATCCAAATAATCATCTTGCATAAGCCCCTGGACTTACTCTTTCCTGTAGCCTTATTCTTACTTCTAGTATTGTGAGATTCTTGAATACATTTGAATTTGTGACTTCTGAAAGTATTCTATTGGTTTTCAATAATAAGCTGCCCATTTTTCTGATAATACTAATGAGACCATATTAAAGGAGTCTGGGTAAAGCCACAAACAATGCCTGGTATATCTCTGGGCCTGAAGATCTTGTCAGTGCAAAGGGTTAAGTTACAAAGAACAATGCTTTTCCTCGTTTGTTTTGAACAATTAAAAACAAAATAGTAGGAACTTAGAACAATCAATGGTCAAAACCCAAGGTCAAAGCATGTCTAAGTAGCCACTACTAGTTCAGCTGACATCAGAAATTAGACAGAAGTACCTTCTTGCTAGTCACAACTGAATCTGCTGTCTTATATTTGTGGGACTTGAGATCCGGCATGGCTACCTATGTCTATATATTTCTATGAATAAGTCAAGTCAGGGCTTCTCAGGTGGTTCAGTGGTAAAGAATCTGCCTGACAATGCAGGAGATGAGGGAGACGTGGGTTTGGTCCCTAGGTTGGGAAGATCCCCTAGAGAAGGAAATGGCAACCCACTCCAGTATTCCTTCTTGGGAAATCCCACGGACAGAGGAGCTTGGAGGGTAACAGTCCATGGGGGTGACAAAGAATCAGACACAGCTGAGTGACTGAGCACACACATGTATGTCACTTCACCTACCAGAATTCCAGTTTTATCTGGAAAAGGGACATGAAGAATTCCTATTTCACAAAGTGGTTTAAGTCTTAAATGAGCTAACATGAAAAAGTAATTGATTCTTATTAGTCATTCAATTAAAAACCATTCAAAATATATCATCATAATGCATGTTAAATTATTTTAAGATGCAACTGACTTATTTTGAAACGTCAAATTGATTTAAAACTTCCATTTGTATAATTCAATTTAAATAGCATTATGTCTCTTTAAACATTACTATAGCTTTTCATAAGATTATCTATTTTTCATTTAGGGCACTATATTCAATTAAAATTTTATTTGACAATTAAAAAAAACAGGGTTGGAAAATTTTCTATCTACATTGAATTTGTGAGATGAAAAATTATAAATTAAAAAAGTCTTCGAGTCCTATTTGCCAAATATTGCTTTTGAGACGATTTTCTATTTTAATTTTCCTTTTATTAAAACGTTTATTTTCTTAAGTCATTTTGTGGTTAGTTTACTTTGAACATAATTCAGATATTTCACAATTTGTGTATGGAAAAACAAGTTTTCCCATGTCTAGTTATTATCTGATTTATGGAAAATTTAATAGTGAAGTGGTCCCCTATTCAACATCGGTAAATTTAAATGTACCAGTTGAAATGGGGAAACAGATATAATTATCCAGATAAATTCATCCTTCCCTATCCTACAGAAGTACCAAAGAGATGCTTTTACCTAGATTTTGAACAAAATGTTTTGTGGTGCAAATCCTTGGATAATTGCATCAATTTAGTGTAGGAGGAAACCTGAGGGAGGATATGATCCAAAAATAACTTAAAACTTGTAAAATACAATTGCTTTACTGTGGTGTTGGAGAAGACTCTTCAGAGTCCCTTGGCCTGCAAGGAGATCCAACCAGTCTATTCTAAAGGGGATCAGTCCTGAGTGTTCATTGGAAGGACTGATACTAAAGCTGCAATTCCAATTCTTTGGCCACCTCATTCAAAGAGTTGACTGGAAAAGACCCTGATGCTGGGAGGGATTGGGGGCAGGAGGAGAAGGGGATGACAGAAGATGAGATGGCTGGATGGCATCACCGACCCGATGGACATGAGTTTGGGTAAACTCCGGGAGTTGGTGATGGACAGGGTGGCCTGACGTGCTTCGATTCATGGGGTCACAAAGAGTCCGACACGACTGAGTGACTGAACTGAACCTAAGCTTCCCTGGTGGCTCACTTGGGATGACTGAGTGACTGAACTGAACATAAGCTTCCCTGGTGGCTCACTTGGGAGTCTGCCTACAATATGGGAGACCCAGGTTTGATCACTGGGTGAGGAAGATTCCCTGGAGAAGGAAATGGCAACCCATTCCAGTATTCTTGCCTGGAGAATTCCATGGACAGGGGAGCCTGGTCGGGCTACAGTTCATGGGATCACAACGAGTCAGACATGACTGAGAGACTCACACTTTCACTTTACTCTAACATAAAGCTCTTGGGAATTTAAATTCATACTACCACTTGTAGCAAGCATTTTGGCAATACTTATCAAAATGTAAAATTTTAAAATTCTACTTTGATTTAAAAATTCTACTTGAAGGCATTTATTCTACAGGCAAGTCTCCCACATAAAATGTTGTATGTGCAAAGATAGTCATTATACTAATGAGGGAGAAGAGGGCTAAAGTCCAGGGGGTTGTCTAGATTCAGACATGACTGAGCACACACACATGTATCTGTGAAACTTGTTTAAAGAAATGTTATCTTTTTGGCATCTTTAGTGTTTATTGTATAAATATTTAATGTATCATAATCTAGCTTAAATCTGTATTATATGACTTCATATGTAGTATGAGAACTTTACCAGAGTATATTTCCATTTCCCCTCTCCCAGCCCTTGCACCTTTGTCATATATTTTGTTTTTCTGTCCTTAGTGGAATGCCATACTCCATGATGTATTTAATGGAATAATTGCAGCAGTTAAAAAAAAATGAGGAACCATTTTATGAATTATGTGGGATATGTTCCAAAATGTCCTGTTGAATTTAAGAACAACAATATATAGCCTCCATGTGCACGTGCATGTGTGTGCACAGAACTATTTACATATACGCTTACAGAGTAAAGCCCATCTCGGAAAATGCTGTAACGGTTCAGTAATTGGTCATAGTTCCTGTGGGGAGAGGAATTGGAGAACGTGCATCTTTTTCAACTTGTACCTCACTTATGCATTTTTGAGTACAACAAATTAATACATAAATAAATAAATGGAGGAAGACAAAGAGGGTCGACACTGGACTGGGAAACATTACCAGAAGTCTCTGCGATCAGATACTTGACTGTATCAATATCTGAGTCGTGAGAATTGTAGATGGAAAACGGAAGAGGAGGAGCAGATATGAAGTACTGAAGATTGAGCTTGGTTTTATGAATATTACATTTGAAAACATAGCTTCAGAGAAGTGAATTTAGAGCACAAAAAAACGTAAAGAAATGGGTTTGAGATAATGCTTTAAATTCACTTATACATAGATATTAATTGAAACATGACAGTGAAGAAGTTCACCCAGACTGTATAGTGAAGAAGGAAGAAAAGAAAAGATAGAATTCTGCGACTGATAAAATAAGAGATGCCACATGAAAGAGGACAATAAAGGACAGAAATGTCATGGACCTAACAGAAGAAGAAGATATTAAGAAGAGATGGCAAGAATATGCAGAAGAACCATACAAAAAAGATCTTCATGATCCAGATAACCACAGTGGTGTGATCACTCACCTAGAGTCAGACATCCTGGAGTGTGAAGTCAAGTGAGCCTTAATCATCATCACTGTGAACAAAGCTAGTGGAGGTGACAGAATTCCAGTTGAGCTATTTCAAATCCGAAAAGGTGATGCTGTTAAGTACTGCACTCAATATGCCAGCAAATTTGGAGAACTCAGCAGTGGCCACAGAACTGGAAAAGGTAAGTTTTCATTCCAATTCCAAAGAAAGACAATGCCAAAGAACATTCAAACTACCACACAATTGCAGTCTTCTCATACTCTAGCAAAGTAATGCTCAAAATTCTCCAACCCAGGCTTCAACAGCATGTGAACTGTGAAATTCCACATGTTCAAGCTGGATTTAGAAGGGGCAGAGGATCCACAAATCAAGTTGCCAACATCTTTTGGACCATTAAAAAAGCAAAAGAATTCCAGAAAAACATCTACTTCTGCTTTATTAACTATGCCAAAGCCTTTGACAATATGGATCACAACAAAATGTGGAAAATTCTTCAAGAGATGGAAGACAATCTTACCTTCCTCCTGAGAAATCTGTATTCAGGTCAAGAAGCAACAGTTGGAACTGGACATGGAAAAACAGACTGGTTCCAAATTGGGAAAGGAGTATGTCAAGGCTATATATTGTCACCCTGCTTATCTAACTTATATGCAGAGTACATCATGAGAAATGCTGGGCTAGATGAAGCACAAGATGGAATGAAGATTGTCAGGAGAAATATCAATAATCTCTGATATGCAGATGACACCATCCTTATGGCAGAAAGCTAAGAAGAACAAATGAACCTCTTGATGAAAGTGAAAGAGGAGGGTGAAAAAGTTGGCTTAAAACTCAACCTTCAGAAAACTAAGATCATGGCATCCGGTCTCAGCCCTTCATGGCCAACAGATGGGGAAACCATGGAAATAGTGATAGACTTTATTATTTTGGTCTCCAAAATCACTGCAGATGGTGACTGCAGCCATGAAATTAAAAGACACTTGCTCTTTGGAAGAAAAGCTATCACCAACATAGACAGCATATTAAAAGCAGAGACATTACTTTGCCAACAAAGATCAGTCTAGTCAAAGCTATAGCTTTTCTAGTAGTCACGTATAGATGTGAGAGTTGGACTGTAAAGAAAGCTGAGCGCCAAAGAATTGACACTTGTGAACTGTAGTGTTGGAGAAGACTCTTGAGAGTCCCTTGCACTGCTAGGAGATGCAACCAGTCCATCTTAAAGGAAATCAGTCCTGAATATTCATTGGAAGGACTGATGTTATAGTTGAAATTCCAATACTTTGGCCACATGTTTTGAAGAGCTGACTCACTGGAAAAGACCCTGATGCTGGGAGAGATTGAAGGCAGGAGGAGAAGGGGACAACAGAGGATGAGATGGTTGGATGGCATCACCGACTCTATGGACATAAATTTGAGCAAGTTCTGGGAGTTGGTGATGGGCAGGGAAGCCTGGCGCGTTGCAGTCCATGGGGTCACAAAGAGTCGGACACGACTGAGCTGAACTGAACTGAACGTGAGAGATGGAAAGGAAATAAAATTCTGCAAAGAAATAAGAGATGCTGTGATGTAAAAGAAACACAGGGAATGTGAATAATGTGATGACCAAAAGTAGAAACCAATTTAGGGATTAGGAGATAGTCCATGGCAGAGAATTTTTTATCTGCATCTACTGTCTCTAGATCCAGGGATCCTACAACATTTGAATATACAATGCATATGTCGGTTGGAACACTTAGTAACCTCTGTACCTTGTTGTTCTGGGGCAAGTCCTGCCTATGGGGACCACTTCTCACCCTTCCAGAAGCCCCTGTCTGTTGGAAACAGTATCCTCTAACTCACCAATCTCCCATCTTCTGGATCTGGAGATTAATTTATTCCCCACCTTTTTTCTTTTTTCCCTCTTTTTTTTTTTAATTGGAGGATAATTGCTTTACAATATTGTGTTGGCCTCTGCCATACATCAACACCAATCAGCACAGGTATACATATGTCCCCTCCCTCCTGAACCCCCCCTCCCATCTCCCACCCCATCCTACCACTCTAGGTTGTCACAGAGACTGGGTTGAGCTCCCTGTGCCATCCAGCAAATTCCCACTGGCTATCTATTTTACATATGGTAATATATATGTTTCCATGCTGTCCTCTCAATTCATCCCACCCTTTCTTTCTCCCATTATGTCCAGAAGTCTGTTTTCTATGTCTGTGTCTCCATTGTGGTGCTGCAAACAGGTTCATCAGTAGCATCTTTCTAGATTCCATATATACGTGTTAATATGCAATATTTGGCTTTCTCTTTCTGACTTACTTCACTCTGTATAATAGGTATGCTCACCCTTTTTTGTATTCTTATCTGACATCTAGGTGGGATTTTAATGTCTGTGATAATTGTTAAAAATATATGTTTCAAACTTTCATAGATAGAAGTTATATATTATAGTATATATAATATATAAAATTAGTGTATGTGTGCATGTAAATATGCTGGTTGTTAAGTTGGTATATGTGTGTGTGTGTATATATATATATATATATTCCTTTTA